>BMAW01008206.1:0-64466 GCA_019974015.1 Nephila pilipes | reverse complement strand
TTTTCAAACATGCATTTTACAAGGTGTTTCCATATTTTTGTCCACCCTCTGTATATTCCAATAATATCATGCTATATATATCAGCTAATATATATATATAAGGAATAAAAAATAATCATTTTGAGATGTAATTAAATTTACCATATTAGATATGTTGTTCTACTTGGGAATTAATTTGAAACATTTTTTTTTTTATTCAATCAAAAACTTAAAAGATTTTTCATTTGGAAATTGTTACCAATTAAGTTTATATTCTTAAGAAATCACCCATTTTTGTTTTGAAATATTATGCATTAATTAATATTTATATCTTAAGCTAACTTCAGTTACTGCATTTCTTAGTCTTTACACCTGGAATCTGTTTATAAAGCTGCTAGGAGCTTGGGATTTTGTCCTCCTGAAGTTCGAACTGATCATGCAGCATTTGGCTTAGTGCTTGGTGAAGACAAGTATGAAATTATTTTAATACTTCCATATTTTTAAAAGATAATCTTTAAATTCTTAATTCAATTTTAAAATATGTTTATTTTGTTCGAATTTTCTTTTTTATAAATTCCTCACTTTAATATTCTGTGCAAACTTTATCAAATAATTACTTTAAATCCTTTCAATTAACAAATCTTCATTAATTTATAACTTTTTACAGGAAAAAATTTAAAACACGATCTGGTGACACTGTGAAACTGGCAGAGTTGTTAGATGAAGGCTTACAAAAAAGTTTGCTAAAGCTGAAAGAGAAAAAAAGAGATGAAGTAAGTGCTTATTTTAAGTTCTTTTTATAAAATTGTATTGTGTGTTAAGCAGACATTGAAGTATTGTTTCTGCTTCATAAATGTTATAAATTGGGTTTTTTTTCCCATTAAATAACTGTGTGTGAAGAAATATCTAATTGTATAGTGATGTTATTCAAATGCACATATTCTTTTTATTCTAATTGGCATAGTAAAATTTAATTTGTCTTTATTTCTCTCTGAATGAAACTTTTTTTTTTTACTTTAAAATAAATTTTTTATAAGTGTTTTAATATAATTATGAATTTAGCTGCAAAAACAATGCTTCTAATTGAACTACATTCTTACGTAACTGAACTCTTCAAATTAATTTGGTCGATGTCTGTTTTGTGATTAACAATTGAATCTTTAAAAGTGCATCACAAGTAGATTATTACAACTATTTTGAAGTTTTATGTAATAAATGTAGATGAAATTGTTTTAAATAAAACCAACAGTCTTAAATGTACCAAAAGAAGTGTACAGAGAAAGTACAGTTAAGTCTATTTTTTTTCCCAAGGCAATGCAAAAACTATATAAAAAGATATTTCAAATATATTTTATCATTACATTAAACATGTGTCTTTGTAAGGTAAAGTAAATATGTACAAGACTAAAACTTTTTTATTGAGATTTATAAGTCGTCTAAATTTTTACGATTCATATATGTATTGCATAATAAATTTTGTACCTTACTAATTATCTTAAAATTTAAATTAGTTTGAAACTAATTTGTTGTACTGCATGTCTAAAAATAATTTCTAGTGCTTAGTAAAATTATACATTAAACTGTAATCTATGAAGTTTTGATCAAATATTGAAAAATACTTATATCATTAATAAAAAAACACAAAATTAAAACCAAGGATTATTTCTCATTTTGTTCTGAAACTAAATTGTATTTTTTAATAACATAATGATTTACTGCCATGTATAAGATGAGACTTCCAAATTAATTTTTTTCTTGTTTATTTAATTTTACATATTGATAATATTCAATGCAATTAGTGCATAAGTTTGGGCAAATAAAAAAATACCTATCATAAATAGGACTATTAAAAAATGCATCTGGATTCATAATCTATTCAAAATTTGGAATAATGAAGAAAGAATTTTAAAGAAAATGTATTTAATTGAATTTTAAAAAGTTTACATTATTAAGTGTATTTCATAAAATTCATATTTTACACATTTTTTAGGTACTTACTCCTGAAGAACTTAAAGCTGCACAAGAAGCTGTGGCGTATGGTTGTATTAAATATGCAGATTTAAGCCATAATAGATTGCATGATTACGTTTTCTCTTTTGATCGGGTAACTTAAAAATACTATGTTTGTGTGCTACTTGTGAATTTTTTGAACCTGTATATATATATACTACCTATTTTTGCTTTTTAAAGTATTTTATTTTTTAGATGTTAGACGACAGAGGGAATTCTGCTGTTTATTTATTATATTCTTTAGTCAGAATAAGGTAAATATGTTATTGCATTTAATAGAATTGAAAACTATCACTTGGGCCATTTTTTTAATATTTAGTAACGAATTAATACATTAAATAATTCATTCCTTTTTCTCAAACTGATTGATAATATTTAAAAGGAAAAGGAAAGTATTTTTTAATAAATATTATTGCAAGTACCTTACATTAGGGCAACCATAATTTATTTCTGATATTTGTTTAAATAATGTGTGTGTATTTAATTTTATCATTATTTAAATTTTTTTAAGGAATCTTATGTGTTTAAAATTTTTTTTTGGCAACATTTATTCATTTAAAAATTTATATTTTAAGGATATAATTTGTTATTTTTGCAGATCTATAGCACGAAATGCAAATGTTTCAGAATCAACACTAAAAGAAGCAGCAAAATCTACGAAAATTGAACTAATTCATATTAAAGAATTAAAACTTGCAAAGATTTTATCACGATTTCAAGAAATAATAATTAATGTTATTGAAGATTTATCTCTACATGTACTTTGTGATTATCTATATGAATTATCTGTGACTTTTTCTGAGTTTTATGACAACTGCTATATTATTTCGAAAGAATCAGGTAAGATTCCAATATTCAAAATGCTTCACTTAGATGCTTTGTAAATTTTAACAAAAAAAATTTACAAGATAAATCTATTTTACAATGAATTCAATTGTTTGTTATCAATTTGTACTATATTCTATAATAAAGAACTACATTTGTATAATATATTTATAGCAATAGCAAAGTGTATATATAATTTCATTTAAACAGTTTTAAGAAAGTCACAATACAAAATATTGTGTTTATATCACTATTAATACTATGTTTAGTAATGTTTTCATATTTATCAAAAGAATTAAGAAGTCTGCAGTATCTTTGTGGATTCCAAATTCAGTTTTGTTAAGCAAGAAATAATCAGATAAACTTATTATTAGTTAGTATATGTGTATCATTAAATTTATTTTTTTTCCTTTTTATTTCTTAGGAGAAATAAAAGATGTTAATATGAGTCGTCTACTTCTATGTGAAGCTACAGCTAACATCATGATGACAGGATTTTATATTTTAGGATTGAAACCTGTAGCAAAGATGTAATTTTTCTCAAATAAACAATGACATTTTTCTTGATGTTTTTATTTTTAAATATTTACCTATCCTATCTGGTACTTTCATTACTAAATAAGTAATCAAAAACTACCTTTCATAAAGAATAGAGGGTAAAATACACATTTTGCATTGCTTTGAATCAATGCTGTACTACAGTATAACCCTTATTTTCCACGTATTAGGAGAATTAATCAGAATTGTTATATTATGCAATGGACTTACAGTTAAAATATATATGATTAATTGATTAGTTTGCAAATTGAAATATGAAGATTAATATTTAAAAGATTATAATCAGTACTATGGATGTGTATTTATGTATCTGAAGGCATATTGTTTATAAATAATTCAACTTCATGAAGATTACTGTAAACTTCTAAATACCGACTAAAAAAGTTTCAAATATTTTACCCACATATATGGCTTTAACTGTTTATTTTAAAAATAATTTGATGCTATAAATTAGTTATGACAATTTATGCCAAAAAATATAATTCTGTAGGATGGTACTTTAAAAACAAAACCAACTTAATTACAATACAAAGAACATTTCATATCAAGTATTAAAAAATCCTCCAACACAAACCACCGTTTTATCTAAGATTGTGATGATTAGATATTCTACTTAGGTAGATATGTCTTTCTCCATGAAAGACTAGGTTTTCAAGCATAGAAAGTGCAACTACATGCAAGCTTTATTCATGGATACAAAACTGTGTTTGAATTTTACTGCATAGATTTCTTGTTTATAACTCTCATACTTAGAAGCAACACAAGGACTATTAGCAATGCACCTCTTAATATTTAACCTCAGTCAAGTGATGAAGGTGACACCTGAGCTGGTATCCCTTTCTCTGAATTTTGACTTACATATCAATGAGAGGATTTAGAGCCTTAAAAGAAGTAACATGGATCAGCCCCAATATACTGTGGGTCTTTAATAGCATCAGAATTCGAACTTGCAACTTGTTCTACTGGATAGCTTTATCTAACTTCTTTACAGGTGTAAATTAACACTTTTCTTTGTTGAAATACGAGTACTTACTGAAATACTCATATTTCAATAAAATATACATACTTACATAAATTTAATATAATTTTAAAAAACTTGAAATCAATAGTATTCTGTAACAAAGCATGTTGATTTTTGTACTATATAAAAGCAATATTATATTTGCAAAAATGGATGTAATCAAGAAACTTTTTCATGTCATGTCATGTAAAGAAATGAATTACTTTATAAACACAATGATGCAGTCTTTTCAAAATGTATTAATTCTAATCAATCCAAGATGGAAGAAATGCCAACTAAACAGAAGAACTTTTAGACTCCCTTAAAAGGGAAGAGACCACAGGTTCCTAAATAAAGCATCCATTTGAATTATACCAAATCAAACTTCTATGATTTATGTAAGATATACTTGCTGAAAGATTTGTTTACAAATATAAAATAATCTTCAAAAAAATTGATGGGAGCTTAAAGCATTTTCTTTTGAAAAATCTACAAAATTAGATTCTTTATCCTTCCATGGGTTTCAAAAAATTTAGTACGATTAATTTTTGCGTACCAAAAAAAAAATATTTTAATCCTTATAAATCTAATAAAGATTCATGGATCGTAATCAATATCAAATATTTATATTGTATTAACTGTGTTAAATTTATGTGTGTTTCACTTGCTTTCAATTTCTACAAGTGTAATTTAGAAGCAAAAAATAAAATAAGCTCATCCCACTTTCCTAGCATATTTTTTGTGTAAATACCAAATTTTTTTTATATTATTGATGTAAAAATTATCCACAAGAGACTTATGAATGCAGCTTTATTCAATAACTTGATCTGTGTTCCCAATTGTTTTGTAGCTTTCTCCACAAGAATAATACAAAACTTTTGAAAAATGAGAAAACAAATTAGAAACCTGCATTTAAAACATCAGCTCTATTGTTAAAAGACATTGAAATAATATATATAAGTATGTATCTGGAACAAAGTAAAAAATTTAAGGATGCTTATGAATTTTTCTTTCTGCAAAATAAAGTTTCACACTATTCTGCTATGAAATTTTAAGCACCCAAGTTTAAAAATTCAACAGAATATATAAAATCCAATTAGATAGTTAGCTTAGTCTTCCTCTAATATATCAAGAATCATTAATTAAATTTGGGAATAATATCAGTTTATTACATATATTATCAATATCTTGAATGACATTGCTGACTTAATATAAGTTTTTCAAAATTGTTGTACTTAAATAAAATTTAACTACTCTACATTTTTAAAAAAATTACATTTGTTCCATTCAATATGAATATATTATTTTGAATATGATTCTTGAAAATTAACCATTTAAAGAAACAAAGTTAACATTTGAAAGGGAGAGAAGTTAATTTTAAGCTGATTTCCCAATAAAATAAAACTAGTCATAATTCATTGTAAATGTATCCTCTATATGAAATACTTTTTCACTAAATCAGAATGCAATTCTTTTTCATAATTTTGTCTTGCACTGATAGAAGGAAAGCAATAAAATGACCATCACACACAAGGTCATTATTTTATAACTTCACAGTATTTAAATACAAGATATTTTAAACCAAAACTTTTTTTTCATTTCAAATAGAAAATGAAAAAATATACAAAAAAACTCACTGTGAAATTCAGCTAATATTTTTTGTCAAAAACAAAGAAGTTACATACCTATACATTTTCACAACTATTCATACAAAATTTAAGGTAATTTTTAATACTTTTTAATTAGCTTTCTATAGAACTGATGCAAATTCTCAATAGATTTGCTTATAATTTTCAAAATATAAGACAATCAAATTAATAAGTATTATTTCTTGTTAACAGGTCAATTGAAAAGTCCCCGGCCTGACACATAGATGGTGCTACTAGAATTAAATCCATATGTTTTTTAGTTAGCCCTAACCCTCAAAAGATGCGTGTATAAATTTGACAGCGGTCAGATCATTAGTTTGTGAATTATAGCATTTTGAGTGAAGCAACTTTTGTTGTGAAAAAAATGGATAAAAAGGAATTTCACGTATTGATAAAATATTGCTTTTTGAAGGGAAAAAATACAGTTGAAGCAAAAACTTGGCTTGATGCCGAGTTTCCGGACACTGTAACAGGAAAATCAACCATCAAGGATTGGTATGCTAAGTTTAGACATGGTGAAATGAGTACCGAAGACAGTAAACGCCCAAAAGAGGTTGTTACCGACGAAAACATTAAAAAAATCCACAAAATGATTTTGAATGACCGTAAATTGAAATTGAATTAAATAGCAGAAGCTCTAAAGATACCAACTGAACGTGTACATCATATCATTCACGAATATTTGGGTACGAGAAAGCTCTGTGCAAAGTGGGTGCCGCGCGAGCTCACTTTAGACCAAAAACAACGACGAGTTGATGATTCGGAGCAGTGTTTGAAGATGATCCAGCGTAATAAACCCAAGTTTTTGCATCGATATGTGACAATGGATGAAACATGGCTCCATCATTTCACTCCGAAGTACAATCGACAGTCATCCGAGTGGATTGCACACGATGAACCCGCTCCAAAGCGAGGGAAAACGCAACAGTCGGCTGGCAAGGTTATGGCGTCTGTATTATGGGATGTGCAAGGAATAATTTTCATTGACTACCTTGAAAAAGGAAGGACCATCAACAGCCACTATTATATAGCGTTATTGGACCGTTTGAAGGACGAATTCGCCGAAAAATGGTCGCATTTGAAGAAAAAGAAAGTGCTGCTTCACCAAGACAATGCACTGTGTCACAAGTCAGTGAATACGATGGCAAAAATCCACGAATTGGGCTTCGAATTGCTTCCTCATCCACCGTATTCTCCAGATCTGGCCCCCAGCGACTATTTCCTGTTCTCAGATCTCAAAAGAATGCCTGCTGGGAAGAAATTTCGTCAAATGAAGAGGTGATCGCCGAAACTGAGGCCTATTTTGAAGCAAAGGACAAATCGTACTACAAAAATGGTATCGAAAAGTTGGAGGATCCTATAATCAGTGCATCAGCCTTGAAGAGAATTATGTTGAATAAAAAAAACTATTTTTGCCAAAAAAATGTGTTTTACTATGGTAGGCTGGGGACTTTTCAATTGACCTGTTATATATATAGTTTTAACTTTTAGATAAAAATTATAATGCAGTTATTTTGTAAAATACCTTTTTCAGTAAAACAAAAATGAAATTTAATGTTAAAAATTAATTCTGAATAAGCATGTTTATCTGCAAAATCATATCTATAAAAAGTTAAGAAAAATTAAAAATCAAGAATTGAAGTCCCATGAAATGGATAATTAAATTTTGTGATGCAACTTATTTTATTGTTATTTCTTAAAACTGAAATTTTTCTTTACGAAAGTTTCAAAATTGGTAGTTTTTCACATTTTATGTATGATTGCTTAGTGTTTACATTCAATACAATTCAAAATAGAAATATATAAACAAATGTGCTTTTTTTTTAATTTTCAGTATGTAATCAAACATATTACTCATAAATATTTAAAAAGTTTACAACTTGCTGTAAATCTCATTATTTAAGGCACACATTTTAATAACAAACACTCAATGTCCATCATACAATGATAACGTAAGAACTGATACATCATATAGCATGTCAAAAGCATAAAAATGCAAAAGCACACTTCAAGACAGAATTCCCCCCTCCCCTTCATTTTATGTAGATTACCATACAAACATGAAAAAATATTGATAAAAACACAAACATTTGCACAAATGAAATTCAAAATTTTACTATGAGGTACTACTTTAACATTCAAGTACATGTGTTAATGGTTTCAACATTTATGAATTATACATACATTTTAATGATGATTTTAATACAAATTTATCACAGTAAATATACATTGAAATAAAAACTGTTTAGTTATATGTTCCAGAGAATCCCTTGTCTATTAATGCATAAAATGTTTTTCTTTAAAGGCTATGTCATTTATAGTCTTCATGAATGCTTTTCTATACTTCTGAACTTATCTTATCTAGAAAACAGTGCCCAACAAATCTGTTCTCAGAAACTGCATAGTCATAAGGCATTGGCAAATTCTTGATAGAGCTGGCCAGCATGGTTAATAAATTATTATTTTTGGTTCGACTAGCTTGCAAAATTGAAATTGATCGAAGAATGGTAGCAGTTTTCTTTGCCATTTCAGCTATACTTAACCTAAATGGTATGAATCAATATTAATAAAGTTCTTTACATATATTCAAGTATGAGCTAGCTTTAGACAAATGAGAGACAAATACTATCTTTCTGAAAATTAATATAACTCAACTTTTAGACTGCACTAACATTCTACTATATTTTGAACAAAATGTTTAGTTTATATAAGTATAAGTTATACAGGAAAATTCAAAAGTATTTTTTGGACTCAAATAGAAACTTGCATAATTTAAGTAACATAAATATGTAAATTCATTTATAAATATTATACAAATATTAAGAAACAATTTTTCATTAGGTTATTACATTTTTAATTAATTTTTTTTTCAATTAATCTGTAACAATCATTTAAATTTCCAATTCTAACAAAATGAAACAAATCCTTAAATAAGAAACATGTTATTTAAAAAAATATATAATTATTTAAATTGCATATTTAAAAAATAGCTCTAAATTATCAATATTAAAAATACAATTTGTTCATTATATAATTATGTTTCTTAAATTTTACTTTGCCCAGTTAAAACCTTGCAGAGTTTTAATGTAAGGATTATATATATATATATATATAGAAAGAGAGAGAGAGAATTTAAAGATTATTACCTGTCTTTTAATGAATATGCAGGTATATTGGACAACCTTTGACATAACGACACTACTTCAGGAGTAAACTTTTCCAAATCGTATGCACTTGTTTCTCTCTATAAAATACAAAACATTCAAAATCAATACAGGACAAAAATAGTCAAATAATTTAAGAATATGTCTATATTAATATATATATATCAATGTAAAAGAAATTATTTCTTCATGCAAATAAAAAGCTTAGTAATATGACTTTTGAAGAGAATATTAGAAATCAAAAACAAAAGGAAAGATAATTTTATTCTAGAAAAATTTAACCCTTTTAATACTAAATAAATGCAATGTTTATAATAACTATCCTCATTTAATTTTTTATTAACTTTTTCCTTTGAACTTTAAAAATTATGTTAATTTAAATAATAATAGCCTGATTATAAAACAAATTTATCGAAGGAAAAAAAAAAAAAAAAAAAAAAAGAAAAATAAAAAATAGTACTTCTTGCACTATTTGACACATATTTATGTAATCCAAATAAACCTGACCACCGTTTGACCAATCTAAAATTGTACAGCTCCTTTCAGGAACAGATAACTCATTTAAATACTTCATGAGATAATCATAGTCCTCTGCCAAAACAAGAGGGGGGAAATATTAACAAAATAATAGGAAACAAAATTCCAAATAAATTAGAAAGCAAATAAACCACAAAAATTACCATTAATTACAGCATCAGAAGCTAAATATTTGATAACGATATCATGACTTTCACTCCATGATTCTGCTTTCAATAAATTCCAAGCCTCTTCAGCTTTCCTTCCCAAAGAATTAGCTTTTATAGCCTTAAATAGAGACATGTTTATGGTAAAGCACACTAAAAAATATTTAAATAGGATACAATCCGAAAGAAAGATTTATAAATTAAATAAGTATATAATCAGAAGGAAGAGAAGCTGGATTATTAAAAAAAAAAGGAAATAAAAAAAAATACATATCACAAAAAATTGTACTTTTGCTTCAAAAATCCACTTTTCTGGTATCAACAAATGCTCTGTAAGAAATTTTTCTTTCGCTGTTGCATCAGCACTTTGATCTAATGAAACACATCTCAGTAAAATATCCTTCACTTGCTTTATTCTCCTGTAAAAACCCATAAGAAAGAAAAATTAGGATCTTTCATTACCTAAAATGAAACAAGTAAATTCATTACACCAAAAATCTTTACCATTCTTTATCTGTGTGGTGAAGAAGCACAAATACTGCCCAGTGCCATAAGTTCAAGGATTCTAATTGTGAAGCAAAATTTATATGCAATGTGCTTGTAATATCAACAGGAACATTATAGCCAATAGATGAAAGAGATAAATGCAGTAACCAACTAAAAAATATAAAATTCATTGTAAAGAATAAAACTAATCAATGACTAATACTTCACAAAATTCATATGCTAAGTGCCTATTATCAACAAGAATATTTTGCCAATAGATGCGAGACAAATGTAGTAACAAACTAATAAATATGATATTCATTATGAAGAATAATTAATCAATTATATGATTGTCACTAAGAATTAATCTTCTCAAACAGCTTTAAAATATAAAAAAAGATTTTAAAAATATATTCAATTTTTATTAATCATCATTTTATTTTAATTTCTATTCATTTTTTAAAATTTATATACATTATAATTATAAAACAAAAAAATTACTAACTAAAATATTATAATTTGATATCAATATTTATTAAATTATTCTTGCACAATTAATGTAACTTAATACTTTCATTTTATTTTCATAAAACAATACTCTTTACAATCACAGTCAATACCAAAAAAAAAAAATCCTTTTTTTTTTTAAATCAATAAGCAAAATGACTATTACATTTTTTTAAAATTCAAATTTAATTTCAACACATTTGTTTATTTATACATACCTAAGTCTATAATCTAAATGAGCTGTTGAATATGTCTCTGGCATGAGTAACAAGTCGAACCTGTAACTTCTGTCACAATATAGCTTCAAGATATGATAACAAGTATCATATACTGGGTCAAACTCTTCAGATTTTTCAGTTAGATCCAAATCATCCATATATATGGGATAAGGAGGACAAGAATATTTACCATATGGACCTGTTCCCTGTTCAATAAAGTTTAGTGAAATTTAATGCAACGTAACTGGATGACATAATAAGGGAGAATTACATATCAGTATAATCATAATCAAATATTTTTCTTAATACCTGAAAAGATTCATCATATTCTTTGACAGCCTCTTGAATACTAGCATTTGGGTTACACTGATACCTAAAAATATATAAATATTAAATGATCTAAAATTTGATATCAAATTTTTCAAATGTAATAAAATACAAAATTGATTTTTACCATAATTGTAGAGATAAAGTTTGTTTCCAATTGAGATTTTTACAGCAGTTCACATCTTCATAAATTAGCATTCCAGCTAACAAAGCATAGAGTGCAATTCTGTTGTTCTTAATGAAGTCGTATGCCTAGGCAATATTTTATAAATTAGAAGCTTAGAATGCAATAAAAATATTTTTATATATTAAAATATATAAAATAAAGGCAAAGAGTTTGTACCTAATTCAGAACACATTTTTTAGATTGAAAAATATCCCTAAATTTTCATAAAATTGATACTATGTCTTTAAGATTTCAAAACATTCCATTAATATGTAATTGTTTCCTTTAACAAATAAAGAGAACATTTCCTTTAGTTTCATAGAACAGGAGACAAAGTATGAAACATATTTTCTATAAAACAGAAATGAGCAATGTAATAAAATATACTACTCTCTACATGAGAGTGAAGACAAACTATATTAATGCTGGATCATTTTCCTATAAATTTTTTTTTCTGATTATGGGTCCTTTTCTTCAATGCTATGCAAACATAGTCTTAAATCAATGAAATTTTATCAAAAAAAAAAAAAAAAGTGAAAAAAACCTATTACAATACTAATCAAAAAACTTTTTCAACAGTTACATAAATTAGTTAAAGCAAAAAAATAACAAATGAGAAAGAGTAAAGTTGCTGAATTAAAAAAAGAAAAAATTGAAATTAAATGCTAAATTTCAGATATAATATATAGTGTGACTTACTCCATTCTGTTTCCAATTGTCAAGTTGTTTAGCAATAAGTTTACGAACTATTGCATTCCCTTCAGCTTGAGATAACAGCAGAGAAAGTCGATAATCATTGTTCAATTGGGCTAATTTAACAGCATCAGCTATCCGACGGCCACTCAAATAGAGAAATATTTTAGTCAAATAATCATCCCTCTGTAAATGAACCAAAAAAAATTCTGATGTATAGGTACTTGATATATTTTCTACTTAAGACATGACAATTTTTGTTTGTAATATAACTCAGAAGCATCAAATAGTACACATTTATGTCCTCGGTTGATTTAAGATGGTTTTTGGAAAGGAGTAAGATCTGACATTCTGTTATAACTGCCTACAAGCATAAGTTTAACTATTTATAATATTCAGAAAACATAACCTTTGCCATATCTCTCTGTGAATTTTTGAGTTATTTAATAATTATTCACATACTTCTGAACATTCATTATCTATAAGTTCTATGAAAAAAAATAGAAGAGCCAAATAATAAAGAAATTGATTCCAATCAACAATAAGGTGAAAAATAAAGAGTTTGTTAGAAATTTGAATGTGGTGCTCATATACAGGACTAGAGTTGTGGTATACTATATATTGAGAAAGACAGAATCCACGAATATGAATAACAAACTATATTAAATCTACTAATCTTAAGAAGGGGATGAAATCAACTATTGAATATAAGGAAAATTAGAGCATGCTGAAAAATAGATTAAAAAAATATCCTGGTGACAGCACTTTGAAAGCAATCATTTATAAAAAGCAAAACTAATTCTTGCCACTTTTTCTTGAAAAGCAAGGCACAAATGAAAACTAAAAATGAAGTGCTTCAAGTCTGAAAAGGCTAGTTTGATTATTTTTAAAAGTCATGCATTTACAAATCTGCGAGACATAAGGTCAGTGCAGATAAAAATGTTACCAAAGATTTCAGCTTTTCTTGATTTTTTGGAAAGTTGGGGAATTTATGGAGTCTAAGAGTTTAGTTAGTTCTCTGAGTTTCTGTATGACAAAATAGGGCTGTTTTAGGTATACTGAAAGCAGTATTCTTCTAACCCCTCCCTGTCCCCAAAAATGCATTTCAATTTTCTTGCAAAACACAAACTTATCTTTAAAGTAGAGTCCATCATACTTAATATAATTTTCCAATCAATAATTCCATTATTGGAAACATTTTTTATTCTCATCTGCAGTGATGACCCTCATTTTCCTCCTCCCTCATTTCTTTTTCTTGACAGCTTCTATGTCATCATAACAGTCCCTTTTTATGCTCCTTTTCATGCATGGAAACAAAAATATATTGCATGCAACTAGGTCAGGTAAAAAATGTGTTTAAGTGAAGGGAATCATGCTGTTTTCATCCAAAAACTACTCACTTTAGTTGGTCAGGGAACAAATTTAACAGTAAATCTACTCATTCCCAAACCTTCTCTTAATATTCACTGAACAAAGCTTGAAAACAATTCAGTAAACCCTGCTATTTGTTCAATGGTCTGTTTTTTGTCTTCAATCTCAAGAATTTTCTCAACATTTTGACATAATAGGGCAGCTGACAGATATCCAGAATGAGGTTTATTATCAATCAACATATCATTTTTAAAAGGAAAAAAAAAACCCAATATACATATGAATGTGTTCCAAAGCATCATCTGTTTAAATATTTCAACAGTTTCTGCTCCATTTTTTTCGCAAACAGGAAGAAAAACTTTCATAGCAACACATTGTTCCTTGAAAATCTGCCATGTTAAAAAAAAGGGGGAGGGGGGACCATCATGGACAGATAAAATTTCCCAGGCAAAACTACAGGCAGTACTGAGCTTACAAAAAAGTTGTGCCTAATGAGAGAAATGCATACTATGTAAGCTTCCCCATCAAAGGCAGAATTATTCTGAGAACTTTTGGGTACCCCTTCACATTATCAAGACATTCCATGGATTTGGAAAAGATTTAAAGATGTATTTAAAATACCACTGAATATATATTTTTAAAATTTAATTTAATGCATAAACATTAAATACCAGCGTTGTACAAAATGAACACTTGATTAACTTTTAAACTCTTCACACATCAAAAGTCACTCAAACAAAATAATGCTCTCATAGAACCAAATGCTTAATGAAGTTTAATATGATATTGTAAAAAAAAAAAAAAAAAATATTAACACTCAAAAATTTCATCATTAGTACATGAAGAGCGACACAACTTGTCTTACTTCCTTTATTAGGTAATGTCTGTGATTTATTAAGATAAGGAAGATTGAATAAAAATATGTAATTTCTTATCAACTAACATTGATAAATTAATGAGCCAAATATAAAAAAAACATCTGTTTATATATTTTATATTTTTGTTTATAATTTAATAAACAAACTTACTTGATTGAACTCAAATAATAAAATTAGAATTAAGTTCAGTAACAGAAAACCACATTAACATTCAAAATCTGGCTTCAATATTTATATTAGAAAAAGTAGAAAATTTTAATACAAAAAATAGCAATTAGAAGTCCTTAACACAGTACAATGAACAAGTGAGGACTTAATTTTCCTGCCACATATATGATTCCATAGATATACAGGGATTACGGGATATGACAAAATAAAAATTCAGTTACTAATTCATGTTTATATGTTCTCATTAAACTAATTCATTTGTAATAAAACCACACACTCAAAAATGAGTTATGCTTCATTAAAGAGACACTTTTAAATAAAAGAAATTAAATATACATTTTATATCAAAGCATTACAAAACAGTACTTACCTGTGAAGTACTAGCAATTTTTTTAGAAATATCACGTTCAGTTGTTTTTATAAGCCAACGTGACAAAGCTTCCCTTCTAGCTATTTGAGTTACGTAACTGGAATTCACTACAGAAATTAAATAATGATTTTTTAACATTTAAATTCACATAAGATAATTATAAATAACAAAAAAATTGCTTTTATTTATTTTAGTGTTTAATTTTAAGATATGTATGATTATGAAAAAATGTCAAAATGATGAAATTATAATTACTTCTCACTAAAAATTCCAATAATTTTTCATCATAGAAAGCATAGGTATTCTAATTTTTGATAGATATTTATGACTCATCAAGCTGATTATTTATAAACTCAAATTTGAAATTTGCAACAAATTGGTACTTACAAGCTCAGTTTATGGATTGCACCACAATGATCATGTTCAAATGAGAATACTATTATGTTCTGATAGATACATCCAAGATGTGAATTTGCCTAGAAATCATGTTGAATTCTACACATTGATTAATTAAACTAAAACCATAGGCTGCAATAAGTCCATAAATTTTTGTGTGAAATGAGGTAGAATTTTATCCAATGAATTGGAAGGCAGGGTTATTAGTTTCATTATTCATCTCTTAAAGAACAAAGATTTAATGAGAGTTTTGTTTGGCAATTATCTCAGTGTACATTTATTTAATGTAAACTCGAATTTCATAAGCATTTACAGAAAGTAAATTATTTGTTTTCATAGCTATATATATTTCATTATTAATATATATCAATTCGCTATAAAACTAAAAAAAATCAACATCTTGAAAAAATGTTTAAGGAAAATTAAAATCAATATCATATGCCTTTAAACAAAGAAATGGGAAAAGAGATACGAAAAAAAAATATTCTTTTAACTTTTGAGATATAATACCATTAGCTCGTCACAAACGATAAATTGCCAATTATTGTTTCAACCACATCACTAACACACAACCATTTCCTATTAACTTGTTTACCAGAATTTAAATGTGTTATGCTTAAATATGGGGATTCATCTACAATGGAAGAGCAAACCATAAAATTTTTTACAAGAAAAAGCATTTGCCTATTAATGTAATGAAAGGAAAATTCTCAAAATGAAATTTTAATTTTGAAACTGCATTTTATTTGAACAGAATCTACCTCTCCCATCAAAAAGCATATACTTAAAAAATTATAATGTAAAACATCAAATTATCTTTTTTTAGCATCTTTAAGATTCAATTAGGATTAAAAGGGAAAAGTATCCTTTAATTGTTGTATGACACTAATACCATTAGTGTCATACAACAATTATTTAAAGGAAGAATGTGCCTATTATTTTAGGCAGAATGCAAGTTAAAATAAAATAGAGAGAACATGATTTCATCTTTGAAATTAATGAGAGTATGTTTATGAGGTGAAAGAGCACTTCAGACATACTCTACTTCAACAGTTGTTACTTTTTAGTAGATGTAAGGAAATTAAATGTTTTCCAATTCAGGTACCAAAAAAATGCTTGAACGTATTTAATTAAAAGCAATCAAGGAAAATATTGAAGAAGTTTCAACATAATTCTGAATTTTGGAAAGACACAGTCATGAAAGAATATTGCACAGTCAAAAACAAAAGAGAAGGATTTAAAACATTTCAAAGTCGATAACAAATACCATTTTGCAGACCCGAAAAGCGGGATACACACAAAATCAAGCAGTTGTAAGGAAGAAAGAAACAGGAAATATTGTGGAGCAGCATCCCATCTTATAGAATTCTTAACTTACTGAGTTCAGGTAAAACAGTCAAACTTTCTGGAAATATTTTAACAGTGATTAAAAACTTAAAAGCTTCTAAAATGAAGCAAAGAAACAGCAACTGAATTTATTTAGCACTTTTAAATTTCTTTAGTTACTCAAAAAATAATTTTAGATAAAATGAGCTGCTTTGCTTTTTAAAATTATTTATATTGTTGATTTGTTGTGGTCAATACAAAAAAAAAAAAAATGATGTTAACAAAATTTCTAACCAGCTAATGGAAAAGTACATATTAAAATGACAAATTGTTAAAACTTTTTTTCCATTTTATCAATATTCACAAAAACAATATTAATTGCGAGCACTAAATATTTTGTAACACTTCAGAATACATTTGTAACATACAGAATATTAAAAAATAAAAAATCTCTCACAATATAGCATAAACATATAAACATACTTTGATCATCATCTAAGCCTCTAACTCTACCCCAAAGTGACACAAGCAAGTCCCAAGCATACACATACTGTCTAATAAAATCTACTTGAGGTGCAAGGGGATCTATTAAGAAAGATCATTTCATGAACAAAAATCAAAAGCAGTCCATAAGAATTAATGTTAACAAAATATCAATATAATAATCATAAAAAAGAAAGCAAACATTTATTGTTTATTAAACTTAATTGGTTCGTGTGGGAAAGAAACCTAAAGAAATTTTTAGAAATATATATAATGAAGACAACTACAGAATAATTTACTAAGAACAAACTAAAAGATTACTTTTAATTATTTCATATTTTTACCACAGAAATGAATGTTACACTTAACAGTAACTTTTCACATATTTCTGCTAATAAGTACGTAAGCAAATGCATAATAAATCAATATGATAAATAATTCATATGGGGGGAAATATCATTCTGAGTAGTTATTATTAAAAGAGAATAATTCATTAAGGCAAGATTAAATAACTTTAATCTGTATCTTTACAATTTTCTTTCTAAAATGCTGGCAAAGACTTGAATCAATATAAATATAGAAAAATACACATGAAATAAGGGGGAAAAAAACATATTCATGGTGAACTATTAAAACATACTTCCTACTCTTTCTACACTTAAATATAAATTTTCCACTTTGGGGGGGGGGGGCCCTTCAGTGATAAACCTTCCTACTTTTTCTGCACTTTAAACCTTTTAGTGTCAATATATTTGTATGTTTTCAAAATAAACTTTGTATAATAAAATATTTAATACAAAAACACATGAATAACACAAGACAATAAAAATGTAAAAAAAACTGGAGAGTGAGAGATGAAAATTCTGTTTAGAATAAAATTAATGATTTTAATATTTCAAACAAGTTATACATTGGCTGAAAACAATATTCATGAGCATCATGTAGAACTCAAATTACAATACAAATAAATTGAATACAATTATTTAAAAAAAGGACAAGAAAATTTCTTTTAGAAAAATAAGTAATTCTGTTAAACACATTCATACCACTGAACTCTTCAATATCAAATCTATTAAACTTATATTAATATATAATGTATAAAATGATTCATGAAGATTTGTGACATGCATATATGTTAACAAACATTTATTAGTTTTAGTATACTTGGGAGTTAAAATATCCAGATAAGAAGTACTGAGAGGAGAGAATTTGTTCCAACATGATTAATCAAATAATGTCATGTTTTTAAAAACATTAACAACTATTTCATAATTTTTGAACATTCTTATTTTTAAAGCATGTGTTTAATAATATATTAGTGAAAATTAACTTCCAGATATTAACCTGAATCTTTCAGAAGATTTTCAAAAAGATTTGCAAGTGCATGAATCGGTTCAATTCCTCGTTTTGGAATAAACAAAGGAGTGTTTTGTTCCATAGTTGAAACTGAATGCTCCAATTGAAGTTCCAAGGCATCAATAATTATTTTCTGAGGGGAAAAAAAATCAGCAGTTAATATACCTTCCAACAAACGATACATTTGGTTAGAAAAACAAGTAAAGAATACCTCTTGTTTAACATCATCCAAATCATTTGAAAAAGCAGCTAATTCTTTCAGAGTTACCACAAAACTGGATCCATAATGAGGTGTTCTTCCTTGAGTTTTGTTTGTATCATACAAGAACTTTAAATAAACTGAAACAAATATAAAATAATAATTTATTTTTCCTAAGAAAATAATACAAAACTCAAATTTACATTATATTTGCAGAGATTACAGATATTAATAACTTCGTAAAATTAAACCTATATTTCCAAACAGAAATTACTCTTATTCTTCCACAAAATGATTATCCTTAATATTTTACAAAAATAATTATAACATATCAAATTAATAACATTAGTCATTTCTTAATTTTGAAGATTCAAAAATATTTAATGATTTGGGGGCAAGTACTAATTAAAATATTCAATAAAATGATGCTGCTCAAGACAGAATGGAACTATCTTCAATCCCATCTGCCCAAATCAAAAATACACTATGATTGAATCATGCCACATCGAGAGCTCAGAAATTTCCACTAAACAATTGAAAATTTCATCCAAGTTATGATACTTGGTTTTCACAGAGCTGAAAATAAGAGTCATAGTAAAGTTTAAAAGTGCAAGAGTCAGAAGTGACTATGCTGTGCTACACAAGGTATAACAGTGATCTAGACATTTAAAAAAAGGAAAAGAGTAAAGATTGACAAGAAGAAAGTTTGAAAATAGAGAAGGATTGTGAGAATATACAAAGGATGCACCATCCATGTTTATTAAAAACAGTAAAATCCATGGGAAAGAAAAAGATAGATAGGGTGTCATGATACCCTTACTTATCAAAATGAGGAGCCAATGAAAGATACACAATAGAAACATCTTACTTAAATGTGTTTGAGTTGTAAAATGTAAAATTATCATTTAAACATATATTTATATTTGTTATACATTTAATGTATATTTTACATGTTATAATAGGTTATATGCATAAGTAGTATTAATTTTTTATTAGCCCATTAAAATTATAACATTAAATTACGTGAGTACTTAGATAAATTCATAAAAGGGAGATATTAATATTTATTTTTGAAGGAAAATTTTCAGCTTAAAGAATAATGCAAATTTTCCTTCTTCATCCTAAAATCAATGAAAGTATTCTTTTATAAGAGAACTACTCTAGTTGTAAATACTATTTTTTATATCACAACATAGAAGATTCAAATGAAACATTAACTTCTCATTGCCATTTAAGCAATATTAAAAAAGAGATAAGGGAAAAAAGGATATAATGTCACTGAATCAATTTCAAAAATCTTAAATTGATACATTTTAAAGCTATTTTTATAAATTTGCCAAAAATTGGCTAATTTACAACTCTCAGATAGTGCACAAATTATTATTTTTCAACATTTCATTTGAGAGCTAATAGCAAAGTATACAAAAATATCGCTTCAATATTAAAGAAAATCTTAAAAACAGGGAAGAAAGTTGTTTAAAAAATAGAATTAACTTCAAGAAAATAAATTCAAAAAGAAAAGTTTTTCAAGAAAATCCATATTATAAAAACATCTGTTGGAACAGATGTATTAAAAAAAACAACTGTTGGTAAAAAAGTGGGTTTTCAATTAAAAAAAAAACATACTTTTAAAGTGAATTTGTATCACTTGCTTTTATAAAGACATAAAAATGACACAAAATACATTTTTACATGTAGAGCATTCTTTAAAATCAAATAAAACTAAACTTTCCATTCCCTCCCTCCTTTATAGAAAAATATTATTTCCTGTTAACTATTTTAAAGCTATAAACAAAATTAAGCCTATGGGAAGTGAAAAGTTAATTCATATTTCATGCTTTCAGATTTCTCTCCCACATTTCACACAAAAATTATACAGTTTAATAAAACAGCTAATCCACTGGATAAACAAAAATTCAAATAATCTAGAAATCTTTTGGATGCAAACGTATGATCATTTCTGTTTCATGTAAAATTTTCCCAAAATAAAAATGTATAGAACTAAAACAATAACTTTGACTATTTGAAACCAGAATATGATCATTTCAAATATAAAGATTGGGTTTGTAAACATAATTAACACTTGCCTCATTTCTCTATTTTTGTTTGATACCTTAGAACTCATCTTTCTGACTTTGAAAAAAAGAAAGTTACTGCTTTTTAAAGAATGTAGTATAAATGGACATGAAATATAAAAGAATGAAAAAGAAGAACAAGATCAGTAATTCTAAGAACTTGCCCAGAAAAAACCTGTAAATTAAGTTAGAAGA
Source organism: Nephila pilipes (assembly GCA_019974015.1). Lineage (NCBI taxonomy): Eukaryota > Metazoa > Arthropoda > Arachnida > Araneae > Nephilidae > Nephila > Nephila pilipes. The sequence continues at coordinate 43,384 of BMAW01008206.1, read as the reverse complement.
AATTTTGACTTAACTATGTTCCACATGAACAGTTCAGAATGTTTTGAACATAAATCCAAATATTTGGCTTGGAAAGTTAGTGTCACATTTTTTATTTTTATTTTTTAAATATTAAAGACTTTACATAAAAGTACAGTTCTCAGAGTCTAGAAAAGAGTGATATAATTTTTTCTGACAAAAAATTCAATCTAAAATTCAATATGGTGGGAGCACAATATTTAATTAGAATACTTTTGCTGAAAACAAAATCATACCAATAGTCTTTATCAGCTACAAAATGAAGTATGACAAATATATAGATATGTGTGGCGACAGGTGATCACCCAGAGATCCAGTCTAATGCTATTCTACCGCTAGGAGGATGAGTCGACTATTTCCAGCAAGGCAAGCTAGTTTAAATGTGAAGCTAAATACCTTCAGCTACCCAATATAAAAGATAGCACTGCAAAGCAATCAAGAGAGGAACCACTTTGAGGTGGGTTTTACAGTTCTTTCTAATATTTTGTTGTTTCTATTAGCTGTTGGATCATCAGCTTATGTTTGTCCTTAATTTATATTCTTTTAATAAACCATTAAAATTAACATGTGGTGTCCAATATTTCTGTGTGATACTTTGTACCTACTGATTTTGAATCTGTTGCCTTCACCTCATTAAATTGGGGATCTTGCAGCATTTAGATCACAACATTAAGGGATCATATGTCATCAGAGGATCCATTAATAAATACAGATTTTTTTTTCTCAACAAGATAACATTTCTATAGGTTTCTATGAGTGAAAACTCTGGTTTGAAGCTAATTCAGTAAATTAACTAGATTGTGTATGTGGCAAGAAAAAAAACCCTGATCTAAATAGAATAGAAATTTATACGACCTTCTAGCCTGAGAAGTTTATAAAAATGTTGCACAATTTCAAGGTTCAAAATTTGATGTTTTCAGATAAATGATACAGAAAAATGAAAAGAGTCATGCTTTATTTTGTATTAACATTCATTACATTGAACAAATTTTTTTCTTTAATAAAAGCTACATAAAAATAGTACAATTTTTATAAATCCTCACATCTCCTTGGTGCATTAATTTCACAATTAATGAATTCAAAATTCATTAATATACAAAGTGGCAAAATATGATCATTTGGCCACAAAATTTACACATTGGGAAATGTCAGTTGAAATCTCACTTAGAAGAGACAGTAAAATGCCTATGTAATATACTTGTAATTTACTGCTGCAGGAATGTTGTGCATATTTCCATATCCATATTCCCATTTAATGTGAAGGTTTCTCTGTGGTGTTTAAATAAAACAAGTTATAATTTGACTCGAGTTTTGTCACATACAATGAAAACAATGCAATTGTGATTCATTCATATATTTTTATGACATTTTTAGGTTTAATACACACATTCAAATTATTAGACATTATTTAACATTCACTATGTATTTGTGTACACTATATATCATTCAATTTCAATATGAGTAATGAGTTCATCTCATGATGGAGAAATGCTTAAAATATATTACAAATCCCAAGAATACTCTTTTTGCAGAAAATTAATACTCGATAGTCTATATGCTTCTAAATAGATACTCAGACCAAAGAAATTAATGACATAACTCAAGAATACAAAAGCCGATTTTCTAAAAATCTAACATATATTCGAATTCATGTCAAAATGGGATTCAGCAATGGAAATTATCAATAATTGAAAGTAACCATGTTTTAGAACTAAATTCCATTAATGATTGACAAATATCAATAGTTTTTTTTAAAAGTATTTCTCTTGAAACTGTCAACTATTAATCAACTCAACTTCAGCATCTTTAAATTTTTTTTAATTATTTTTACCAATATTCTTAATTATATAGAACAATTATTTATAAAAAAAGGAAATATTGAATGCCACATTTTTTGTATTAATTTACATTCTAATAATATAAACTTTTCATTCTAGTCTAGATATATGTTATGCTACCTATAATACTAAATTAACTATCTTGTTAATTAACAATCCTTCCACAGGAGCAAAATTAGTGCTTTATTTCCACACTTTGGTCTCAAATTAGCAACAAATTCATTCTCAATTTTGCAAAGAATTAACCAAAGAGAATAGCATTGATCAATATTACATAGCAGTTCACAAACCATAAATCTCCATGTATACAATAACTAAAAATTACTCATAAATACTATGCACTTTTAAAAAAATGCCTAGTTTTAATTGCTTGTGCTCATATAAAGATTTTAAAAACTTCTACAAATTTGATATCTTTATTTAAATAAAATTCAAGTTTCAATAAAGCAACTTTATTTTCTAAAAGTTTTATTAAAGTGTCATAATTACTTTCTACATTGTTTCCTTCTGGTGCACGAGGATATGCAAAAATTCCATTTCCAGACCATCCAACACGGAAGCTTCGACCCATAAAGTAACCAGCATCATACAAAAGGTGTTGTTTTTCATAGAGTACAGATTTCTTGAATGGTTTTAAATATATTTTGTTTGGTGCAACTAGAGTGGGCTTTGAACTACGAGTCACATTTTCAGTACTCTTGACCACTGGAAAATCAGATAACCATTCTGGTATTTTAGATGCAGAAATTGATAAAGATGATAATGAACTTTGAATGCCTACAATAAAAAATTAAAATTAAGAATTTATCAAGTATTTTGAGAAAAAGCCGTTTTTTTTTTAAAAAAACAAAAATAAAACGTCTTTTAAAGTCTATTACCTATTTCACTGAATTTAACAGATGCATGAAAAGGAATATTCGATTTATCATCTCCATCATCCAAATATTTTTGCTTTTTTTTTGAAAAATCTTGAAATTTGCTAGAGTTAAATATGCTTTTATTTGCGGGTGAATCTTTTCTATGAACAGTAAATGAATCATTTCGAGGAGTATACATAGTAGTAGGTCCTGAAAAAAAGAATTTAGAAGACGCAAATGCTTGAAAATAACTTTTATTCATAAAATTTCAATACAAGAGAATATAACAAAACACAATTATTGACAATATAGAAAAGACAAAATACACCTCTTTAATACATTGAAATATTCATATTTATAAATATTTTTTAAAAATTCTTTTAGAAATATCAGAAATTGAACAATATTAAATACAAAAAATGCAAGTAAGCAGATATATTTACACTTTTAAAATTATCCCAAATAGATAATTTAAAATGAATTATTCAGCAACTTCAAATAAGCCATATCCTAAATATTTAGTCAAAAAATTGAGAATTAGTCAGTTGCTGGAACAAGTAGAAACATATCTACAAATACTTAAAATATTTTAAAAACAAATATATATGCCTAAGTAGTTTATGTTTAAAAACAAAAAAATACCAGAAAGCAAATTTAAAATCACACACTGCAAATTTCAAAACATGTAACAAATCATGTTATATTTTCAACAACCATATATTTAAAAAATATTTATTTCATTTACCCCAATTCTCATCATCTACATCTTGATGAAAAAATGAGGCTTTCATTCCTTGAATTCTTTCTGCATCAATATCAATACCTAAAATTGGACTTGTTGGGCCAGTAATTTCATTCATCAATTCTTCATCTACAAAAATAAGAGATGCACTTTAAGACAAATACTTGAAAAATTAATCTAAATTTCTAAAACAATATAAATTATATTGACTACAAAATGAGCGATATAAAATAAAAGGGCATATTTTTTTTAAAAAAAATATACGATTGAAGAATACTAAAACAGACTTTGCTACAAAATGTATGTTTGCAGTAACAGATCAGTTTTCATTGCTTAAATGCTATGGCATGGATAAGGCATTATTACTTTCATGTTATTTTTATAGGGAGAAATAAATGAACAAATATATTAACCCTAGATTCATAAACATTAGTCTCGCAGCCCACACAAAATATATAAACACTAGTAATTTTTAAAGTGAAATAGATGGAAAGGTGAACTTCTAAGTACCTTCCTAGACAGTTCAATAATTATTATTGAGACAGTCACATGTCAGAGTGCACTTTACGCTAATGGAATTACAATGAGCAAGTTGTCCCCCACATGTGAATATTAATGAATAGTGTCGCGATTGTAGAACATGGAATTATCTGAAATCGTGATTCCTTTGTGAAGTTGAGTGTTATTCATGGAAAATATGAATTATTACTTCTTTGTTAGATTATTTTTTGACAGCAGTGTACCTGCTTATTTTTTGCATTTATCATTTTAAAGGCTTAAAAAAAGGACATAAACAAACAAGTATATGAATCATTTCAATAAGTCCTTTCCCTGTAAACATGACAATGTTTATTTTCATTTCAGAAAATTAATTAATGATCAATTAACAACTTTTCAGATTTGAAGTGTTTTATTACTCCATGTATTCTATAAAACAAAAATCATCAATGTAGTATAATTGTCTCAGAGACTAATGTTTATGAATGGTGTATCTGCCATGCATGTTTATGAATCTAAGATTTTTGCTATTATGAGATTATTAATTCCACATTAACAAAAAAGTTCACATTTCTATCCACTTTTAGAGATGTAACACCTAACATTTAAGATAATACAAGCCAATAGCTACAACAACATTACTAACATACATCACTATTGACAGTAGCCCTTTTAAGAATTTATCAAATATTATGGATTCTTTCATCTCATTTTCTTAACACTTCTTTTACAATAGGCATTACACAATACACATCATAATGTAGATCTAATTTAAGCTCTTTCATAATACACATCATAATGTAGATCTAATTTAAGCTCTTTCATATGACAATAATAGTATTGTATTGCATAAAATAATTCTCATGTACCTCATTGCTGATTAGAATTATACTTTGTAAAATCAGAATCACTTAATATATTAAACATTCATTTTCTACAAATTTCAATAAATTACAGAAGAAAAATAGATTGAAAAATTATTAAAAAAACCTAAACTAGAAAATTATTATATAATATGAAAATAAGATTACTCATGATATATATAAAAACAAGAAAAAATACCTTTCATACTAGTTATAATGAATTATGCAATACTAGCTGGTGTACTCATTATTTGTATAGATGAATATTTAAAATATGACTATAAAAATTTTACAAAAGTATCTGAGCACACACATAATTTTTTTTAATGAGGAAAAAGCAAATATGAATAAATATAATTATTTCTGAAAAAAATTAATGACGAATAAAAAACTGTCAGAAGCATAGACCATTACTTCATTTCATGTAATATATGCTGGAGCTCTGCATAGCAAAGGTAAATCTTAGTTAAAGCAGAGGGTAAAGAAAGAAAAGGATAAGCTTGTTCACAATTCTTAAATTAAAAATTTTTCATATGAAATGCACTAATTGTTTCTGCCTCATTCTCTTGCTTAGATTGTTGTTTGGAATTATAGATTTCTGGATGAAATTATTTTAAAAATTCAAAATTGACGCTTCTTAGCACTATTTTCAAAAATTTGCCGATAACTGGTTAAATACAATTAACAAGCATACTCTAAATAAATTTAATCAATTTAGATCTCTAAAATAATGCAAAAAGAATAACTTCAATATTATTAATCAAAATACTTTAAGAAACATTAAAGGATATATTGAGTTGTTTTCAAAAAATTATGATTTCTTGAATACAAAAGAAAGTTTTTAATCAATTCAAAATAAATGAAAAATAGGTGCACAACTGAGGACATTAAATGAACTGAAGTCTGTATGTTAAAATGAAAATTCTTAAGCCATCATACTGCATATATCATATTATGGTGAAATGAAAATGTGTAGAAAACATGCACTATTTTGTACAAGAATTTGAAAGGATATTTTGAGATTTTTAGAAATGTATGAATAAGGCAATGATGTTTTGAACTAAAGAATTATCAGTATCATACATACTGCTATAAAAAAATTATTTTAACAATCATTAAAAATACTACAAAGAACAAATGAATTAATATAATGATTTTCAAATAATTTTGTGAACATAAAATCAAAAGCAATAAAAGAACTGATGTTATGAGACATGTGCAATGAAGACAAAATCTGCTATATTGGTTTCAATAACCTTAGATTTTATAAAAAATCTTAAGTAAATTTCAAGAATATTATTTTGAGGTGCACAATATCATCACCAATTGCTTTCACATACCAAATCTTGTGCCTCTCTGACTTTTTATTTTTGTATTACACATCCACCCACACATAAACTTTTACTTTTCTATGAATACAGATTTGGTCAAGAACAAAAAATATCATGCCCCTGTCATTTTTTCTATTTTTTTAAAAAAACTCAGAAGATGCATCATTTGAACACAGTTAGGAAAAAAAATTGTTGCATCTTCTAGAAAATACCAGAAAATGTAGGAGTCAAACGTTTTTGGCAGGAATATAATTATGGTTTCTTTCATGCATTAGCAATTCACCCTAAAAAACTTTGGATCTATACAATCAATGTGGAGTAGATTTGAATTATATATATTAGGTTTACCTTCAATTAACTCCAATGGATAGGACATTATTTGAGAAGACAATGTTTCCATTTCTTGATCTTGAGTTTGAAAGGAGCCAAGAGGCTTTCTCTTCAATTCCATGTTTTGTAAGGCATCAACAGGTGCCATTTTTCCATTAATTTGTTCTCCCTTAAAAAAGAAATATAACTTAGAACGACACATATATATGTCAAAATTCTAACATTAATGCTCCTTCCCATATTAAACTTAATCAGAATTTCTCTTTCGCTCTTGAAAATGCACTCCCTATATTTAATATTATTGATTCACATATTCAACTTGATATTTTTCTCATCATAACTTGCTATTTTTCACACTACAAATCTCTAAAATTCCTTAATATCTTCAGAAAGCAAATTTATGAAATCTTTATTGCATTATAAGTAAATTTATAAAATTATATTTAATATTATAACTTCAAAAATTCTTCATTGAATAGATAACTCACAATTTTTTTAGGTTCCATTCCATTAGACCTTTTTTCAGGCTGCTTGGAAGTATCCATTTCTTCATCAGAATCTTCTAAGCCATATTTAGAAAAATGATCAACCTATAAAATAGGATAGTCAAATTTAGAAATTTTATGTATATAAAATATATATCATAAACAATCATCCAGAGAAATTATCAAAAATTTAAAAAGTTACCTCAAATATCCAAGAACCAGTCTCTGGTTTATAATCAATAAATGTCGCTCCAAGTTGTATAGTACAACGTTCAATTTTCTCTTTGTAGCCCATTTTGATAATTCTATCAGCATCCTACAATTATTATAAAAAGTAAAATTAAATCACAGTGCTTCAAATAAATCATGCTTTTGACACAAAGTGAAAAGAAGTATAAATTAATCGATAGAAAAATCTAGTTCAGGGCTTCAAGTGATAGCTTTTATGTCAGTTTTAAAAATTAAGCAAAAAATTAATATTTTAAGAATGAATAAGACTTTTGAGTTACAAAAATTTATACCTTGGATAGTTTGAATTTTCAAAAATTCATGGAGGATATTTTTTTAAAAAAATGAAAATAAAGGATTGGCAATTCAAAACCACAACATACAACTATAAATTAAAACACATTTCAAAGTTTTGATTATTTTACTACATACATCAACAGTAAACAATTTTAATGATGGTAATGGACGAAATGAGTACTTAAAAAAAAGTTTTTTAAAACAAAGATAATAGTGATAGTTAAATTTTTTTAATTTTTAGAGAATCATTATGTTCAACAGCATTTTTCCTCTAATAATTTTTTTTTTAAAAAAAAAAAAAAGAGAATGCAATAAAACGTATTACCATTTGTTGATTTAAAAATGAGACCACTCATGATCTTAGGTTTCTAGTCAGAAAAATGTAAGTTCGAGAGTAATTTGTTTGAATTACATACATCTATTGCAGTAATTTATTTTTCAAGATGAATGTGACTTTTAAATTCTCTCAAACAATAAATCAAAGGTAAATGCTTTAAGGCAGCAACATTTTGAAATCTTGTAATCAAAACCAGATTTAGCAAACTATTGCCAACATAGTACCACCAATATTCAAATTGCAACAATTAACTTATTTTATAATATAATTATTAAAAATGTTATTTTATTACATTTTTGAATACTGGATAAATGTAAAAATAAAATTATTTTATTTTACTTGAATTTATAAAAGTATGAAAACTATCTTAATCACTTTAACATAAAACTTACTTTAATCCATAAAATCATCATAATATATACTAGCTAAATATTTATTCTCCAAATTCTTCCTTTAGAAAATCTAATTCATTAAATAACTCTTGTATAATCATAAAAGCCTTCATAAATTATCTTTATACTCAATTATTAAAATTTTAAGTATTACATTGTTTATTAAGTGATAAAATAATGAATCACATTAAGTCAATCATGCTTTTTTTTTTCATAGTACTGAAGGATTATGACAAAACAAACTTCAATTACAATAAAATTTATCTAAACTAAGAATAATACTTAAGCATTTGAAGATTTTGGACTTAACATAAATATCCACTCAGGTAGTTTATTCTTATCAGAGGTATTCAGAAGTTTCTTACTTTCTTTCTAATTGAATTAAATTATTCAAATTGACAATTATTAAAATATGCATATTCAACACATGACAAAATCATTTCATACAAAAACTTCTGAAAATAAAAATGTTTCTGATTTTATTAGAAAAAGAATACAGATAATTTACATAATCAACAATATGTTTAAAAGAAACAATATTTAAGTAATATTTTAATAATAATCTTTAAAATTGTCAAATGACAATACAAGAAATACTTCATTAATTTAAAATATACAAAGTTTTAAATAAGTTTATGAAACAGATTGGAGTGTTAAAGAAATTAAATCATTTTCAACATAATTATACATAAATTAATATTAAAACTTACTTTTATAAGAGAATGGTTGGTTTTATCTGTAGGCCATACATTTTCCAATATGACTTTGGCCTTCCGATTCAATCCTTCACCAATTGGTGGTTTCTTATCATCGTCTGGATATACATTTATCTCTTTCTTCCCAAAAAACACTACAGGTGTAACATTAATACGCATGAACATTTGCAATATGTATAAGAATGCTTTATTTTTATGCACAGCTCATTTTTGATGCTAAAATGATAGTTTCCTAAATGATTTAAGAATTTTAAAGATTTAACTGATAATATACTTAAAAATACAATTTCTTATACAAAATCTTAACTAATTTTGATAATTAACTTCCCTGATTTTTTTTTTTAATTTGGAATATTTTTCTCATTGAAATTAAATTATCTTAAATAGCATTTTCAGATATTTTTTTTTAAATATTGATTTAATAATAAAAAAAAAGGATTAGATCTTTAGTTCCATATAATTAAAATCAGGTTGGATTTAAAATAATCGTAATACATAAACGTAATAGATGCATAAAATGAGAAAAAAATTTTTTTTACTCGAATATGTCATAAAATCTTACCTATTTCATCAAAGTTCAAGCCAAAAACATCAGTAACGCCAGGAAAAGACACTTTTCCATAACTATGTCTTCCAATTGTAAAATCTTTCACAAGGCAATGACCATTATTAATCAAAGGAATCATATCATCCAACGATGGTATAGTATAATATGATGGATCAGTCAGGATTATCCGAGTTGGATGTATATGATTTGTCAATGACGAGGTTGTTTCCGGATTTGTAGAAACAGTATTTTCTGTAGATACATCATGATCCCCAATATTATCATTAGGTTCAGGTTCATTCCAAATGTAAGTCTTGTTTGAAAATACTTGTTTGTTGGTATGAAGGTCAGCTATGCTGTCATTTAAATTGCTGTTGAAGCTAAATAAAAATGATGGGGGAAATTTAAAAAAATTAATTGATGATAAAAAAAACAAAGCATACCAGTTTCTTTTAATTCTTTCTTTACAATATAAGCACCATTTTGTACCATTGAAATTTAAACAAGAATTAGAAATATCCACTATGCATTTTCACTTAAAACAGACATTTATAAGTACTGAATGAAATGAACTGTTGTGATGAATGTCTCACAGACTCATACAGTTGTTAAACATAAAAATATTCTACATCGAAACCTAATTAAACAAAACCTAAATATATTTATTTTGAATACATATTTAACATATTCTTTTAATAAAAATCAAAAAATATGGTAATATAAGTCATACAAAAGGGACCTAATAAAAATGTTAGTTTCATAAAAATTAATATGTAAGTCTATACATAGAAAAATATAATTACAATAAACCCTTTATGAGCTTTCTCAGAATCATGGTGAATTTCACTTAACAAATTATCAAGTTTTTTTTTACTAATTGAATTGTAATATGGTATCTATTTCCATTTCAGTTGTTTCAAACAGAAAATACATATTTATGATTAAATAATTTATATTTTCACACTTCAAAATATGTTCATTTTTTAAAATTTTTGTCAGAAATCAATAGATTTTCAAAAAGTCCATTATTACTTTAGTTTGTTAAAAAACACACACACACACGAGAAATACTGTTAAAAAATTCAGCAAAATTAACAAAACAATAGCTATTTCAGTTCTTGAATATGGTTCATATTGGAATATAAATAATTTTACTACAGATTCACACACACACAATTGTTACACAACAGAAGAAAAAAAATTAAAAATAAACAAGAATTATATTCCAGCATTTAAATATTCACATCTAACAAGACATTTTCTAATTTTTTTTCAAATTAGTTCTTTTGTGTGTGGGTGTTCTAAACTACACCAAAATTTACTTTTTAAAAAAAATCATTAAATTAATTCATAAACTCTCCATTGCAAAATTAATTCATAAACATATTTTTTACTTATCATATTTTGTACTTCTGGTAACTTTATTAAGGAGAAAGAGATACAATTGTATGCAAATTAATGTGAACATAGATTATTCTTAGGCATCTTTATTGAAAAATTGAAAATTATTACAATATGTTACATTTAATATGAAATCTGACCACCTTTTATTAGTATCGATAGAATGAATATTTTTTTACATATTTTAACAAATTACTTTTACGTCATCATTGTGAAAAAATATATTTTGAATGATGAGGAAATCTTTTTTTTTTTACTAGTACCGTTTATTTTCTACTTTCCCCCCCTGAAAATTGCCTACAAGTTTTCAAAAAGGTTAGGTCAGGTGAATTACTTGGGCAAATCTTAAAACAATTTTCATAAATAAATTGTGTCATTCCCCCCCCCCCTTGAAGCAAGCACAAAGTGGTTTCGCACAAAGCTTGTTAGTAAATGCCATGTTCTGTTGACCAACTTTCTTTCAGTAAGGAATTAGTTTTTATTACTTCCAATTTGTAAGAATTCATCATTCCATCAACTAGCTATATTTGATCCTGTCCAAGAGCAGAATAGCACCCCCAAAACATTTTCTTAACCAAATATTTCCTGCACTGGTTGATTTGTTTGGGAAATGGTATTCTGCTAAGTGGTTTCCTGATAGAGCAAGAGATAAAGACCTCTGACCTCATACAACAAAATTAGTTTTGTCAAAAAAAAAAAAAAAAAAAAAAAAAAAAAAATGACATTTTCCAATTGTTTTTCAATCCAGTTTTCATATTTTCTTGACTATGATGGTGTCTTTTTTCATTAATAACATAGTTACAAATGTTTTTCTAAGGACAGAAAACCATATGACCAATTTTTAGTAACTTACAGGAAACAGGGGAGTTGTGAACATGAACATCTGACTCTACTAAATCTATTTGGAAGTCAAAATTATTTATCCTGAGATTTTCTCTTTTGATTTCTTTGATAAAAAAGAATTATCCATGACACTAGTTTGTCTTTTCTTCTACATCCATCATTCAAATCTTGTTATATAAATTTTTCATCAAGATATTACATATGAAAAAAAAAAAAAAAACTGTATTACAGCTTAAACAACAAAACAATAATGCTTCAAGAGAACAATACTGAATCCCCTAAAACAATATAGTAAACAGCTTAGTGTAATTAGAGTTAAATATCAGTAGTAAATCAGGCCTACCAAACTCAGGAGGACAAATTTTGCAAAAATTTTGTCTTGTTCACATTACTTTACAAATTACTGAATACATATATATAGATTTCCCTTATTAACTATCTAATTTTTGTAAATGATATTTAGATATATTAATAAAATAGTCTCTCTTTTTTAAGCAATATTATTCCATCTGTATTTAAATATTAGCGAAGTAAATAATTCAATTTTAGAATAGTTTTTATAAATTTAAAACAAGAAATAAAATTTAATATTTTAAAATTGATAATTTTTCTTGTTTAAGCTTATTGGGGAAAAAAAAAAAAAAAAAAAGGAAACAAAGATAAATATTTTACCTGACTCTTAAATTTTTAGACACAGCTGGTTCTGATAAAGATTCATGTCCTTGAGAGTCAGAAGTTTGTCTAACATTAATTGTTCTTGTTTCTGAACTCCTTAAATTCAAAAAGTAATAATAAAATTTATCTTAGGTATGAAGTTCAAAAGACAACTACTATACAATATAAGATTACAACTATAACTGATTATACATCAACATATTCTTTAAAAACACAATATTAAATTACAATAACCAATATAAAAGAAAAAAGAATTTTTATAAATACATTGTTCTATAGATAAAATATTTTCTCAAAATATCATATTAATAAAGACAGAATTGGGAAAAAATTTGCTCGCATTTTTAAGAATTTGAATACAAAATTAAATATTTCTTTTAAGCTTCTGTGACATATACAATAAAAAAAGCATATCATATCTTTCTACTTAAGAAATGCATAAGCATATAAAAAATAAAATTTAGTTAAAATAAAAGTAAAATTTAAGATTCAAAACATACCTATCATTGATGTCTATTGTTAAAGGTGTTAAGCGTGATGGATTTTCCAAAGAACTTTTTTCTTGATGATTGCTTGGGTTTTTCAAGGAAATAGAAACATCAATTCGAGTTGCTTGACTGGGTGATACACTAGAAGTGAGAGTCAAAGAGGACTGACTATTGTTGAGGTTTTTCAGTACCAATTTTTTAATACTCTTTTTTGGAAGAAAGGCGGCAGTTCCGAGACTTGGTTCTTCATCTTCCAAACCATCAAATAGAAGTACCTATATATTAAATAAAAAGAAAATTTTACTTCACAAAATAGAAATGTTAAAAAGTGTTAAAACTTTCTTTATTAATAAGACCTAATTCAAAGACAAATTTAAAATGTTGCCTGATATATGCAAAATGAAGACCTTAGAAAAGCTATAAGACATCTCTCATTAAAAATCACAATTCAAAAACTATCAAGAAATTACTTTAAAAAAAATACACAAAATATTTCTGAATTAAAAATGAAAAAATATACCCTAATAAAACCAGAAGTAATCAAAAGTAACACAGGCCTAAAGAAATAATAATTATTGATTAATTTGAAGTTTTTTCGCCATGCATCATTTACAAAAATTCAACATTTTTGTAAGTGATGCAGAACTTTTAAACAAAATTGTATAGTTGAGCTATAGTAAATAATAGTAATTTTCTATAGTAAACAATGTGTATCAAAAAGAAAGAAGGGAAAAAAAATACTTTTCCAGTTGGCACAGGAGACCAAGGTTTTGGTTTTATTTTGGCAGTTGGTAGTAATGCCACTTTGTAATGATTATCATTAAGCAAAGCCTTTTGAACAGATGGGTTTGTTGGTTTCAAAACTTCTGATTCTCGAGAAGTATCCTTAATTAAAGAAAAACAGAAAATTTTAACAATGCATTCATACACATGTTAAAAATACTAATTCCTTTATATATATATATATATATATATATATACAAATACTTTTATTTTCAATCAAGTTAATAAAAATGTAATGGTACCTAAATTCATATTCATAAATAACAAAAATGCATATTATATTCAATAAAATTAAAAATGAAGAATGCCATAAGATATTCACTGAACTAACAGTACAGAAAATTGGATCGATTAACTAAAAATTTTACTCAAATATATAATTCAAATTTATTTCTAGCATTATTTTTAAATCCTTTGATTTCTATTTCCAAAAATATAAATTTATTTCATCATTTTAAATTAAATAGGTGAAAATTATTTTTAAGCTGCTTAAGGTAAAGATTAACTTCAAAATTAACATTGTACAATACAGAGAAGAAAACATATTTTCAATAAGGTAAATAACATAGCGATAAAAAAATTTAGTAGATTTAAGGAATTCTTGACTCTAATTACTTATAAGAAACTTATCATACACAGAGGAACGTGTGCATGTGTGGTGTTAACAGTTATTTAAAAAAAAGGACATTAATAAAATCGAGAATTGTAGTACCTTTATTGGATTTCTAAATAGAGGTGAATCTCCAAAAGGATTGATAGTCATTGCTAAAATTTGTTGTTGAGTGTGCTGAAGAGCGGCAACATTGTTTGGATCACTAAAAAAAAGGGAGGAAGTATTTATAAGCATAGGAAACAACTTAGAAATATCATAAATATTCCGAGATACAAAAATCACAAATTATACATTTAACATAAATAAATTATATCTATGATTTAATTCTACATTTTATTTAAAAATAAACATATATCATATGGTTAACATAACATGTAATTTTTGGAATAAGTATATAAATAAAGTATCAAAAAACAATAAGAACAGTAATTTTTTTTTTTTAAAAAATAATTCTGAATTCCTACATCAATTGTGTGTGCGATTTATTACATCAAACTTTAATATGCATCTAAACAAATATCCAAAAACAAATTTCAAATACAGAAAAAATTAGGCTATCCTACTACAAAAATTACTTTAGAATATTCTACCATAAGAGACATTGTTAATAGTTGAAATAACACATTTCTAGGATTAATATTTTTTGAAGAACTGATAATACAGGTTTAGAAATATACTGAAGATACATGGAATTTTGAATATTTAATTTTGCTTTAAAATTGATACGCTTAAGGTTCCCATCGACACACCACCACAAATTTCTGTACCCAATTTTAATCCTCTGGTGTTACCTACTTTACGTCTCACATCTAGAATATTTATTTTGACTGTATTGAATAAAGTGCATTTAAAAAAGAAGGCTTCTATGGAATTACTTTTTTTGTTTTATTTTTGTAAGTATTTTTTAATTTTTATTAAAGATCTGAAAACCCTCATCCAGCACACTAAATTGATCATAAAAATACTTTGAATAATCAGGTAAAAAAAGTAATTCCACAGATTTCTTCCTTTTCTTTATCGTGTGTGCGTGAATGGTAACCACAAGCTAGATTTCTTACCCTCTCTCTACTTTGGAAACTAAGAAATAAATGGTATGAAAGGACAATAGAGATTAAATTACTCTCCTTTTCTCTACTTTTTGATGGGATAAGAGAGGAAGAATTGAGGGACGATTGCTGGCAGAGAGACAGTAAAAATACTTGCTTCTTTAAGTCTGTCTAGAGGAGATATTTATTACCCTGTGACATCATTTTCAAAGTTCATGATAACTGTCAGAACATAAATATAAGAAAATAGAAAAAAATTAGAGCAAAATTGAAAAAATTAATGTCTAAGAAGTTCCCAATTTGAAATCCAGTGAAATAATGAAAATTAAGAAAAATAATGCTTGTAATTTCTCTTTTATGAAAGAACTATTTACTTCTGCTCCATATGACCAGAGTATCATATAAGTACTTTGCCAGCACTAAGTAACCCACCCCCCTCCCAGCAAAGGGAGCTTTCATAGACTCTTACTTTCCGAATGCCTTGAAGGGAGCCTTAAGTATAAATACTTGAATAAAATTTCATTAAAAATGTTAAATATGTAAACATAGATATAGTGAAATACCTTTTTAGAAAAAGAACTATATTAAATACAACAGTTTTGCAGGCAAAATTAAGAAATGTGTACCTTATTTTCAGAAAACAATTACATATTCAATAAAAAAATAATCAAGAAATCCTTCCATTACATAAAAAGAAGGGGAAGAGTTAGAAACAACACCAATAATCAGAGCAAATAATTTCTTTTTGCTATAAATTCAGTTAATATTTTTGAAAATATTTTCTTTAATGAAGAAATTGATTAATTTAAAGAGTGCCTATTTTTTAACAACAATAAAAGTGTTGTAATCCATATTCTTTGTAAATTTAATTGCATGTGTGAATGTATCGATGAAATTTCATAAATTATCAACCTCAAATGCACAAATCTTCAAAAACCAAAATCCCACAAACAATATAGGCAAGATCTATATAGAAAAATCTATTCAGATACTTGCTGATACTTTAAACAACTGACAAATACTTTTGAGATAAGGAATGACATAGAACAAAAAACCTCATCAATCACAAATCCATATAAATTCAGGACACAAAGAAATTTATCTTACTTGGAAGGTATTGCAGTGGTTTGACCAAAGTTGAAAGATGAAGTATTGGGATTCGTTGAGCCAAAATCTAAAAAAAAAAAAGAAAGAAAGAAAGCAGTGTAAAAGACAAAATATATTTACTTTAAATAATGTAATGTAAATAGTAATTCATGTTAAAATGAAATCTGCAAACATTTTATGTAAAAAAAATTTATTATATATATATATTCAGGAAGTTAATTAAAGACAAAGCAAGCATGAAAACAATGCAATTTTACAACAGAAAACATCAAACATGCAATTTTTACCACAAAGACAAAATTTTAAATTATTTGTCAAATATGTTTCAACATCCCAAATGCACTTCAAATCAGATAAAATTACATTTTTATTAATTTTCTTAAAGTTAGGCTCTAAAGTATAGTTACTATTTAAAACTAACTTTAATATACAAAAATGAATTAAAAATTTAAATGCCTAAAAATTTAATATTTTAAAAGTAAAAGCTAGTCAAATTTGAAATTCCTTAAGATTCACCCATAATTTTTATTTATCACACAGATTAAGCATTATGGTCTTTGGTAGCCTTGTATTATAATTATATTGATAAATATATTCTCTGATTCAAGGCCTTCATTCAACAATAAACAACATAACTGTACCAAGTTATAAAAAAAGTTTGTATTTTATGAAGGAATAACCATTATATATTACAAAAATAATTTGCTTACTAAATCCAGTAGACCCAGTGTTTCCAAAGCTAAAACCAGGTGCTTTATTTGTATTGGAAGTGCCAAATAAACCAGTGCCAGTATTTGTGCCTAACCCCATAGAAAATGATGAATTGCCAAAACTCGTTCCTAAACCACCTCCAAACATATTGCCAGTGGTTCCAAAACCTGAAGTTGCTGGTTTGTTCTGGCCAAATAGATTAGTACCAGTCGCAGGAGTTGCACCAAATGAACCTTAAGGAGTTTACTTCAATTTATATAACCAGTTTAACAAGTTTAAATATACATTATTAAAAAATATGTCTGTCTTTGTATAACATACAGTTTGATTACAATAATAAAAAAAATTGACAAATTTGAATAAATAAAATACTATTATCTTATGAAGTTCCATTAAAAAGATTATATTTAAAGAAATCCATATATTTAAATGCTATCTCTGAAGCTTTCATAAATCAATTTTTAAATTTCAGAATGAATATAAGATTGCTAATAAAACTGCTAGCTCAAGTGCAAGTATTTTTTCAACCCTCTTCCCTCCAGCTTTTTCAATTTCTATTAAAATTTTAATTTCTCAATTTTTCTTAAATGTTTTACATGGATTACAAATTTTATACTTATATTCAATTCAACCTGATAATGTTAAGTTTTGATTACTGGAAACAAAACATAAATGAAGTATGACATTTCAATCCTTTGTAAAAGAAAATGGAGTTGCAAGTAAAAAAGAAATATTAATGAATTAAAAACATTAACGGTTTTAGAAACTGTCAAAAAGTAATTTTTATTTAAAAAATTTTTAATGAAAATTATTTCCATATGAAATCAAGATCTTGATATACATGAAAATATTCTTCTTCATAAAACAATAAATGATTATTTTAATAAACATACATTTTATACATGAGAAAAATCGCCAGAGATTTATCATCAAGAAATTTAATTTTAATATTTTAATAGCATTTGAGTACAGTTTAAAGAGCATAATATAATTTGCATTAATCCTTATTAAAATTAGAAAATTTGTTTCTATATTATACTAAAATATTTCATTATTTTACTAGCACAGTGACCATAACAGATTATTTCAACTAATTAGTTTACAAGTAGATGGGTTATAAAGAATGTAAATTATAGGCAAATTGAATTTAAAAAGAAAAAAAAAACACCATTTCTTTTAATAGCTTTTTTTATTAGTTGCATTACAAAATAATTTGCTACTTTCTTCATTTTAAAAATAAGAAAAATAGTAAATGCTAAATTCCATTACAAAATATAGAACTTCATTTAAAAAAAAAAAAAAAAAAGGAAAGAAAGAAACGAAAAAAATTTATAAAAATTAGTTTTAGATTACATTTTTTCTTCAAGGTAAAATAATATTTAAATTTCCTCACAAAAAGTAATAGATTGAACATTTTGAATCATAACACAAATTAATTAGCTCTACATGAGAGTAGAAACTTTCCATTATATTATAAAAAAAATTTAAAAAAGACTATTAAACATGAATGTATCTAAACATTAAAAAATACAGTAGTGCCTTCCAATAAGGGGCATCCATAGGACCAGACATTGTCCTTTAAATAGAGGTAAATACATAAAGGCTCTTATTCAAAGAGACCAACAGAATTATACCTTAAGTAAGTGTACTTTATATCAGTTACTAATGTATTTGTAACAGCAATAATTTTTTGATACACACATATAATCACATATCATTACATACATGTGCGTAAGTGATAAATTTTTTCTTCCTTTTTCAGAATTAATAATTCTTAATGCCAGTCTTTTTAAATGTAAACTACTTTAATTTCCATAGTCACATTTATCTTATTTTTAACTATTACCTTTCTGAATCTCATTTGACTACCGAATTAACACTAATCAAGAAAAATCCCTTTTCCCAGAATATGAAAGCTTATGGTTCCTTTTAACAGTTCTCTTTTCTCTAATGACACTTGTTGCATAAGATACAATAATCAGCATGCTACCTTGTCATGGAATGAACAACAATTTATAATTAATAAACTTCTTCAAAATTCCTTTATTAAACATGATTGAAATCATCTTGTTACAACCGCCTCTTACTTAAAGAAAACAGCAATGAACATCCACAAGATATATATATACAGGAAACAAAATGAAAATGTTACCAAAACCTGTAGACTGAGTGCCAAATCCAGTACCAGTGCCAAAGGCTGGAGCAGCAGGCTTTTGTCCAAATAATCCTCCGCTACTCATATTATTTGTGCTGCCAAAGCTGAAAGTATTTGTTGTGGTAGTGTTTGTAGTACCAAAACCAGTAGGCTTTGCCCCAAAGAGTCCAGTCTGCAAAATATTAAGCAGCATACAAATATTACTAGATACAATTACATAAAGAAAAGGCATAACCATAGAAATATTTCAAATTGTTAGTCACTAAATATTATACAATTTCCAATCAACATATTTTTCTTCTATACATGTAAAAAATTCGAATGGATAGGAAATAATTTGAGATAAAACCCAACGTTTTTATATGGTGGCAAAGTTTATTAAAGAAAATTATTGAAATATTAGTTAAAACTGGTCACAAATATCTAAATATTGCAATGTTAGACAAGTAAGAACGGTTTCCAAAATTTCAGAGCTCTAGCTTGATGGTTAAATTAATGATAGAAAATTTGATGACACACTGATACACACACAGACAGACAGACACCAAGTGAAATACATAAAAACTTTAAAACTAACTAAAATTAATTAATTCATCCGGTAAATTAAATAGTTGGAATGCAGTTTAACCCAACCACCCTTGGCGACAAAATTTATTTTGGGAAAGTTTGGTACCAATTTTTGAAATCGCACCAAGTGTTAGAGCTAAGCTACATTATTAAAGAAAATATTAGTTAAAACTTGTCACAAGTTTCAGAGCTCTAGCTTGATGGGAAGTTGGTTAAATTTATGATCGAAAATTTGATGACACACACACCAAGTGAAATACATAAAAACATTTTAAAAAGTAAGAAACTTCTAATTAATTCAACTCCAAACTCAATTAAAAAATCAATTCATTCAAAATTATATCCCACAATAATGCACATGAAAAATCAAACAGTGTATTTAATTTTGTAAAGTTAATTCTTAAATAAATTATGCTATTAACTCACTAAGTTAATCATACTGTTAAATCATATACAGAAATCCTATTCATTATACACTATATTTTTTACAATTCCAGTATCAGCAAATATGAATTTATATTTTCTTTAAAATGCTATTGCATATCATGTTTAAGTACTATTAAAATTATTACAGATATCAAAAATTATTATAATTTGTATTAAGTAAAAATACCAGCAAACACTTTTCAATATTCAAAATAGCATTATATTCAAATATATAAACTTGGGTTTGATTCAGCTGGTGTTATTGGAGCAAAATCCATATATGATCAAGTTGCATAACACTAACTAACTGATCTACAAAAAAAAAAAAAAAAAAGGCTAAGTCTATAAATTCAAGAATGAGAATAAAAGGAGAAGGAATGATAGGGAGGAGAGTTTAAAACAGAAAAACAGCTTTCTGGATGAGCATCATACATGCTCAAAAAAGATAAATCCCATTCTTACCTAAGGAAAGAAAGCCTCTGAGGGACATTTAAGCTTCAATACATCAATATAAAAAGAAAAACTTTTTACTTTATACATTGGCAACTAATCTGATGATTACTTTAAAGGAGGAACATTAGATATAAGCACTCAAGTTACCAGAATGAATGTTGAATACAACTGACTCACAACAAGTGATATTAAATTAAAACGTTACGAGAACTCATTCACCATTGAAAACACATTCAGAAATTTATTCTAAACAATCATGTTACTATTATTAATAATTGGTAGTATTGGTAGTAATAATTGGTAGTATGATATTGTTTTGAAAAAAGATATTTTACCTTCCATTAGCTAATGGAACTTAATTGCATGAGTAATACAATGTTTATACTGCTACCAAAAAAGAGTATCCCAAAGCCACTGAACTCCTGAATTCTAAACATTGACAAAAATAAACAATAATTTATATAATTAGATGCAGATCATAATCAGATAGTTTTCAACAGTGTTGTAATGTCATTGAGAAAGTCTATTCTTGTTTTGTGCGAGGAATCATTAATTCAGTAGCAGTCGGCAAAGTGCACAATTTCATTTATACTCCATCATTGAAGCTAAGTGACTTCCAGGTGAGGAAATTGAACAGATATTGATGGAGGAGTGTGATGTTGGTTTGTGCCTAATGGACTGTTTTGAGAAGTGGCATACATTCATGAAATTGTGAATGGCATAGAAATAAGTTAAAACTAGTGAGCACTCTCAGCAAAAAGTATTTGTAAAATCTTAAGTGAAATAGTGTAACATATATATGGAATGAAGCTTCACACTTCAACAGTTTGCAGAGTAATACAAGAATAAGTTCATTCATTTACATAATTTAGATACTAAAAAAAATTGCTTTTTTACTTTATCACTAAGTGATAAATTATTTTCATTCCAAAAAATTAAGTTATATTTTCATAAGATAAAAATTTTTAATACCTTTCAGTTGATTATTATGCCTTTGTGTTACTCTACAATCAGTAGAACAAATTATATATGTACTATTGATGAAACACATCATTAAACATGTGAACCATTTAAATTCGGGCCACCAAGAAGTGTGGTTACGTGAAAAGTTTGTACATTAAAGGTTAACACCATGCACATTTCACCTTTTACATCATTACTTTATCAAGTATTAAGATTCATGTCTCCCCAAGAAATTTTTACTTTTTTTTTTAATTTTTCATTCACAGACAATGGTTATTCTGATTTCTGCAATATTAAAAAAATTTTATGTCTAGGAAATGTTTTAAACATAATCGGGAGATGTTATACATATTATAGAAAATGTAGTTATCTGATAACCAATTACTTAATTACAAATTGAAGTTAAATGGTTCAGTTAAACTCCATGCAAATAGTTTTGTATTTAAAAAAAGGCTATAAGATATATGCATCAATTCTTCTACTATGTTTACCTAAAATTATATAAATAAACTACATATTTTTTCATAACTCTGGCATTATGCATCTCTTATTTTTCTCTACAAATTCCCCTTCAATTTTAAAATTTTTTCTCTTCTATATAAATAATTAGAGTCTCAATGAAATAAAAATCTCAAGTCTAAATAACAAAATTAAAGTTATCACTCCTAAGCAAGTAAGTTTTTTTCCTCCACACAGGGCCCCACTTTCTTTAGGTAAGTATGGGCGTCTAGAGCCAGAGGCAACTTAGTGATATTTTTCTTCCTTAGACACAGCCCTGGGATAATCTGATGATCATTTTCTATTTCTGAACCTCCTTCTTGTCATCATTTTTCCTTCTTTCTTTCATCTGATTTAGAACTAGATACAAATAGTTTATTTACTCGTTTCTCAAACCCCAACTTTCACTAACTCTCCTTTCATTCTGTCAGAAATTTTATATTCTTAATTTGTAGGAATTTCAAAGTAAGAATACAAAAGAATACTTAGTTTGTAGAAAACTCAATTATGAATGCTGCAAATGTAATTCTATATTGTGATAATGAAAAAGGATGCTTTACATGATCAAGCTTCAACTGCTAATATTAAAGCTAGGCCAGAACACCTTGAGAAATTATTTACATATTATGCTTAGTTATCATTCAAAGGATTATTCTTTATTGTTCAAAATAATGTGAACTTATCTAATACTAAAAAATTCCAGAACTTGCACAGTTTGCTAGAAGTTCCAGTAGCTATAAATCACCCCATTTCAGTCTCGGTAAATTGCTATTCAGAAGCATGGGACAAACTCATCCAACATTAAGATATTAAAAAAAAATATTTCCAATTCTTTAAAATATTCAATTTGAGACTTATTTTACTTTTAATAAACACTGTTGCTATATTTTAAGCATTATCTAGGGAAGAGAAAAGATCTCATTGATCCAGAGTGAATCCACTGTTACCCCTTCTCCCTCCCCCCAATTTTTTTTTTTTTTTCAGTTTTAATTTTAAATATCATAAACCTCAAATTAAATCCAATTAGAGTTTGTCTTATGTTCAAAGTTATCTTTCAATATGAAAGATAGCTTTGTTGAAAGATATGTAAGCAAAGTCTCATGCAAAAAAATATCCGAACTACCATACAATTTTTTTTAATTAGGAAAGACCAATTGGAATACGTAATTTAAGATAAAACACTAAGAAAGTACTTTTCACATAATGAAGCAATTTTTCTTAGTACAATGATATTGATGAAAAATGTCTGCTATAAAAAATGCTACTGCACAATGCTTTTATAAATGCTACTACAGGTTTTTTAAAAATTTATTGCATATAACCCAGACTAGAGTACTTAAATGTATGTACACATAAATAGACACACACAAAATATAAGCCAATAAAAAAGTTTCCTTTCCAAGTACAGATGCAGTAAAGCTACTATTCTACATAGATATAAATGCTGGACATTGTCATTATCTAGTTCTGGAGGAATATCATAATAAATATCCTGGTATTGATTTGTGGAGTTTGAAAAATCAAGGCCCTCAACAAATATGTACAAAATTTCTCACATTATGTCATTTCTTTTTTCAAACATTTTAGACATTTTCACCCAATTGCTTCAATAGTGAGCACAAAATCTCCCATCACAACTGCAAGTCATCAAATTTATTCATTATGTAATTTTTATCACAATTATAATTGAAAAACTACATCAATCATTCAAGGATTTGAATGGCTCACATATTTTTATCATGTGTATTATAACACACATGTAATACAACTGATAAAATATACACAGTTCTTACAAGCTACATGAAATAAAAATTACATATGTCATACACATGTAAAAACTTTTATAATATTATCAACGTAATAAGACAATAATATTGTTTTAAATTACCGATTGCTGATTTGCAGTCCCAAACCCACCAAATCCAGTGCTAGTCCCAAAACCAGTCGACTGAGTAGTAGCAGTATTGCCAAAAAGGCCAGTGGTTCCAGTACTTTGGCCAAATAAAGGCTGTAAAAATATCAAAACATAAGTAAATTATTAAAAATGAAACTTTCATCCCCCCCCAAACAAATAAACATCTTAAAGTAAGGCAATCCGACCATCTATATAAATTTTAAGATCATAGCATTAATTCAATATATATATATGAAAATTAAAATGTAAGCAATCAACATAGCAAATAATATTGTAATTTATAAGTACCCATAATAAATTACAACTAAATACTAAATATAAATACGTCTTTTTTTATCTTACCTAATAACAAATTAAATGCATCCAATAAGTTCTAAAAAAAATCATATATTGCTTTACTTGCAAAAATGTTTAATATTTAAGAACTTTTTATTAACAAAAATTCAAAGAAATAACTAGACACTTTTATACGATCTGAAATGGATGTTTTTCAAAATTAAAAATTAATTTCAATTGTAAAGGATAAATAATTAATAGGAAGGTGATTTTTTTTACATGTATAAACAATAATGCATGTAAAAAAAAATTTGAAAAAAACACAAAAAATCTATTCTCCCCAAATATAAATATATAATTGAAATCAAAGCACTACATTAAAAAAAAAAATGAATTCTATTTGAAATTAGTACACAATTTACAGATTTGAGAATTTAAGTAATATGACAACCGTATTTAAAATACAACAGTTCAAAACAATCCATGTCATGTAATTTCTAACCTATAAAATACTATAAAAATGCATATTTCATACAAAACAATACATTTTACTTCATTAACTTACTTTTTGCTGATTATTCTGACCAAATAGAGAGGTACCTGAAGTACCACCAAAATTAAATACTGGAGCAGCTGATGTTGCAGGAGTTCCAAAACCAACAGATTTTCCAAACAACCCAGTATTCTGTGTTTGAGCTGTTTGCCCGAACAAACTGCCTGAGCCAAAAGTATCTGAAATTGCAAGAAAAATGTCCTATCAAATATCATGTTTAACAAACTAAATTTGCATCAGACAAGGCATGATTCACTTTATTCTTGATAATAGTATATCTACTATTTAAATTACCTTCTTATCATTGATGTATAATTGTATTTAAAAGTATGAACATTCTAAAAAATAACATACATAATTTCAAATAATTTCATACATAATTTGTCATTCAAGCAGTTCTTAGATAGTTTTTAAATATTTATTTTATTGTGTCTCAGATATAAATTAGGAACATTATAACTCATTTAAGATATCAATACATTATTTCCTTAAAATTTTGAGCAGCAAAATAAAATTTCAAGGCAATTTCATTTTTTTAAATAAACTTTTATCATCTTAAATACTTTGGAAATATATTTGGGCTTGGTAAAATATGTTTTCCCTTTTTTAAATGAATTCTCAAATTAATTTTTGGAGGAACAAATAACTTCATAAAATATCTTAGAAATATATAAAAATAACACATCAATAATTTTATAATAAATTCTTTAAAAAGCTTTTTCTTACTGAGGACAGTCAATAAATATTGCATGAAATAAAGAAATTATTTGTTGAATGATTTTACTGACATTACACAAAGAAAAAAACATGAGGGCAATTAGCAAAGGACCTCATATTTTTTAGCCTTGGTCAAGTGACAAGGGGACATCTGAACTGGCATCCCACTCTTCAAACTTCCACACCATATCATGACAGCTTGGAGCTTAGAAATCATTAATATGCAATAACCCCTCTACATCGCAGATTGTTTTGTGAAATCAGGACTCAACCTCCCAACTCAACAGAAACAAAGCTTGGAGCAAGTTCATGATTATGATCATGCAAATACTATAACCGTATTATATATATATATAATACAATATATTTTAGTTTCTGAGATGCAAGAAAAATTGCAAAGAATCTCAAAGATAATTTGATAACAGATGAAGATCAAAATCATAAATTGATCTTCATTTGTTATAACGAAATTTAAATTACTTTAATCTTTATATATATTTGCTTGATAATTATGTATATTGAGTAGGGAATTTTTAATATTTCATTCTACTAGAACAACATATTTTTAGGGGGAAATGCATTAAAACAATTAAATTCAGCCTTTTTCCTACTCTTTGATTATTAAAAAATTTGTTTATATTTTCATTACATGATTCATTTAATTTCAAACATTAAATTCCATAAAGCTTACTTGTTGCCCCAGTGGTTCCAAACAGAGGCTTTGACTGAGTTGTTCCTCCAAATGAAAAAGCAGAAGTAGAAGCAGCAGGAGCACCAAATAAACTTGTTTGTTGTGCAGGTGCTCCAAATCCCATGACACCTGTTGTACTACCACCTTTACGGTTTGCAGCATAATCTTCCACTCTCAATTCCTAAAAATAATTCACAAAAGGTTTTTTAAAAAATGTGTCATTTTAAATAAAACAAACTTTATAAAAAATCTACATATCAAATTTTCAATATCAAACAATCATTTTAAAAAACTTTTCTCAGCAAAAGTAAACTCTTTAAAAATCAAAAATATTAATTATTTTGGCTAATAAAAATACATTAATTGACACTCGTATACAAAAGAAACTGGACTATTGTCCATTGTGTGCAACAATGAAATGAAATTAAAATCAATAATCAGATAAAGATAAATTTAATAAAAGCCCTGGGTATATGAGGAAAGCAAAGTATATAATATTCTAAACTTTAAATAATTACATCAAATCTATATTTTTAAAAAGAAAATTCATAAGGTTATTTAATAAAAAAATCTATAAAAATAAATCAGAATATCTTGCAAAAAAAGCACAATTTTAAATATCACAAACATTTCTTACATTTATTAAAAATTCTGGTAGATAAAAACATTACATCTAACTTAAAACCACAGGGAAAACAATAACAAATTACAGAATAAATACACACATAAAATATTTTTTAAAAGTATTAACATGATAAAGTTCAAACTCATATTTTATACAGTATTATATATAGAAATCATAACTCAGAGTACCTCTAAACTTTTATTTTCATATTCCTTCATGCATGTAATACATTGATGCCTTGTTCCAATACTAGTTGACACACCTCCTTTCATCATTGTATCTGTTCCAGTGGGAGGATTAAATTTTATTGTAGTTCCAGTTGGGGCTGTTGTATTGAATCCACCTAGGAACAAATTAAAAATACATAAATTAACATTTAAAATTACAGTATCAATAAAAGGTATGAGTACATATTTTAAAAACCATTTCAGCAAGCACATTTACTAAAGAAATTTCTAAAATTATTCTTCCAACACAAAAGATGTGTCACAAATAGTCAATCAAAAGATAAGCCAGGTAAACTAATATTAGAACTTTCAACATCATTATCTCCTAATAATATTACTTTATATAATAAATAACATAATTTTAAACACATGAAAAATAGATTCAATATTTCACTAAGTTGAGTAAAAATTACATAATTACAATTGATACTTATTACAACTTTCATAGAAACATAACTGCACTGATAGAAAAAAAATTAATTTTAATAATATTTGGAGTAAAGTGATATTGATTTTTTTTAAAAAAAATTATGCTTAGTTTTCATAAATTACGCTTAGTTTTCTTATGCATAAATTAAACAACTTTACCTTATACAAACAATACATAAATATTCTTAACACATACTTTGAATATATGCATGATAAATACCTACATCATTATCACAATGTTCAAACATTACAGAGAACAAATCCATGATAAAATATTTCTAAAGAAAGTACATTAATTTTAGAGCATAAAATGACAGAAAAAATTGCATAAAGTGATAGAAAAAGTTTTAAATCTAAAATTAATTTTTCAGATCTTTCCATTACTTTTCTTGTTGTTCTTAAAACATATATAAACAGTTGATTTTTCCTCAAGTAAATCTTTGACTGCAGTTTAATTACCAGTAGAGCCAAACAAGCCAGTCCCTGTGCTAGTATTTTGCCCAAATAATCCAGTTCCAGTAGTAGTGCTGCCAAAACCACCAAATGAAGGACGAGGGGTGCCAAAAGCAGAGGTACTAGTATTGCCAAATAAACCTCCAGAGCTTTGGGTTGAGGGAGTAGAACTGCCAAAGAGACCACCTGTATTTGAAGTGGCACCAAATCCTACATTCAAAGGAGGAAAAAAAAATTGCATTCTTTGTTCGATTTCAGGAATAAAATTCCCAGTCAAATGTTTGTTTTTGAAAAAAGATTTAAATCACAATTTTAATAACATGTATATGTGTGTATGTGATTATGTTGTGCGTGTGTGTGAGCCTATTATCATCCTCACACACAATTCAACTTTCTTATTTTAATGCCCAACCAAAGAGTCCTAAGCAATCTCTCACGTATCTTAAACTACAACTTCCACTCTACCTACAAAACCTCCTTTCAGCTAAATCATACATGTTTTATGGTAGTATTGTGAGCTCCTTCAAATTGCTGAATCAACAAAATTATGAAGATTCCCCTTTTTTCTCCAACATAAAAAGGCCATCACTTAACTGGTGAGAGCTCTTTCTCTCTTTGCATGTGATATGCATCACTCTGTGCCTTTTTGTAATTTCTTGCATTCATATAATATGTGCTGCCTGTGATAGGAAGATACCTTTGGCTTTGGAACAAAATTCTTGGTGGACAAATGATATGAAATCAATTTTACTGATTACATTTTAACAACTATACTATCTTAATTAAAGGAAGTTGGCGACTCAACTTCTTTATATATATACAAACACCCTTATAAATATAAATTAATAACCATTAGCCAAAAAGTTAATATATATTTAGAGAAAAGAAATTGTCCTTTTGAATAGTTGTTTAGTAACCAAATGAAGTAGCAACAAAATCTCAATATCATAAATACAGTTGATGAAGAAATACAAACTGACTTCCTCAACAACTGTGACAAGTTAAAGAACAAGCAAAACAACAAATCCTGAAAGTTCAAGATAAAAACAAAAGAAATTGCTACCTTCGGTGAAACAACCACCTAAACAACTTTCAAACTTCACAATCTTGAGCCAACAAACATACTCAAACTGAAACCCAAAATACTTAGGTCCATACAAGATAACAAAAATAAAACCAAACAATATGAAGTTCAAAAGTGTGGCTTTTTTTAAGGACCAGCAAAAACTAGTAATAGCAGAACATCTCAGACTGTGGACTAATTATGCTATTGCCAGATGAATTAATGCAATGATAGCTTTATCTAAACTAAAGAGATTTTCTTCTCCAAAGGAGTTTTATATTTTAGAGTGACTTTTATTCCAGCACATTACTTGTATTTCTAGTTATTGAGTTTATCTTTTCCATTTTTCAACGATTGAGAAGTAACTTAAATTTTCATAATAATAATTATATTCAACATTTTATTAATTATCTCTTAAGTGAGTATATTCTAACTTCAATTTTGTTATTACTTTCTTTATGTCTTTATTAATAAGGAGACATATAATTTTAGTGTTACTTTACTGGTTCACCAGAGGTCAGTGATATTGCTGGATTGATTAATTGGTTTTATAATATTGCACTTAAAAGCAATACGAGGGCTACTGGCGACAGGCCTCATAATTTTGAACCTCGAGCAAGTGACAAGAACGACACCCGAGTTCACACCTCTCTCTCCTAATTTTCACACCACACCAAAGAAAGGACTTTTAGCTTCAACAGATTTAATGTGCATCAGCCCTGGCTACACGGTGAGTCTTCAGTGACACCACAGCTCAAACCCTCGATTCAATGAAAATACAAGCAGCAAGTCTGCAACCATGACAAGATATTGTTGGATGGTTAGTTATGGGAATTTTCCCATTGTACTACAGAACACCATCTACAACTTGGATTACCACACAAGATCTAAAGTTGTTGGCAAGAAAAAAGTGTTTATTTTTTTAATTTTTACATTATTATTGAACTGTTTTCCTCTTAAAAAGAGTGTGGTTCATTGAAACATATTGAGGCCAACCTCTGAATTAATGAACATCTATTAAATCTACCACACAAATTACACATTAGAAAAAAATGTTCGCTCCTTTCATTTTCATTGAAATTCAAATTTCAATCAAAAAAATTTCCTCAAACTTACATGAGCTTATGAATAAAATATTGAGAATGCTACATGTAAATTTTACGAATACTTTTTTTTATTGTGTTCTTATTATGACACATATGATTTCATAAACATTATATTACAACAAGAACACAATCCATGTTAATTGAACTAATTACAACAAAACAATGACAAGAACACAATCCATGTTAATTAAATTAATTATAATAAAACAATGACTATCTTCATTTGCAACTAATTTAATTATGAATGCAGTTTTTGTTAAAGTTGAATATGTGAATGAATGAAAATGAACATTTTTATTTCCTGAAAAAATTTTCATAAAAGAAAAATTTGATATAATATTAATTAAAAATATGTGTTAAGTAAATAAAATTGCAAATTCAAACAACTTTTTTTAATAATTTTAAAAATAATATTTGATACATAACTAGAATCCCAAGTCATGTATTTTAGAAATCCTTACAGCATCTTGTGGTTTTACTTACATTTATATCTAATTTTGTCCACTTTTATCATAGACTGAAAATCATTAATATGAATGTGTATCAACAATTTTAAATTCCAAAGCAAAATAATTCAATAAAATCAGAATTTTTTTTATTAATTTATGTAATTATTTTTAAAACAAAGAAATTCACAAAAACTATTTGATTTCAGGAATAAAATTTTATTCTATCAAGAATAAAATTTTAAAACAAGCAGAAATAAAATGACATCGATTTTCTATTTTGTCACAAAAAATGTGAAAGAAGATAGTCTGAAGTATGTTTGAATTATATAATAAATTCAAAAATAGAATATAAATGGGAATAATTGTTTGGATATATTTCATTACATTTAAAATAGAATATGTATATAGAATTTTTTTTAAATAGATTTAAAGAAAATATTTAAAATAAAATATTCCATACCAAAACCTCCAGTACTAGTTGCAGCAGGAGCACCAAAAGCAGTGGATGGTTGTCCAAATAATCCAGTACCAGTAGCTGGTGTAGTGCTCCCAAACAATCCACCAGACATTGGTGCACTAGGTGTAGATACTCCAAAAGTTGAGCTCCCAAATACATTGCTAGTTGCTGGTGTTGCTCCAAATGTATTTGCATCTAATGAAGAATTTTTTTAAAAAATACTTAAAACCTATGCTTGAAAAGTTACACAAAATAAGTTGTTTTTGGAAAATTATGTTTCTTAAAAGTCTGCAAGAAAATTTTTTTTTTTACTCCTTAAAAGTGAAGAAGAATGTTCAGCTATAAAATTTTACAAGATAACTAATAAAAGGACAAATCAAATTTCAAGAAGATAAAAACCAAAATTATCCAAATATTGCATAGAAAAATACATCAGTTATAACAAAATTGTTCCATGTTCAAAAATTTTGAAGAGTTTTATATTTATCTACAGTTATTTTAAATGTAAAATATGTTAAAATAATTATGTCTAAAAAAAACAATTGAAATGCATACAATTTTTTAGTAATTTAACAGATAATACTAGTTTTTATAAATTAAATAAACAAGTGCATTCGAAAAAGAAATAGCTGTTTTACATACATCTAAGAAATTCTAAACATAATTATCTTAACCAATATTGTCATTCTATTATGAAAGCATTTATAAAAAGCAATGCCTAATACATGGCTAAAAATTTCTCATTTCATGTGTACAATTATTCATTTTTTAAATATCATCACAAAATAATTTAGATAAAAGCACTAAAATAATTAACTGACTTAAGTTTGAAATAGTATAAATTTAACACATAAAAAATTGCACAACTGAAAAAAAATTAATAAAAATATTGGCACTTTTACTTATAAATATACAAGATTTAATCTAATCTAAATATACATATATCCAGTATTAAATGATATTCAGAACTAAAAACAATTCCAAATTTCTTTTATACCTTCTTTATCTTTTATTTGGCTAAGCATATGCTTAGTGGATATCATGTTTTTCTATTACCAGAACTTACGGAAGAGAAAATGAGAGTTGCCAGTCTTTTTTAACAGCAGAAAACTAAAATTTTTCCCATAATAATTTATAAATATACAACTGTAAAATAAACTACCTATAATTTATAGCATTTTTTTTTTCTTATCTTAAATAATGTCTCTTTTATAATTCTCACCATTTTTATATTTTAAATAATAATGATAATGAAATTTTATAAAGCAAAAATATAAACTTTATCTATGTATTGAATTGCAATGAAGTTAAAACAGTTCAAATTAATAGATCAATGCAAGCAATTTTAATAACATGTGCATCATGAAATTTTTAAATTTAATAAAATGTTAAAGAAACTTTTAAATATTTTACTTTCTGTCAAAATATACAAGACAAATATGCTCTTAACAGGGATTTCTTAAAATATTTATATGTGTGTGTATATAAATATATATTGTAACATGGTTGATTGACTTTCAATTGTAAGAATGGTCCACACAAATATATATATAAAAAAAAAAGTTCTTTTACAGTAAATTTATATTTTTATTCTGAGACTTTCTGGTAAATACAAGAAATTCCTTTTTGACAGGAAACAACTAGTAAAAACACACAAATCCACAAAAGTGCAAACCCACCATTTACACAATCAGACACAGTATTCCATGAGACACAAATACTCTAAGTACACTAACTGAAACGCACAGTGACTCATTTAATATCCTTCAAAGAATATTCCAGAGCAACGGTGGGCAATTGTTTTTACTTGAGGGCCACTTCGTGAATGTGAAGACTAACTGCAGGCTACATCTTTTGAAATGATTGTGTTCATTAATTAACTTGTGACGAAGTTATATTCCTATTTGCCTCTTGTGCCACAGCTAAACTGACTCTTCCAAAATATTGCCCTAAATATATTTGCTTCTTCCACTAATATCAAATTAATGGAGTCTTACCAACAGAGTAAAGTTGAGGCTGTCTCGACTTCTAGGCTCTGCTATGCCGTCGATAATTTGTAGAGATTCTCAACCCTGTCTTCAACTATAGAACAAACGTTAAACACTAGTCACTCAACCTCTATCATGTATCTCAAGCTTAGCTTATATACTTCCTATCTACCTTGCTTCAATTTATTGCTATCTGCCCCTAATTTAAATACTCGTGATTCATTTTTGGTTGGGAAAAAGTTGTTTATCTATTGCAAACAATCTTAATTAAAAGTTCCTAAGGTTAGTGAAGAGAAAACCGTGAATAGCCCCAATATCACAAACTTTGCATTTCAGAAAAAGTTTATATATATTGATTTTTAAGGTACAATTTAAATTCCATAAAATAGAGGCATTTTTCTTCAATTTATTTTTATGCTTATTTCGGATCATCTATAGCTGCAAGCACATTTAATTTTAAAAACAATTTGATGAGACAAATGCACACTATCGCACTTTTCAACAATTTTTTTAAATCAAGAGTGAGATTCTCATCACAACCAGCAAGTTAATATCAGTCAAAATACATTTATATTTACTCAAGAAAAATTTTACTTTCAAATATACCTAGATCCAAATATGGAGAATATTTTCCCAGCATATTTCTTCATATATTGAAGTTTTTCAGCAGACAAAAATTTTGTAAGAGTTAACTAATGTCATAGCACTAAACATTTGTTTCACAGTATAATCTGACTGCATGTCAATAAGTTCAAGCTATAGTTTTGTATCAATATTAGCACAGTGATGACATAAGAGAGCGAACAGAATTTAGGTTCAAATTTTATAAAGTTTTGAAATCTTCTTGTGACCTCAGCCTCCAAACTCATAGATGATTCCTAATAATAATATGCAGAGACAATTTCAGGCACTTTCTGTTTTCCTAATAAAGGGAAATGATAATAATGGCTTTCTGCTTGCCTTGCAATTAGACCTAGATTCCCTTTGAATGAATTTAAGTACAAGATGGAAATCTCAATACAAAGCGGATATTTCTGACTGTTTTGGCAGATCACAAAAAAAATTCTTTGCAGCATGGACAGCTATTTGCTCACCCCAGTTCTAGAGGCATCTAGTTTTGTCACCAAATTTGGTGACATGGTGATCGAAATTTGTCACCAAGGTCACCCCTCTATATCTAGCATTACTGACAGATGCATTCTCACTTTGACAGAAAATTATATTTACAGTGATAATAGTCATTTAGCAGAGATGACAATGTGCAAGCTTTTCAATGTATCAACTATTAAGAATCTTCTCATTGTTTTATCTAATACTTTTTAAGAATATATACTTTGATTAATCAGAATAAGCTTGAACTGTATCAGTTAAATATTTCACATACAGACATAAAAAAAATTTGCAAAAATTTCAAAAACTTATAATTACTAATTTAAATTATTTTAAAGACATTTTAAAAATCTAAATAAGGAAGATTTTACATGCAGCATAAAATACAGATGAAATGGAAATAATAGGAACAAACTTTGTAAATAAAATAATTTCCAGCAATTGCTTTTCATTTACAAAATTAATAAAATAAATTAAACTTACTCTGCCCAAATGGAGTTGAAGTTGTACCAAAGGAACCTGAAATTCAAAAGGTTGAAAATAAATAAGGCACCAAATAAAACGTGAGTATAAACTAATGTCAAAAGTTCAGTGAAACTAAATCTAATAGAAATACAGCATATTTCATAAAATTCTTTCATGTTTTCACACAGGAGTAAAGAATAAAAATATGTGGCAGTTGCTAAACAGAAGAGAACTTCTGTGTTTGTATGATAAAATAACACATTTTTGCGTGTTTTTAAAAAAGCTTAGTTTATTCAACTTTTAAATTTATTTTCATTTACTTTGCACAAAATAACTAGTACAGTACTCTCTAAGTAATCCAGCAAAAATCAGACCAGAACATCACAGAATTACCAAAAGTGGCAATTACAGAGAAATCCCTGAAGTAACACATTAAAATATCAAAAGATATATAGTGTTGAATAAAATTTAATACAGTTAATGCAAATAAAATGTCAAACACACACAATAACTAAAATTACAAAAAATGCAATACTTTGAATCAATAGTCTACATTATTCCATTGTAGTACTACACACAAAATAATTCTCTATTTTCTTCTATTTACTTGTCTGCCTGTGTCAAAACACACTAGATTGTAGGCAGGACCGGAAAGGTGAAGTAGAGGATTATTCCAGGAATATTACATTACTAGCAATTGAACACTTGACATAATACAGAGAAAATAGAGAATTTTTAACAGAAAACAAATTGAATCTAAGATTATCAAAACTAAGCACATTTTAGAAAGAATTCACTTACTTGCTCCAAAAGTAGAAGCTGTTCCAAATGGTTTTGCATTCCCAAACATATTTTATATCATTCAGACTTGGCACACCTAAAGAAAAATATAAATTTCAATTTATATATGGCACATCTAATACACTTATGAAAATAAAGGTGTTCTTGAGCAATAAATGATATTCATAATATTTATGAGTATAAAATTGAAATAGTTAAAATTTCATTTACTTTTATCCAGAAAGAATAAAACGTGCTGTCCCAAAACTACAGAGACAACTACAAAAAATGGAATTACAAGAACAAAATCAGAAAATTTGCACATTCTAAGGACTTTTCTTACAATGTTATACCTATTGAATATAAGATTAATCAATTATTTTTACTATTATTTTCAGTTTATTCAGATATGCTTCACAGTGTTAAATTCTTACAGGTTGATAAAATTAAAAACTGACGTTTAAATTATGAAGGACTGAAGGTTTCAAAAATTTCTAAGTACATGCATTACACAAGACCAGGAATATATGACATCTACAGTAAGGAAGTGAACTGGGAGACCAAAGAAGACATCTCAATAGTATGATAGTTTTTGTGAGCGACTTCCAATCAAAAAACATCTGTCTGTTAAATTATCATTAACCTAGCTATTCCAGTATCCAGATCTGTAGATCATTATCATTTACAAGCCAGCTAATTTCATGAGTATGTGGTGAACAGTAATGCACAAAAAGCACATCATAAAGAGCTCTCAACCTCTGATGCTGACCTTGCTCTTTTTTAGCCATCAACAAGGAGGTGGTTTTGTTATGGTGTGCAGTGTGTGCTCCATTTTAATGTCACAACTGATGTTTTCTACCAGTTCATCAATTTTCAGAAGATTATCAGGTTGTGCTTCAGATTCATTTACTTTTATTTGGAAAAGTTCTGCAGGGTGATAAGATATTCCTGAACAATTCTACTATGCACACCTCTACATCAATTAAAAACTGGATATTATTCAAAATCAAAATATAATTATGAATTGGCAAGCTATGAGCTCAGATCTTAACCTAGAGGAAAGTCTTTGATGGGCATTGGCAACAGATGTGCAAACTCATGGATGCCAATTTTCAACCCTGTTAGAGTTAAAACTACAAACAAACCAGGATAGGTTCCTTTAAAACCTGATCAGTTGTAAATCAGTAGTTCAAAGCCTGCCAAATCAGAAATTCAAATACATCAGAAACAACAGTTTCAAAATTGGAACTATAATGGACAAATCGCTATATGTTCATATACACGATAGACCAAAAGTATTGAGTGCATTCCATGTTTGGGGGAAGAAAAAAAAAAAGAACAAATAGTACGTACATGCTTATTTTTTATTGGAAAGATGACATTAAAACTGTTTTATAAAACTAAATTTATAGCATTATTTAAGTTCCACATGAGCTGCATTTGTGGCACACAAAATACCAAGCCAAAATTCAATTTTACGCCAAGTGTTTTGCAGCATTGCAGCATGTATCCCTCCAATGTATTGAAGCCATTTGCATTCCTCCAATGCCTTGAATGATTTTTTGTTTTAGCCCATCGATATCCAGAACTAAAGTTGTGTACACTAAGTCCTTTACATACCCCCCCCCCAAAAAAAGTAAAGGGGGTAATGCTACGTGAGTTTGACACGCCTCACACAATCAACATCCTCAGTCAGGATCAATGGTCTACCAGGAGCTTTCCTGTTTCTTTGAAATTATTGGTACCAGTGTTCAATAGTCCCAACTAGGAGCATAATGTTTTGAGCATTTAAAAAAAAAAAAATATCTCTGAACGTTTACAATGGATTTACTTTCACGGAATGATAAAACACACATTGCTTTTTCCTGTATTGAAGCCATTTGCAGATTGACACAATCAGTAAATTTTCTAGAGAAATGCTGTTGCGCCATCTTCTGGCTTATGTGAAAGTTATTTAACGTTCAAAATTTTATTGTATAAAACTGTTTTATGTTGTCTTTTCAATCTAGAAAGAAACATGTACATACCTCAATTTTGTATATTTTTTTTTCAAACATGAAATATATTCAATACTTTTGGCCCACCCAGTATTTCCAGGACAATGTATTTAATTTTTTCCATAAAAAATTTCAAGCTTTTTAACAGTCGATTCTTTTTCTTTTTTTTTCCCCCTTTACCTTTTAATCAAGCAGTAATTACAACAACAATAAAAATCACCTGTCCATATATTTATGAGACACTATATAACTAAATATAATACAACAATTGAAAATTTAGGAATAATTATGCATTCTTCTCTATCCAATCATTTTAGCAAAGGTTATAAGCTAATGAAAAATTCAGCATAATTGATAAAGAAAAGTTAAGATAATTTCATAAAATAAAATACTTAAATACTGATTGACAAAATAATACAGAATAAATCAGCAAATATACCACTCTTTTATTGCATATTTTTACACAAAGCTTTGCCAAAAAAAAAAGTATAACATACATTCAAAATAACAAGAAAATACAATTATCATGCAATATCAGGGTTTTAAAAAACTTAATACACAAAAAGTTAAACTTGAATTAAAAAAAAGATGATAAAGTATGAATAGTAATAGTTTTTCTTTTCCCTCATATTAAATACAATGGAGCCTCACTGAATGTGAAGTATTCATTAAACGAAAGAATTTTGTTCCTGTAAATTAACGTAAAATACAATAATGTGTTCCCATGCAGAAACAAAAATACCCCAAAAGCTTTATGTATAACATTTATTCAAAGATAATTATATTTACATTGCTAAAGAATGTGAATCATCATTATCTTTTTTTTCTATCACATAATGAATCAACCTGGAATGCAAATTTGATTTGCAATAAAAAATATCAAAATAATTAGTTTATTATTCATGACACCCAATTCTTTTTTACTATATACCTGTCTAGATACATTTGTTTTCACCAACACATTACAATTAGATAAACAACATTAACCTTTTCATAAATTTGCCTTCTGTACAGCCATTTCATTATTATGGTGATGCTTCTAAATATACAAAGTAACAACTTCCTATGTTTTCAGCATTTCATTCTTTGTGCCACAATCTCTCAACTGTAAAACAATGCTCCAAAAGCTCTTGGCTGTTCTTTTCTTTAAGCCCATGGATATCATTAATACCCACCTCCAGTACCATAACATGGCCAAAGACACAGGTTCCACATGAACAGAATCTTAGAAAAACATATGAACAAAAGCTATATTAAGTGCTACCAGCACATGTAGTAAACATCATCTGATGTAGCAGGCATATAACCTGAATTTCCCCAATTCTTGTCATTCAATATGCGAAATGTTACTCCATAAGCAAATTGGGGTTTTTTTACAATTTGTTTAGCTCATTATATGAACTATTCCTTACGAGAGGTGCTCACAAATCCAAGGTTCTTCTGCAGTAAATCAAAAATAAGAATTTCCAACCCTTGCATTCATAGATTTAGATGAATCCTGAAACAGAGAACTGCTCAGTTACAAATCGTCTAACTAGTAAACCAACAATTCATTGGGTAATAATATAACCCTGCCAGTTTTCTTTTTATACTTGATCACAAATTTGAATTGTTACATTTTATTTGGCACCAGGGCATTTAAAAATGGATTGTTTTGAAGAATAGTTCATTTGGAAACTGAAAAAAAATTAAAGTCATGAGTAATTTTGTTGAAAGCCAAATGGGAAGCTGTATAAAAAGGAAAAGAGTATCAAAAATAGATTCTTGCTTGAATGGTTTTGCTAAGAGCAAGAAGTGAATCAGAATTTTTTAAAAAAGGAATATTACAAATGGTACTCATTTCAAACGGTAATGCCAAAAATAAGGTTAGAATCAGCATAAAAAGAAAAAGAGAACTGCAAATTGATCCTGGTTTGAAAACAATAAGTTGAGCATCACGAGGTTTATTTAGTAAACATAGTCCACAGTCAAGCATCCATTAAAAAATTATACTGCACAGGCAGAAATCAATTTCATCATAACCTAGCTGAATACAAGTGGCAATGCTAGAGGAGGCATTATTTGAATCTGAGGATTCCACAGCATGATCATCCCCATTTACTCGCCAATGGATAAAGACATACCTTCAGAATATTATCTGCATTTATTTCATTCATATTTTAATGCTTTTCAGTTACCTTTTGCATTCAATTTTTACATGTTGTCTTTACAAATGCAATGCTTACAAAATTGTTTATCCAACAATACACCATCTTGTTTCCCGATTGAAATGACTTCAAGTTTGAAAATCTCACAAACCAACCAACTGTACAAAGATTTTACTATAGATTTAATTATATAGTATTAATTTCGAAACAAATTTTTTTTATTTTCTTACCGAACATTTAAAAATTATTAGAAAAACAAAATCATGACTAAAAACGTGTTTTTTATTTATTTAATACTTCTCAAAAATAAAAATGGATATACATTTTTTTAATTAAAATCCATGAAAGAACTAAAAAGGTAAAACTTAAATACAGTCTTCCATTTAACTTTTTGAAATAAAAATAAAGAACAGGCATTCTATTAAAAATTCATGGGAATCAATTATTAGAATACTAAAGGATAGATAAGCAACAAACATGTACATGCCAATATTAGCAAATGAAACTATACTTGCCAATTATCACTCACAACTGAGTAATTTAAAAATACAGAAAATTTAATTTAATCATTTTAACTTACTTGATATTTAATTCATAGATAATCATTCAAACTGCACACAATTCTTCAATCCTGTCATTATAATTAATATCTTAGAAATAATTCTAATTCTAACAAATTTCAATATTATAATAAATTTGAAAAAAATTTAATTTCTCAATCAAACATTAATCAAATTTACAATGAATCACACAAGTAAGCAATATATATTTTAAAAATATGTAAACTTTTTAAACAAAACGTATTTCTATTATTATGTTACACATTAAAGTATAAATTAAGATAAAGTAATACATAGTATTAAAATTTTCAATCGCTTAATCACACCATATAAACCAAATAGAAACAATCACTCGTCGTATGATGCAAAATAAGTTCCCGTATTTGTTAACGAAATTACAAAATGCAAAATGCAAAAAAAAAAAAAATTTAATTACACGTTTCGTGACAAATATATTACAAAGTAAATAACTACTTATATACAATTCAATATACCTACAGTAAGAAGTATGACACATACAAGGGTAAATTCATAGGATGAATTTTACATCGCAAACATTGCTATTATGAATCCATTGCAAAACACAACGAAAATTTAACGATATATTATCAGAAAATGAAATTCATACCTGTTACATGTCAATTTCATTATAAAAATATTAAGAAATAAACCAATCATAAGAAAAACCAAAAATTATAGTATACACATAATAAGTAAACATACGTAATTAATACAAATTAAGAATTTATAAATATTAATGGCGTATGAAACAATTTCCAAAATAAATTCACATGAGTTAAAAACAAATTTCAATTACATGGAGAATTTTCTCAGAATACTCAAATTTAGTTAAATCTATATTTCCAAAATCAAATTTTAAAAAATTATAATGAACATACTTACTTTACAGATAAATGAACCATAACACCGTAAATATTTTCTTGCAATTGCTGTTGGAACCAGTAACAGCATATAAATGAGCAGTTGAAGTAACAGTTCATGAATTCGCGCGCAACATAAAAGAAGTTAATTTATTTCAAACTTTGGAAGCTTGGCATATAAAACAGCTTTTAATTAAGCAAATCATCAACGAGCGGTGAACATTTAGACCAGTGGATCCTAAACTTTTTTGACCCGTGGACCCCTTTTTGCAGTCATAAATTTATGGTCGAAAATTGCCCATGGCCCCTCAAGTGAAAAAGCTACATAAATGCATAGTATAAAAATTACAAAATTAAAAAAAACAACAACATTTTGTTGAAGAAATATTTATTGAAACTATAACTTTTGCTTAAAATAAAATTTTAAAAAAATTAATTACTTGGATGAACTTGATGAGATTTTTTGAGTGTATTTATGTCGGGCTCAATGTTTGTGAATAGAAACAGCAAATCCCCATGAGCACTAATTTCTAGTCGGTCTCTCTCTCTCTCTCTTTTTTGATGAGGTTCATAACGACACTAAATCCACGTTCTACCAAACAGGAAGACGGGGAAGCAGTCAACAACTTACGGACGATAACCATAATGCAGGCTATATAATTGGGTTAGCACCTTAACCTAAATTTGTAGTATCCTTGTTCAAACATCGGTTTAAAGTTCCTCATTTGCAGATATTTCGGAAGACTTCACTTAGCAGGATTGAAAGTTTTTTTCCTGAAACTTGTCAAAATCCGCTCGCTCCACAATTAAAGGCTCCGTCAAACACGCCACCACAGATTTCCCACTAGTAAGTATTCCTATGGGTTACGTACCCAAGATCTCACATCTACAATGTTTATTTTAACTGCATGGAATAAAGTGCATTTTAAAGAGCATTAAAGAGAGCTTCTGTGGAGTTACTTTTTTTCTGATTTTACAGAATATTTTTTAAATTTACAGTAAAGATATGAAAACTTGCATCAACCTCAGTGCTTATAAAGAATACTTTGAATAATCAGAAAAAAAAAAATGGTCACAGAGCCTTCATTTTGTATCTTTCAAATGCATATTTTTTTTAAAAAAAAAATTAATTATTTCCTGCTTGTAATTTTGTTGTATTGCTGTGCCGCTAATGCAACCACAGCAAAACGCGCTGGCCATGCAAAGCGCGCGCGATTTGTAGGAATCAAGATTAAAATCCTATCGAGTTTTTATGATTAAATGAAAGAATACAGAAAAAAAAATTGCATTAAATTTTACTGGTTCTTATATATGTAGACAATTTTAAATAAGCTAATAAATTTCTCGAGCAAACATTATTTTACTGCTTTGGAAACAGCATTATGGGTAGCCGAATGGTTATGCTTTCGCTATTTTGTAGTGAAGTGATGTTTTTTAGATCGCAACGAGGTTCAGACCTATTTTCGACTACCACTGTAGTTTCAAATTTAAAAAACGATAAATAGCTATCATGTTTCTTCAATTGCGACACTAATAAATATTCAATCCTTACAAATTTTGTTTTAAGATTTCGACCTCGAATTAGCTTTCCCCCCCTCCTCATTTAGTAAAACAGCTAATACAAAATGAAAAATTATTAAATGGATATTATAGATGGAAGCTCTGCCAACAGATATTAGCTACCCAGGGGCTATTGTTTTCTATACCCTATATAAATGCCGTACCTGACCACTTTCAAAAATTAACTTGCTTTTCTTTTTTTTTATGTCTGCTTTCATTAGTAACGAACTTAGTTTTCAGGCAATACGTCGTAATAAAATTTCTCTTGAGATTTTTTTATTGGAACATTAAAGTGCTATGTTTGGTGATCTTAGCACGATTTCGAAAAATCTTCAACCTCTAAGTGAGATTCACTCTTTATATCTTATCTATTTATGTAATAAAACTTTTAAAGTGCAGTTTTCTTTAAATTGGTTTCGGTACGGCGCTTCTATTTATTTCATTTTTTAGATTTTAACTTTATTTTTATCTAGTACAACCTCTCAAAACCCACCGGACGACGGCTTTCTCAAGTCGTTTTCGCCCTTCGGGCGAGAATCCCCACCTAACGCTCTCACGCCATGCTATATGTATGGCTTATTATTACTGGCGATCAATGTAATGCAGCTTTCGTAAACACTTTCAACTTGTTTCAGTTCTTCCTCTACCGGGTGCTTAACTATTGCCTTAGTCCATTAATATAGTTGATTACAAGTTAAAGCTAAAATTTTGTCATCAAATGATGCGC
>BMAW01008202.1:822574-872732 GCA_019974015.1 Nephila pilipes | reverse complement strand
TTCATACAGACCATATTTTTTACCATTATTTTCATTCATTTAATGGTGGGTATCTTAAAACTGCTTTTATCTTACCTTTCAGAGGTCAATGTATTAATAGTTTGTGAAATAGTTCAGATACTTGTTTTGTAATTGGAACTGCAGTAAGCTGGAATCTTACACTATGAACTTTGTCTCATTTGTTGCTCATTAATGTTTGATTTAGTCCAGTATAAAATTTTCATTTGACAAAGGCTATTCTTAGTCATGAGTTTAACATATTAACTGCCAGTCACTAGAGATGAGATTGATAGTTATTGCCTTGACATGAAAGTAGATTGTATCCTAGTGCCAACTTATTTATTATTGGAATTTTTATTTTAAAATTGTAATAAAAGATAATTATGAGATACATAAGTATTATTTAAACCTTTCATTAAAGAATATCTTAATTATGCGCCAACTTGGGATCGGCACTACTTGTCAAATTTTTTCCAAAATGCCTCATTACGTGTTGGCACGTAGCATGCAAAAAGTGAACAAAAATAAGAAAAAAGACAGTACACATTATTTTTAAACAAATCTGTATTATAAACAAATATTCGTATTACAATTAAATTTATTACCAGAAAATTACATTGGCATTGTCCTTCCAAGCATTGAATGTGAGGATGTTTCTTTTCTTTTTTCACAGTGAAAAAGTATTTCATGAGCTTAATCATTAGTTTCAGCAATTATTTTCTCCAAGATACCATTGGTGAAAAAATACCTAAAGAAATGCATAGGATTGATACCTGAAACAGGTTTGAGCAAACACTCAGATTTTATGAAAGGAAATTGTTTTATTGACATTGAATCGTTGTCCCTAATTAAAATGTTTTCCACCAAAGCAGAATCATTCTGCTGATATGTTGCCTCTTGTATGATTCATTTTTCATTTTTATCTTTATCTGAATCCAAAATATCTTGTGCATCAGTGGGAAGAATGAATTCCTCGTCACTATCACTGTTATAACTAAAATAACTTGGATACTTATCTGATAGCTCAACCAACAAATTTGCAATTTCGTCATCTGTTAGAATCTTATTATTTTGAACTTTTCATTTTTTCAGGTGTGAAAACCCTGCACTATCATCAGTATAATTCGTATGGCAAGATTATGTTTTGAATGAAAAATAAAATATTAATTTCGAAACTGATTATTTATAACTAATTTCTAATCATTACTCCATGCCAATACCAACAGAAATACTCTACATGCAGTGCTAAATTATTTGGAGAATGATTAATCAGAGGAAAATTTTCCCACCTCTGCGTGTGATTGGCTCATTGTTGATGGAACCACATCATGCAATGGCATGTGATTGGCAGTCAGTATGTTAATCAAAAAGTTTTACTTTTGGGGCGGACAGTTGTCAAATGTTAATTTTTTTTGTAATAAATATGATTACAGTTAGAGGTACCTTTTTAATTACATATATTTAATTATATTTATTGGTTGACTTTATTCATTTTATGGCATGTTAAGTAA
Source organism: Nephila pilipes (assembly GCA_019974015.1). NCBI lineage: Eukaryota > Metazoa > Arthropoda > Arachnida > Araneae > Nephilidae > Nephila > Nephila pilipes. The sequence goes on along the minus strand of BMAW01008202.1, from coordinate 871,221 downwards.
TTTTATGAAAGCCAAGTTAATTGTATTAATTTAGTTATAAGTATTATTGCTTGAACTCACTATGATGTAGTTATGTGTTCTATGTATAGTAAGTATTACACAGATTATTATAATACATACATGAAATTTATAAATTATAATCACACTGTTACTGAAACTCTATGTAGTAATAATGTTGTAAATATTTTTTTCTGAGGAATTTTGATTCTAGAGGGGAAAAAAATTGAGATAAATAATTCTAAAAAAGAGCTCATACATTTCTAGTAATATTTTCATTTGCTTGTTAAATGACATTTTTTTATTATTATATGTCAGGAAAGCTCTATAATTAGTTAATAATTTTAAAACTTTTGTATTGATACATAAATGTGTACACAATATTGATACATAAATATGTATTTTGGAAAATTTTGCAATATTTTAAATAGTTCAGACTACTTTCAACTGCCTATATGAAACACTTAGTTCAGAAAGCCATAAAATGTTGCTGATGTATATGTGTTAAAACAGCATTGATATTATACAAATAAGGTATACAAAGATAAAAGTATAGATAGGAATGAGTATTATTCTTGGATTCAAATTATAAAAAAGATATGCATGGAGTTGTGTAGTCATAGTTTTGAGCTTTCTCTTAGACAGCAGTATTTCAGTTAAGCTATGTGTTTGAACCCTGATTCCACTAAAGACCAATTATGTTGAAGAGCTTATGCACATTAAAACTGTGAATGCTCAAACTTCTCACAATATGGAAGTTTTTAGAATGGTATGGCAGATTAGATGTCCATGTTATTTTTTGACTGTGGTTAACTAAACTGAAATAACAGTCTTATTTCATATGCTTGACTCTCTTTTTTTTAAAAAAATATTCAACTAATCTAAAAGTAAACTTTAAACAGTATAACACATGTTATCTAATTTTGTAAAAAAATTTCAAGACTCCTAATGATCTGATCCTAAAAGCCTGATTTTATTAAGCAGCCCTGCACATGCTGGTTCAAACTTTCAGTTTGATCTCTCATTTTGTTTTTGTTGTCTTATGAGAATATTAGTGATCGTAATAATATTTTTTGTATTTTTAAGTTCGTAAATTAAATTTTCAAATATGCTAGTTTGCCTATGACAGGCTGATTGGTATATGTGTATAAAGCAATGGAAGTTGTTGCACATGAAATATAAATCTATTTCAAAGAGTTTTCATGTATTGTGATGTGAAACTTAAGAGACTGGTGTGCTAGTGGTTCATTCTATCTACAAGTTTTTTTAATTTAAAATTAATCTTAAAATTTATTGTTGATACCTCATTAAGTAACATTAATATGACAATAATTGAAATAAGCCAAACAAAAGAACATGAGAAGTAAGCAGCCTCTCAAAATTTTGTCCAGAATGAACACTGTATACATATTTTACTGTGTTTTGTTAGTTATTGTTTTAAAGTTGTGTTTTGCATATCTTTATAGGTGCTCTTACTGGTAAAGGAAAAATTATGGGTGCTGCATTTGATAAAAAGAAGAGATTACCTGTAGAAACTGATCCAAAGAAACTTGTAACACACTGTTGTGGCAGTAACATTTATAAAGAGGGTGAAGATATAAAACTGAAAGAGGATTCTGAATATCCTGATTGGTTGTGGACCTTGCGTCTTGGTCCTCCACCCCCTTTGGAAGAAATGGACCCGAATACCAAGGAATATTGGGAGAGACTTTTTTTCCTACAGAAAATACGAAACTTGCGATTAAAAGGGCGTAAATATAAGAAAAAAATATTTGTTAATGAAGGTGATAAAATTTATAAACTAAAGCAAATAAGATTTAGAGCATTAGCTTATAAATATGATCCTGGTCATGATAAACCTCCCCAATTTGATAAAGATGGATGGAGAATTATTTGAGAAAAGTGTAATTTTTTTTTAGTAATAAAGATAGTTCAATTTTATTTTGTTATTCTTGCGTGCTGTTATTTCTAAAGAAGTTTTCAATACAAAATACTAGAAAATGTTTAATTTTGTGTAAGAAGTATATTTTTGTATCGTGGAAAAAGAGAAGAATAATTAATCGCATGTTTAAAAAAAAGTTTTTTTTTTGGAAGTGTAAAATTTTATGGTATGAAAAAAGGTGTTTCATTTATTTTTTTAGGAATTACATGCAGAGTTATGACATAAAATGGTATTGGTATATTATTGCTCTCTTCTTGCAAATGTCATGGTTTACTCTTTATATATGTTAATAGATAAATGAATTTGTCATTTCTACCCAAGTTTTTTTTATTTTTTTTTTTGTAGCAGTAAATTTTCTGGTATCTAAAGCAATCAGTTTGTGTGCTTTAAAATATGAATAAGTCATATTTAAAATGACTGATATATTTTTATTTTGTTTTCTATGTATTTGATTACATTTCTTTGATATATCTTTTTCTTTTTATCATTAAAAAAATCTTGATTTTTTTTAAGCAATATTGTTACTTTTTTTTTTTTTTTTTTCAAAAATTGTGTCAGTTCGAAACTTTTGTATTTTTATCTGTATTACTACCTCAAAGAATTTTTTTTTTTTTTTTTCATTATACAGGGTGATCAATTTCAGCGAGTACCTGTGTGTTTTTTGTATTATATACATCTATAATATATGTAGCAAGATTTTCTCATCATTACTTATTTAATATGTCTATAATTGATGTGCAGGTATCATATTTTTTATTTTCTAAATGTGAAAACTCGTATTTTAAACATAAATTCGCGTGAACATCATTACTAATTTTTAATCTGATTCTGTGCAAATAATTTGAGTAAATCGTCGACTTCTTTCAATGTTTTTATTTATTTATTTTTTTGTTTTTGAAAGCTCGTTTTATAAGATTATCAATGGCAACAATAAAAATCGTCTGTATGAACTAATTATTTTAATGAATTTCGAAGTGTACCTGGATATAATTCAAAACTTTTATTGGTTCACTTGAGATGCAGGATATTACTGTTGGTTTCAGCAAGACAGAGCCACTCCACACATGTTAAACCTAACAATGAAAGTCCTTAAGGAATTCTTTGATGACGATTTAATTTAAGTAAGCTTCTGACCACCAAGTTCACCAGACTTCACCCCGTTTCATTTTTTTTTTGTGGGATTATCGTGAAGATGGGATTTTCTGAAGAAGTTATGCAAACATTCATGAATTGAAACAAATCATAACTGATGAAATCTCATCAATATCACCAACAATTTTGCGAAGCATGTAAAAAAACTTGGTTCAACGTGTTCATATTTGCATTAAAAATGGTGGCAAACATTTTGAACATTTGCTATAAAGATTGATAATGTAAAAACAATTGTAACAGTCCAACAGTGTTAGAAATTGTCTCTCACACTTAAACAAGGTTCAAACAATTATACTTCAATGTTAGAATAGTTGCCATATCTATCAGATCTAGGGTAATAAGAAAAGTACTCTTTTAAATTGATTACCCTGTATTACTTGTTAAACTCTATTAATTAGTATGAGACTTATTTTTTAATTTTTTACTGTAAACATAAAAAATGTATTCATTGAATGAATTTGAAAATTTTCATTGGAGTTTTTATTAATCTGAAAGAAATTTTGCAGTGCTTATTTAACACTTTGGTTTATATCTGTCGATTCACTGTATAGTTTATAATAAATACTATAAATTTGTAGTTTATAATTTTTCTTATCATCCTACTGCTGTAGAATTTCCAGAAGTCTTAATTTATATTCCTGATACCATTGCTTATATATGGTTGAGTAACTATTTACTTTTAAGTAAAATTTCTGAATATTTCATATGAAATGATTGTAATTCAGAACTCAATCTTAGTTTAAAAAGTGTCGAAATGTATTTTGCATATGTGTAATGTTATATATAACTGTTCCGTAAATTCACTTTTTCTCTTGATGTTTTTAATTTTAGCATCAAATCCGTCCATTCACATGAGGTTTGTAATCGAATAAACTTTCAAATGACTTACGACTCTGTCGATAGATGGCGCTCGCGATGACGCTTCGCGCTTCACGAAGCTCGTCGGCTTTCTTCGGCCCGCCAACTTTCATATTAAACTGAAACTGGTTTCTGTGCTGGATGGACGATGACCTACCACTGCTTTGTATCGATTTAGGCGATTTTCGTTAGGCATACTATTTTTTTTCTCGAGTGCATATTATCAGTTCCGACGCAACGGTTGTTTGTGTGTGTTGGAGGTCGCATCCTTATCTGAGATACGGATCAACAAAGCCTGTGACGCGCTCGAGTTGGTGCGATCTTTTTTCCTCAAAAGAAAAGTAAACTTCACCGAGAGCAGTGTTTCTATTGTGGCTGCAACACGATGCCGCGAATAAGCTAAGAACTGCGTATGTAATGCCGATCTTCGGATTATTTGCTTGTGTCGATTCTATCTTGGATTTTAATTTTATACATCGTACTAGGTAAGTTTATGTCTTTTGTTGTTGTTTTGGATTTTCCCTGCATGCAAACATCCCCATTGGCGAACGCTTAGAATTCTGTTTCGAAAATAGTAATTGGTTTCGAATTTGACCGTAGAAATAAATCTGTGTATGACGTATTCATTAGCGATTGTTTACATCCTGATATAAACAAGTACAATATGCTAATTTGTTATGTGTGTAAATTCAAGAAAACGTACTTCTATATCATTTCGGTATCCTGCGAATCCGATGTTTGTTTCGATGTGAAGCATGCTTCGCAGTTGTCTTGATCTTTGACAGGTGTTTCCGGTCATTTGCCGTCAATATAACCATGACCTACGATCTTAAGTGATTCGTCTAGGGAATTACAAAAAAAAGGAATGTTCATCGTTTAGAATGTATTTGTGATGCCTTGGATAAAGTTCGATAGAAGAATTTTAAACTAAGATCAATTGAACGAATTCGTGTTGACGATTTTTCTCCCCATTTGCATGCTTTTTCGCGTGAAAAAATATTTTTCAAAACTGTTTGGGGGAAAATTGATCTTCACTTTAATTATATATGTATATATATATAAAGTTTTGTAAATTATGTTTTATTTATACTTCAGGATCTAGAAACAAGTCCTCTGTTTACAAAATATCAGGATAAAAATCGATTGTAGATTTTGTAAAGCTGTTTTGTTACTCATACCCAAATCCCGTTTTCATAACATTTCTTAAGTATTTCACGTATGCCATGCGTATTTTCTCCCCCAATTTTTTTTTATTTCTTGTATATGAACTGTAATACCTAATCTAAAATTATGCAATTATATATCTGCTTACTATTGAGGTATAAAATATAAATATAGTAATATAGGTAAAATTTGGTCATATTTTTTAAATATTAGTGTAGCAAAATTTTAATTGACCAACTATTAAACATTTCAGCAAAATAATTTATGAACCAAGTCTCACTCCTTTTAGATTATATTATTCAGCAATCCTACCAACGCTGCTTTTTTGGCATAAGTGTAATTTTAATTTTGAATTTCAGGGACTTTCAAATTAACATTCTCACAAAATTGCTTACCGTATTATTGTAAGAACTAAATGTCTTTCTATAAATCATTCTGTATATTTTAATATTAGTCTTGACAGACATTTTTTATGAATTCAATTATTTTTCTATTTTTAAAAGTTTTTTTAAGTACTGTTTTCACAATTGTTATATTTTTCATTCACGAAAAAAACCTTTTTTTTTTTAGCTTAAAGTTAAAAATTTCAATACACAACAGTTTTTTCACCTATATTAATTATGTGTATTAACGGATGTGGTGTATTTTTTTGTTCCATCTCAAATGAAATCCATTCATCAAGCTGCAGAAGAAGGTTTTAATTATGTTGATTATTTAATTCATAAGAATAATATTCAAATTGTAACTTGAATAATTTTTTTGCCTTTTAAAATGTGTTATGCATTGAAAAACAATTACTTTGCAATTTGATTAAAAATATTAAATAACATTCTCATGTAAATAATTTTCATATCTGGATATGGGCGTTCATGAAATTTAATATTCTACCTTTCTTTATTGCGATGTCTAAAGCTCTTGTGAAGACAAATCTAGAATTAATTAGATGAGACTTGTGCTTTTATCCGGAATTGGCAGCTTTCCAAGTGGGAGAACAAAGAACTAGTTTAAACCTCGTTAACTACTTTTTGGAGTATTTGTTTAGGAATTAATACTTGCACATTTTTTATGATATATATATATTATTGGGAGGGCTTACATTTTTTCCTGAAATGTTTCGGTTTATTAAAACTTAAAAAAATAAAATTGGTCAGTGGGGGGGGGGCCCCAAATGACCAAAATATCGAAAATATTTTTATCTTTTTTTTTTTTAATGACTTTTCTTGCATTATTAAGTTTTTTAACCTTTTTGTTTTTCATGAGGGTAATATGTTTAAAACGTTAAGATACTTTTTTTTTGTAATCAATATAAAGTTGTGAAATTTTTCCTGTGTGCTTCTGCATTTTGTGTGGGGTAATTCTGTGCATGTAATAACGATTGAGCTCAATATAAATTTTATAAAAATCTAAATATATATTTAATATGATTGTTTTTTTACTCAACTGTTTTTCGCTGTTTCCCGATAGAAAAAAATTGTAAATCTGTAAATAACTGTAGTACAACCTAACCCACGAACGTAATAGCGAAAAACATCCCTAGAAATCGAGGAGAAAAATTGTTTATAAAATTAATAAAATTTGTGAAAGTTTTAGGAATTATGAAATATTGAAAAATAGAGTGGTTTGTTTGGAAATGAAGGCTTTCCCCTCTGAAACGCACATTTTATCTGAGATACGCTGAAAATAAATTTATTCGTAAATGCCTAATTTTAAAAAATCTTTAACCATGGTACAATGTCATCTTAAATTTTGAGTACCACATTATTTGTACTATGTATTTTTTGCACCCTTAATTTTATAGAAGAGATTAAGAAACTACAAAAGAAGAGACTGAACTAAGAAGATTCATCAAGGATTAAATTGAATAAAAATATGTTTAAAAACGCTTTAATTTATCTTCGGACCCTTTACCTTGTTACCTTCGGATCATAAGATATATTACAGAATTTGTAATCGATTTTTTTTATGTAAAAATATGTGCCTTTTTTTTTTTGTAGTTCAAAAAATGGATCTAAATCCATCAGTCAAATTTTAGCGTATTTAAATGAATTATTTCATTAATATTAAATTAATTGAAATTTAATTTGAAATAATAATTAATTAATTGAAAGTTTTCCGTTTTTGGATGGTTCCCCCTCCCCTATTACGGGAGAAGGAATCTTAAAATATTAAAATGTATGCAGTTATAATACCTTTTGAATATTTTTAGCGTGATCTTTTTTAAAGTAATTAATATAGAAATGATTGTTTGATTTTATTAGATAGTAAAAGAGAAAAGTCTTGTTTTTGTGTTAAGTATAAATTGTTTCAAAAATTCAATATGTATATATATCCGCATTAATGATACTAGATATAATAAATTAAGAGAAATTTCTATTACCTGTTTATATAATGCTAAATATGAAATAAACTAAGTATTCGACGAGACTATTACTTCGCAAATGTATATTGAAAATAAATAAACTTCCAAAAAGTTTTAATTAATCTCTTGAAAAAATATGTACATATTCCTAAAAGTTTGGATTTTTAAAATCCAAAATAATTTAGATCAATTTGTATATTGAACGAAAAAAAGAGGAGGTGAAGGGAAAAAAATCGCAAAAAATAAAAGTCCATTAAGTTTTAGGACCGTCATGAATCGCTTGTCTTTCAGATACGAGCATTAGCCATTTTGCAAGTAAACTTTTATTGCATCTAAATTTCATCTGTAATAAATATAACACGTCGTGCTGATTCTACAAACTTGAACTTGTGCTCGTTTAATCGAAGATAATTTAATTCAAAATATTTACTAGATAAAAGAAAAATAGAAAATCGTCGCATTAATTTATATCTGTCTAGACAGTTTATTCAAGAAGTTTCAAAGAAACTGGTATTATATCGATTAAATACAAGCGATGCGTACTTGGTTATTTTTAGTAATTCATAAACAATATCGAATAGTGTGAAAACAGTTTTTAAATAACAGAACTTGCTTCAATTTTTTTAAAATTACTGCATTGAATTCTAGATTCGCATTTATCAAAATTTTCTTATTTTATTATAATCTCATGATGTAATTTTCGTCATTCGAATTTTCAAATTCATTTCGTTAAAGCAAATTTTCACTTAATTTGTATTAATGTGTTTCGGTTTAAAATGTTGCAGCACAAACAGGTGATGATTTTCAACTTTTTTTTTTTTTTTTTCAAGGACGCCTTCGACAAAGAAAACAGCTTATTTTTATGCATAGTCTAAATAATCTTTTAAAAATAAAAGCAACGGTAATCATATTTTAACATTAAGATATCTGTTTATTTTATATGTGTTTATGCAAAGAAAATCGTATTTGTATCTGTAATTGTAAGAGCAATTTATAATCAGTGTTATTTACATTTATTAAGTTGTGTACACATATTTAAGTTCATCTACATAAGTTTCACCACATTTATAACTTTAAAAATTTGCCGATCACTTATAAACATAACATTCCATACATTAAACATAATTACAATTTCAAAAAATGAATTTAATGAAATTTAAATCTTGTGATACACGTTTTTACCATAATTTTTACGCATGCATTGTTAAAAATTTATGAGTGTACATATGAGAAAAAATTCAGTTCTCTGTGTTGGAGATGACTTCATTTTATAACGCGCAAAATGTCAACTACATGGCTGAAAAAGATTTTCAAGAAAATGTACCGGAATCTTAAAATTCCACCTTTTGAGAAAAAAGCAAATATTTTTCTCTATGGCGTAGAAAAAGTTTTGTTTAAATTTTTAAAGTTCATTTTTCGAACCTTGTTTCTATAAAATTCCCAATAATACATTTGCGGAATATTTTTTTTTTTTGTTGCAAAATTTAAAGCATTTTTAGTGTTCAAGTTATTTTAAGATGTAATCCGTAATATTTTGAGGCTGGATGTTGGTTCTAGATTTATTTGGAGGCTTTCGTTTCATCCTACCTGGCACTGGGCCACCGTCCAGTGGTTGAGAAACTGTAGAACGAAAGCTAATAATTTGTAACAAATGGTCCATTTTTATACATGGAAGGAAGCCCATATCATTAATCTTAGGCTAATCTCGGGAGTAAAATTTCTTTTGGGGGGTTTTTGATTCCAATGTTTTTACTGTACAACTTTGTTACAATGTAATTTTTTTACATTTCTTTTTTCATAATTCCCATTTAATGCATTATGTCCCCATTATTGGGTGCAGCAAACACCACTCCCTATAGAGAGATTACTTTCAAAACAGGTAAAAGGTCAACGGCATGTGTTATACGTCGCGATTCACCAGATATGTGTAGCGGGATTCTCTCAATCGAGAGTCCTTGATGATAGATTTAAGTGTTATTTTACCAGTTACCAAAAGTGTTGTCGAATAAGGTTGTAATTTCTTAGAAAAATTTCATTTGATCTTTTATTGATATAATCAGACAGTCACACAATTAGAGGAATCGACAATTTTGCTGTAAGATTTGATTTTAAGAAGTATACGAAAAACATTAGGCAGTTAAACTTGAATAATTAGAAGCTTGAAGGGAGCAAGGGAAAAAAATCGAATTATCCATACATTTCGAATTACATGTGTTTTCCTGTAGAGAAGAGATAAATAGGAACCCCTCCCCCATTAACTCCACAATAAACAATTTAACTCACTATATTGCTTATATAATTTTATAAAATACCGTGGTATCTCCCTATAAGGACACGCACCGTATCAGACATTTTGTCCCTCAAGCAGATGTGTCCCTTAATCAGAGGTAAATACATATACTATTCAAAGAGACCGGGACCTACAGAATTATCCTTTATAAGAGGTACTACTATACGGTACCTCTTGTACAATATAAGAATTTAATATTTTTCAATTAAATGTTTTTACTATTTACTCCAGATTAAGTTTTTTAAAATTAAAACATGTATTTTTACTTGCCTCTTTGAGTGCAGCTCGAGTTATTGCAAATGATTCCAATCTATCAAATGAGGAAGAAAAAGAATACCTTACATAAGATGTCCAACGTCCTTCATTTTCCTTATCCTTAGAAACAATAATGCACGTCAGCTTCAAAGTCTCGTGAACGATTTTTAACGTGATGATCTATGAGGAATCGCATGAAAAAAATCGAATTATCCAAAATTTGGAATAATAGAAGTTCCACTGTGTACGCTTACCATACAAAAGAGAACTCGTCATATAATTGTTTCGACCGCGGCGAAAAACTCGCTTGTTTCAGAAAGTTTTCATTTTTTTTTCCCCGATTGATTTTTATATGTTCTAGAAACTCATCTGTGAACATTATTCTGATATGTCGAAATTAATTGTCGTCAGCGTATGGTACACAAAATTACAATTAAGCTGTTTCGGAGATTACATTATATTTATCCAAAATCAAAACGATTAATAAAATCTTCCTATTTACATTTGTATAGACCCCTCAGTGAAGCAGTACAATTGGCTAGTGGCGACAAACCTCGTTATTTCGAACTCTTTTAGAATACATGAACGGCAACTCATAATCATTGGAAAATTTTGATATTCATTTCGATACAGCATGCTGCAGTCTTTGGTGTGTTGAGAATTCGAACATCTCCGGTCCCTAAGTTCGCTATCTGCAGCATAAAGACCCCATACCCGTTCTATGCTTTTATTCTAATGAAATTTACTAACGTCTAGTCTGCGTAAATTGAATTTCTTTGCTCAGCTCCTATCCCTTTCAAGGCTATTATTATTTTATGCACGGTTTTTGTAGTCAAGTCGCTGTAAAATTCATCGCTTACACTGGGGAATTATTTAACAGTATACTTCGCATTTTTCACATGCCATGTCTCTCTTTATGCGTTTGGAAACGGTTTTCGTGTATGTAAGGTGTAACTCCTGTTTTTAAATTTCAAATCATCGTTTGGACTTGGATCAAAGCATGCTTTTAAAGTAAAATCTAATTTAGAGTCTTATTATTCCGACATTGTTGCTTCTTGAAGCATTCTGTACTGGTATATGCTTGAATTTATCACAGTTGTTCTCGAATTGTATAGCCCCTTAGGAATGCTTAAGCGTTTTCAAGAAGATATGTGAATGAGATGAGATAAAAGATCAACAAAAATTTTTACAAGGTAGACGGTAAAAAAATTAAAAATGTGTTGACAATTGGTATTATATATTTAAACTATGTTCTATGGTCAAATGTTGATTAATTTTTTTTGTACTATTCGCATTTGTAATGTAAAGAATTCGGAGGAAGCAGTTTGAAAGAACGTTAGCCAATTTATTTAATAAAAAAAGTTTTGTCCTATTTTTTTTTTTTTTTTAAATTTCGTAATATTGCTTTAACAATTTACTCTTTACTGAATTCAGCTGTCGTTTATACTAATAAAAAACTTGAACCCTCTTAACTTTCATTTACTTGAAATGATTTCTAATTAAAAGAGACTGAATTTTTAAAAATTCACATTGTCTTGTAAGAATTCCGAGATTCATTTCTTTTATTGAAGAGTAAACTCTTTATATATCTTCTCAAATACTAAGTGTATTATCTCAAATAATCTCTTAAGACTCTCATTCCTTAAATTCTTTTAACCATGATTTAATTTTCATTGATTTACTTCAAATACTTTATTTGTGATCGAGTCTTACTTTTTACTTTTTAATTCTCGAGATAAATCTTTTTCCTTAAACGATTATATTTTAAAGGTCTGTCAAAAATCTATCTCTTTGCATGATTTATGGCTTTATATATTACAATTTAAAATGCTACAGTTGAAAGGAAAGCAAATAGTAAAATGTTATGTATTGTGCACATACTTATTTATTGTATAATGGAAGGAAGGCATGATTAAATTTCCCGATGCTTTGGGATACACATCATGCAGAATTCAGTACCCTAAGCTTCCGCTTTTGACTGTAATAACAGATCTAACTTGGCTGGGCATCGAGCCGAACTTAGTTTGGTGGATAAATACGGGTTTATCATTCCACTTCAACGCTGTGTCAGAGTTCATCAATCGTAATGGTCAGACTCTTGGCAACACTTGGCCAGTTGTTCGTAAAGGGTGAGATATCTGAAGAACGTGCTAGCCAGAACAAGAATCGTATCAAAGAAGATTGGGACAGCTGGAGGAACATGCGGCCGCGGATATCTTGGAAAAGTAGCGTTGTGAAGGCCTCGAAAATAGGGATCAGCCATCGGCTTTAACTCGTCGGAAATATAGTCCCGTCCAGGTTATTCCAACAAGAGGTGAGCAGTTTATCCACCCAGTGGAATCTTATACCATCATTCCAGGTTCTGGGCCCGTATGACGATGACGATTGCAAACTGGAAACGTATTTACTCATCGGCGCCTACACATAAGGATGCGTCCATCATGATGCTGCTGTATGTAGAACCGGGATTCGTATAAAAAGACTATATTACGCCTCTCCAGTGTCCTATGACCATCGTTCAACGCATTACTGTAGGCGCGCTTGTCTCTGCAATATGAATTTTCGCATTGCCAGTGAGGGCACTTATCCTACTAATGAGCCAAGTTCCTAACTCGGGATACGTGACGTACGCAAATTTCGAATTCCGCAAATTCGCGTGACAACAGATCTGTTCTCTCGGCGTTCTATATGGTCCTCCTGAACCCATCGATACCCTATTCGCTTCACAGTCACGACATCACAACTAATACGCGTGAACAATATTCGCTGGATGATAAACCCCTGTATCAATAGGCCGCGGTTCGTCCGCAATCAAATTCCAATAATAACTAATTATTATTAATTTCCAAGTTAATTAACTTCCTTCTTACAAGTGATTTAATGCGACCATTACTAAACTAACCAACGTTTGAATGCGACTTTCTAATGAGAAACTCGCTGCACTCGTGCAATCTTGCCTTTTGTGCTGAAAAAAGCGTTATTTCTACCCTTGTTCAAATGCGCTTAAATGCTATGCATCTGCATATCCCAGCACGTTGTACCTTTCATGCAAATGTGACGTTTTTTGAGCGCTATCTATAAGTATCAGTTTTAAAGGCCAGCAGTGTGTTTGTATATAAACAAGAAGTTAGAGAATCTCTGACATTTCCTATTAAAAATTGTTATTATTTGACGGTCGTTTTGCCGATCGGCTTACGTTTTCATCGTAAATAGCAGCTGAAACCACTAGTTAAAAGCTCGGTGTTGTCCGAGACACACGTGGAAATGTTAAAATTTGCATATATCATAAACATTTTAAGTCTAGCTGCAGTAGAGTTATCTGAAATCGACATACATTTTTTTTTTGCTATGCTGTCTGAAAAAGAAATTGGATATAAAATTGAAATGGGTAAATCAAAACTTACAGTATACATAAATCATTTCTAAAAATACTTGCTCAGGAATAAAATATTTTAAAACTACTCTCCCTTAATAAAGATGCGTAAGTGATACACATTTTCCGAAAGCAACTTCATTACTAAAGCAAGTTTTTAGGATATATTTTCATATCGTGCCAAGTTTTAGATGTACAACAGTACTTGACGATTAATTTTTTGGAACTTTGTTCAAATTCAAATCGCATTCTAAAACTGTAGTTACTGAATGATTTAGTTTACTTTATTATCATTTTAAATGAAACAATTTTTGAACTTTTTTTAATGAACAATTTTAATCATTTTTAATGAAACAATTTCGAATGGCATTGCCATTAATTACCAGCTATTTTTGTGTCTATACTTAATTTCTATTGTTCTGTATATTTCATCATTTGAAGTACAGACATTTTTATTTTTTACAAATTTAAATAAAATACGTTTTTTTTTTTTTTGGTTTTTATCTGCATTTCTGATTTTTCTAATTTAGTTCAGAGATTATTCGTTATTTATAATTATTTTAATGGCAAATACAAATACTTCACTTAATGCAGGATTTTTGTTAGCAATATATTACAAATACATTTTCCGCATCGTTTCTTTATGATATTTTCCACATTGCAATCGATAAACCTTGATATAACAGAGTAAAAAAAAATCATGCGTAATTTAGTTTTATAAATCTTGTATTTCGTTATTATTATCGTTGTTATCAGTATCTGAAAATTTTATCCAAGACAATAATTTCTTCTAATCCGATACTATTCGTTTAAATGTTTCAAAAATATACAAACAATTACAGACAAGAACGATACATCTTTTGCATATAATTATGCAAATTCATGTTCACGAGTACTACAGGATTTAAATGATAATAGTTGATCAAAATAATGTTTCTTACCTTAATTTCTACAAAATGAAAAACTGTTAAAGTGTGTAGTTTAACGTATGAATTATATTAACTGCGATTTTAAAACCTTTGTCGAATAAAATGTTATTTAAAGTTAATTATAAAGAAATCGTATCGGTTCCAACTGTAGGAATGAATTTATATAGTGTTTCATAATTTGTAATTTCTTCGCTTTTGAAATAATTGCTTATTTATTATTGATGATATAATGTCTATATTCTAAATTTCACACCAATGATATTCTCAACAGTGAATAATAATATTTACCGTATAACTAATTCTTGGAGGAAGGAAATTTAATCTTCATAAATTACGATATTTAGCATTCTTTTTCTTGTAACATAATCATATTTCTTGGATAATTAATTATACAATTACTCTCGAAGCATCACCGGAAAAAAAAAAATGAGGTTTGACTATAAATGAGCCTTGCAGATAATATACCGGTTAGAGATTACAATATTCTTGAACTGAGGTTTACCGGTAAATTATTAACCTTGAATAATTACGTGTAATTTTACGTTTTTACTGGTAGTTTATAAATTTAAGTATAATATCTTTTTTGTACTTATTCGTTTAGACACTTTCGCAGTACTGAGCATTAGTGAACACGGTTTGTGGCCTAGTGTGTACTTAAGGCAAGCAAGCAGGCCCGACTTCATTCCTTTAATATCCCTTGCAATACGTAATTTTTAACTTTTTAAAATTAGAACTAAAAACCTTAAATTTTTAACTTCAATTTTCTCACTTAACCCCCAAGTATTTTCAAACCTACATATTGAGAAATACGTCCGGTACTTAATATTTTATAATTGTTTCTATTGTGAAGAATTCATATATATTTCGTATAATTTATTGAACGATAGTTAATTTTTATTTAAATGCATGTGTTCCGAAAACAATTTAAATTTTATTCCCGTTAAACCAGAATTAAATTTTTGTCCCGTTGTTACGAATTTTTGTTTTATATTCACGGTCTGAAGAATTCCCTGTAATTTACCGGTTTCGTTTTAAAATTTTACCGAATTACTGATAATAGAAAAGTAGGTAAATTTGCCCATTAAATAAACGTATCTTAATATCAGTTGTATAATAAAAATAATTTTTAAGTTTGATTCTATTTATGATATACAATTACAGCTCAAAAAAACAGATTCTTAATAATTGTACCTGAAATTGCGATTACTTCGAATATTCAGAATTAAAGAGCAATTTTATATAAAAACCTTGTTCTTCCAGCATTTGATTCGAGAAATCACGTACAATTTCCTTTCCAAATCTTTTAATAGTTTTCGCTTACACTTGCAGATGCTTTCATTATTTATTTTGTCGCCGTTCCCTTGGCGACGTTGCACTGATTACAACTGAATGTTCTTCAATTACTTTCGGAATGTTAATTAGTCCAATCGGAGCACGAGCGTCTCCCGATTTTACGAGCCGACAAACTCCGGAAAGTGTGCAACGAAAATCGACAATAATTCGACGGCGTTATTTTCGTCATAGAATTTTTATTACAGACTAAGCAAGCTGTTTGAGGTTACTTAGTTCTGTTGTTTCAGAAATCACCTTTTTTAGATATCTTTGATCCGTTGTGCAAACAAGAAAGGATGGAAGTTCGCGTCAGAATGGGCATCAGTAGTGGAAAAAAATACGTCAGACCCATCTTAAAAGGATAGCTTTCATTGAACCGTTCTTTTATTTGTGACTTTTCCAAAAGATTAGGCCTTATCTCTTGTTCATATTTTTATTACTTGGAAGGTTAAATCTTTGGGATAATATATGCATTTTTTAGTGGCTGACAACAGAATAAAATTATTGTTTTTCCTTTCAAAGTTTACACGCATAAATCATGGGAAGTTTACGCAAGAGAACGTGCATTTTACACTTCAGCTGCAGATAAAAGAATGTTTCTTTTTTTCCTGCTATTGGAATTCGTTATTTTGTATGCCAAGCACAATCGCAGCAGTTGGCCAGGGAAAAAGATGAAACTTATATGCCGGAATAGGGGATAGAAAAGAAAGAAAAGTTTTAGTTTGTCTTAAAGGGTGTGAAAATTCTCTAAACGAGACCTGCATTGTAATGATAGTAGATATATTTCGTTGGTCACTGAAACTGTTCCCCAATTCGAAAAATAGACAACGGTGATTGTAGTAAAACAGTCGATTGAACGCCTATTTTCCCATTTCTTGCCGTAGTTAGGACCCAGTTGTTTTATTTTTGACAAACTATTTCGAAATTGCCTCTGTGATATTAGCGTATTTTTACTGTTGAATAACTTATTTCAGTTATGTCATTTAAAATAGTTCTCTCGCTAAATCCTTTGCTGTTGTCAAAGAAAAAAAAAGTGTTATCGACATATAGTACATTGACTTGTCTTCAGCAATGCAAAATAGGACATGCTTGTATTCGATGCTAAAATTGCCTTCATCCTTGAATGCCGTCCCTCCGAACTCTAGAATACCTGTTTTCGGGATTAATTCCTTTGCTTCTAGAGATCATGAATAATTTGTTCGGAAGGGGTTTATTTTGGCACTTAGAAAACGGCAGGTCTTAGATTGGGAGATCTCTGCGGACAAAGTGTTAGGGATAATTCGATTTCTAAAGATTCTCTCTCACATATTTATATTTGAATTATAACATGCTTCATCTTTTTGGAACTATCCTTTAGTTAGCTCCTCTATCGTTAGCTGATTGATTTATTTTTGGGATATTTGCTTGTAATCTTTCGCTAGAAATGTAATGAATCTGTAGTTCTATAATTCCACTTCGATTTCTGTTGAAAGCACACATGCATTATATTTCTAGAGGATCCATGGTATTTGGCATTGTTGGCGATATGTGTAAATAATTGTAAATTCGTTATCTGAATTACATAATTTGTACTCAGATAATGATGGCGGCATTCAGATAACGATAATAATTAGGGATATCTTGTGAATGAATCGTTCTGTTTAGTTCTGTTTAGACTGCATGTGTTTACTATACATAGTTTTTTCGAATATGATTTATTTTCCATTTCATTCGATACCTTTTGAGAAGTAAGAATGCTCTCTTCTGCATTATTTTGATATAAATTTATATATACACGCATATATAATAGTTGATACAATTGTGTGTGAGTGTGATCCTTTATTTAAATTTCATAATATTCCCGAAACCTCAGTTAAACCTATTGGATTATTATAGATATATATCTGAAATCTGTATCTTCTAAAATATTCACAAAGAATTGTTATATCTGATTCATGCTTTATCATACAATCCATAGCATGTTTAATGTAACAGTTAATGGTAATTTTCAGTTACTATTATTTGAATATATCAGCTTCCTCCAGTTATTGTTTCAAAAGAAGTTATCTATATTTCATATGTTTCATGCTACATTAATTTTCTGAAACTTAATGAAATTGTTTAGATGTCAAAACACGGTTAATGTTTTAAACAAGTCATTTTTATTTTACATGCTTCATGCTACATTAATTTTCTGGAATTTAATGAAATTGTTTAGCATTGTGGCAATGTTATTTTGGGGGAATCAGCTTAAAGTAAATAACTCAAATGTTTTTAATACTAAATACGACGCGTAGACTTCATTTTACGAATTCAAACTCGCTACTAATGTGAAATGTTGCTTTAAAGTGACTTTAATCTAATTTAACATTTAATAACTGTCTGCTGTAGCATTTATCGATAAATAATTATAAAATGGTGGGATTATTTAATACAATTTCCTGATATCGCTCCCAGAAACTGTTTTGAATATCGTGTCATCTTGTGTTTGGATCAAGAAAAATCAAAATCGATTTTTACATTAAAGGAGTATATTTGTTAAAGTAATTCGCTCCGTTTTTTAAGAAAGAATTTTAAACCATTATTTAAACTTTATTTGAAAATTTAGATTTTTTTTGGTTAATATAACACTTTTTCGGATTTTTATAAATAGATCTCCAAAAACGAAATCAAAAACACCAATTTTAATTTAGTTTTCTTGTTGATTATCACCATTCTACAGACTATAGCAATGTCGAAAACCAATAGTCCATCCGTGATGTCTTATTAATTTATAAATATTTTATATTTTTAATTTATAATTGTTAATATTAATCTATAATTATGTTTTACATACCTGCAGCATTTTAGGCTGAGTTGTTATTCAGTCGTTATTTAATTGAAGCGTAAAACCACCCAAAGAATAAAAAGGGACCGTTATTATTATTATTTTTTAAATGACACTTCTACGCGTAAAATAGGGCATAATTCCAAAATATTTGAAAGCCCTACGATTTGCACTAAATGAATAAAAATCGTGTATTAAGGCTCCCGTCTACCCGCCATTTTGATTTCGTGGACGTAATGTTAATCTTAAGGGATTTTGACTTTAATTCTCACATCTTTAGTATTTTATCTATTTGAATGCAATAAAGTGCATCTGAAAGAGCAAAAAATAATGAAGGCTTCTGTGGAATTAAATATTTTCTTAGATTTTTAAAAATATTTTTGTTCTTATTTAATGTTTCATTTGTGAGTTTTTTCGGTCTTTAAGAAATATTTTTAAAAATCGGTGGGAAAAAGTAATTCCACAGAAGCATTCGTTATTTTTTGCTTTTTCGGGTGCACTGCTGCATTCAAATAAATGAAATACTAAAGATGTGAGAATTAAAGTTGAAATCCCATAGGATTAACATTTCGTCCATGAAATCAAAATGGCGGGTAGACGGGAGCCTTAAGGGTCCCGTCTACAAGGCTCCCGTCTACCAGACATTTTGATTTCATGAGCGTAATGTTAATCCAATGAAATTTCTGCTACCATTCTCAAATCTTTCTTATTTTATCTATTTGAATGCAATAAAGTGCATTCGAAATAGCGAAGTATAATGAAGGTTTCTGCGGAATTACATTTTCTCTTCAATGTTTGAAAATATGTTAGAATATTTTTCAAACCCAGAAACGAATCATTAAAATAAGAGTAAAAATATTTTTAAAAACCTGAGAAAAAATTTAATTCCTCAGAAGCCTTCATTATTTTTTGCTCTTTCAGATGCACTTTATTGCGTTCAAATAGATCAATTTGTAAAGATTTGAGAACGAAAAACGAAATTCCATAGGATTAACGTTATACTGACGACATGAAAATTGCCGGTAGATGAGAGCTCTGTTTTTAAGTCAAATTTTTACGAACTTTTCCATTATTTAATTCATTATTAAGTTAGTACTTTTCAGGCTCTGCTAATGGCTTTTAAAAAGTACCTCATTTAGCCTTATCCCGTTCAAACGTGTAGAAAAACCGATAAAAAATTAGGAATACCATTCCTAAAGCAGTGTTATTAAACCACCTCCTGTTTCCTGTTTACCTTCCTTTCTGAGACAAAATTTTTATTTTGATCCTCCTTTCCGCCATTTGCAACATCGTGTATCTACCTTCTAACGAGTCAAGTCTTTTAAGTCTGTTTACCTAACCGGCCTTTATCTTTTGTTTTTGGACCTGCTGCGACAAAAGCTTACCGTGCTGCTTTGTTCCGACTTCCCCTTGGCTGTGTGTTCAGATCATCTATCTCTGTTTGAGTTGGCGGTCTGGAAATTGACTTGGCAGATGAAATAAGACGCCATGGCATTAAACGTTATCGTTGGATTTTATACCTTCTTCCCTTCTGGGCCGATTAGGAAATGGCGCTGTGTCTATTTACAAGGCAATTTCTATTCTTATGTGTTTCGATCGCGAAGTATGTTTCAAGAGAGGAGAGGTTTATGTGGAAAGGAGAAATATTAGATCGGAAAGTGGAAATTTTCAAATCATTTTCTCATGGGACTCTTATTTATGCGTTCTATTTTGTTTTTTGATATGCGGTTATCAAAGCTATGGGAATTCTTGAAATGGAAATAAAACTGTTCAAGTATATTGGGCATTTGCCAAGTTTCTTTTACTTATTTATTTTATCCATTTTCGTTTTTTAAATTATCTGTAAGTTATGTGAAAGGCTCTTATGGCAAATGCTCTAGTGGTAAAATTAAATGTATTGTTCCAAACCACATTCCTGTAGAATGTGTCAAAGAAACTTAATTCTAACATTTCAAAAGAATTTTTTAAAAATTTACTTTTTACATTATAATGTAAGCTTAAAAAACATTTTCCGTTATATTTTTTTAGTGAAAGTAAAAGAAAACTGATGAAAATGGGGGAAAAAATGATATTTTAAAATTGTGTTTAAATAAATTTCAATTTACTCTTCTCTTTCCATCCCAGTAGAATTTATTACAGAAACATATTTTGAGCATTCATAAAATTTTTAAAGAAGTATTTCATCATATAATAATTTAAACTTTTAAGGCTCCCGTCTACCGGCCATTTTGATTTCGTCAGCTTAATGTTAATCCCATGGAATTTCGACTACCGTTCTCAAATCTGTATTATTTGATCTATTTGAATGCAATTAAGTGCATCTGAAAGAGCAAAAAATAATAAAGGCCTCTGTGGAATTACTTTTTCCCTCCAATTTTTAAAAAGTATTTTTAAAGACCGTAAAAACACACAAACGAATAATTATTATTATTATTATTATTATTTTACAATTGAAGGGAGAAAGTAATTCCACAGAAGTCTTCATTATTTTTTGCTCTTTCAGATGCACTTTTTTGCATTCAAATAATACAGATTTGAGAACGAAAGTCGAAATTCCATAGGATTAACATTACGTCCTCGAAATCAAAATGGCCTAGAGATGCGAGCATTATATAAAACATTTTCCTTTGCATTTTTTAATTAAAGTGAAAGAAAATCGGGAAAAAAAAGGAAATCATAGTCATTTCTTCAATTTTTTTTTTTCGGCACGTAAAATTTGCTTGCTCAAATTCTGGTATTTCATTATTTAAAACCCGTCATCGTGTTTATTACATTCTTCAGCGAAATTTAGCTTTAAAAATTAATGTCAGCAAAAAGCAGTGAGAGTTATTCATTCAAATATAATCTAAATTATGTAAAAAAAAATTAAAATAAAATTCTAATAAATGTGATAGCAATTTTTTTTATAAAAAAAACTGTATACGCATTAATGCACGCTTGAGAAAGATGCAAATATTTTGTTTGAAATTCGAGATGGGTTTTCATTTAAATAATGTTGTTGAAATGCCTGTGATTAGCCACCTTCCATGCATAATTTAAACTTATTTACATAAAATTCTCATGAAATCATCCGAATATTCTCAACATGCAATCAGTCTTCGATGTTTTTCTGCAAATTGAATGGTTTTATTTCCTATGACACATGCTAATAATCTTAATATTATAAGTTTTGTGATGTATTTGTGATGTTTCATACTTTACAAAAATTACATTGCAGTTTGTACTACCAGTATTAAGGCTCTCGAATTGCAGTTATCAAATGTCGGAGAACGTTTGAATCAAATTTTTTCTGTTTTTATTGCAAATATAATTTTCATTTTTAAATTGTACTCGTATGAAACATACATTTGAATATATTTTTTTTACATATTTCCTTATTTAAAGAATGAAAACAATTAAATAAAAATAAAATTGGCTCGTGTTCTTGTTTGCGTAATTTAGATGACATAAGCGCTTTTTGGGTTCAAAAAAAGGAATTTTTTAGCCATTGAGTTTTTAGTTTTAGCTAACTACAATATTTCTTAGCTGACAACAGACTACTTTTCAAAAATTTATCCTATATGTTTGATGTCTGCTTTTACCAGTAATGAACTTAATTTTCACAAGTATGATAAATTTCACCTAAATTTTTTTATTGAATTGAATTAAATCACACAAAAATTAAGTATTTTATATACCTATCAATTGACGTATCACCTTAAAACTCATACAATTAGGAATCGAGAAATGACTGAAAATGAATAAAATTATTCAGAGTTTTAAGACAGTTGTCAGGCAGCCTTTTTTTTTTTTTTTTTTTTTTTTGTTTCAAGATTTTTGAACTATTTGTATTTAATTTGGCTCCCTGTTTGGAATATTTTGGGGTTAAACAGTTTTAATATTGATTTTTTCCATTGTTAGCCAACAACGGGGCTTTTGTAATAGATGACGTAATGCAATAAATTAAATTAAAACAATTTCTTTAAACGCGTCGTAAAGAAAATTCTCTTTGGTGGTGAAATCTTTTCTTCGCAACACATCGCATTGAACAATTTCTTTTTGTTGATGTATTTGTATGGCATTCATATTCAGTGTTTCTTACTATTCTGTTAAGGTCATAGTTTATTTTGGATTACTTAAAAGTATAATAAATAATATTAATTAGTAGTATTGTATAATAAAGTAACTGAAATTAAGTTATATCTGATATTGCAAACTAAAAATTTCAAAATAGACGATTGTTTAATTATTTCTTAGGGAAAAAAATCATTATTATATACAATTTTTAAATTTTTACTGACTTTTTTTTTTTTTTTTTTTTCCCCTGAATAGTCCTTACGCTTGAACTATTTCTTAGGTTTCTAATGCAGGTTATTACTCAAAAAAAATTTTGCATTAAAATTAAAATTTTATTTATTTTAACTATGCACAACCAGAATCATATGTGTGAAAGATATCTAAAAATTTTCGTAATTAAATGTTTAGAATAATTCGAATTCTTACGAAAAAATATTTCAGTCGCATTTGATTTGAAATCGAACTTATATCTACGATATATTGAATGTATGAGATCTTCTTTCAATTTATACTGTAGGTAATCTTAAGGATTGTGTATCTATAAATTCAGGTAACGAAAGAATTGATTATTTGAAAGATTTTGGGGGTGGGCTTTAAAATTTATTTTTTTCTAATAAAAAATATTTCCCCCCCTTTCGTGGTTATAAATTTATATCACATATAACCACATCTGACAAAGTGCTTTATTCTTTTATTCTTTGTATCAAACTGTTGAAATTCAATTTCAAAGGAAAGCTGCTCTTGTCAATAGTAAAATGTATTATTCAATAAAGTATTTCTCGAGAAGCGAAAAAAATGTACTAGCTTTCAAAATGATTAAAAAAATTTAAAAAAAAAAACCCTCCTAGAATTTGAAAGAGAGAATCAAAACTATTTTCCAAAATTTTTTTTCATTTTTTAAATTGAATAGTTATACTTTTGAATTCATTTTTCTGCTAAATGGAATATTATGCTTGCTTTTGAGAAGTGGAGAATAAATTCAATTTTTAACCTAACTGTTTAGTAAAACTATATTTTCGTATTAGATTCATGAAACAAATTCGTAGAAAATTCTATTGTAAACGAACAATAGAATCTACTCGCAATCAATTTCGATAGAAAACAGTTTTAGCTTAAAAAAAAAGACATTTTGTATTTCAAAATTCTAAAGAATCGGAAAACCTGTGTTGCCAAAAAAGAAAAACTTATTTGTTTTCGTCTAAAATAAAGAAGTCGCAGTTTTGGGAAGTGTTAATTTCCTGCCGTCCTTATTCTGGTTCAGCTTCTTTATTAGTTTACACCTCTTTACCTAATTCTTTACGAAAAGAAATGAAATATTTCCTTCGTTTTTCGATTCTATTACTCTGACACGTGCTTGACATCAATTTCGCCAATAATCCTTTCTGTGAAATCATTTTGACCGTCCTTGTGTGCTCAAAGGTACTCGCTTTTAAGTATATACAAGGACGGTCAAAATTCGAATTATGATGGTGTGGTTGATGTAATCACCTAAATTGATTTTCGGTTCCATTGCCCATAAAAATTCATTTATTTACGTTGATGACATCTTATTATTACATGGAAGCGTACGAAAACTCTAAGCTTTACAGACATCACAAGCAGCTCGCAAAGTTCCTCGTATTACTCGGCAAGTAGCATTTAACGAAAAGAGCAAAAAAAGAGCGACCGTTAGGTGGTTTACGAAAGTTTTTATACTTCGGAGAAAGACGATTTTCACTAATTAGCAGATAACTGTGGCTTAGGGCACTAACTGGCGAACAAGATTCGCGTTAAAAAAGGTTTAAAGTGAGAAAAAAATGCGTAAAAAATAACAAGTTTTTTAAAAAAATTGAATAAAATAAATTTATAATGCACACGCACAGCTTCGGTTGATATACATATCGTTCCAGTTGAGTTAAGCGTTCGATGCATACTTTGTGAAAATATATGTTTTTTTTCTACACGCTTAGTTTGATTGACCATCAAAGTTCTCTGATGATAGTGTGAAAAATGAAAGGTACCGACTCAATGTCGTCCTCGTGTCTTTAGGATTCCTTTTATCAGCCATTCTGAATTCTTGAATGTAATGTTAATCCTACGGAATTTATACGACTGTTCAATTTACTTAAATGCAATAAATTGAATGGAATTTATATAATTGTTGTATTTATTTAAATACAATGTGAAGTGCATGCGAAAGAGCAGGATGATAACGGAAGTTTCTGGGAAATTATTTTTCCTTGGAATTGTGAAAATATTTTTTGTTTAAATTAATGATTCGTTTGTGGGTTTCTAAATATTTAAAGGGTATCTAAAAATATTTTCAAAAATCGGAAGCAAACGATGAAATCTTCATTATTTAGTGCTGTAAGATTAGCTTAGCATTCTCGAATTCAAAATTGCTCCTAGACAGAAGACTTAATCAAGCCTCAGAATTACGAAATTCGTTGCTAATAGCTTCTTGAACGATGTTAATTTAAACCGACCTAATTTACATATAATTTACTGATTCAACGTTTCATTCCAGTTTGGGGCCCATGTCTTGTACTGATTAGATTTTAAATATATAGTTTATTGCATCTGAAGTACTGAAGAATTAGAAATAGTTAATTGAATTGGTAGCATTGTGCAGATAAATTAACTTCCTGGGCCATATCATTTATGCCAAAATTACACATTCAAAATTTATGGAAAGGTTGTTTTTTAACTATAAAAGTACTGATAGATTATTAACGTCGCATTTATCAACAACACGAGGGCGATTAGCAACGGATTTTGTAATTTTGAGCTTCGTCAAGTGACGAGGACGATACTTGAGCCAGCATTTCACCCTTCTTTTTTTTCCACTCACCGTCATGTGATTTCCGAAATATTTGAATTTTCTCTCTACAACTATCCTCGTGGGAGCTTTCATATTATGTTATTTGATTTCAGAACCTGTTTTTAAGAATGAACCGTGACTTATATAAATTAGAATTGAATTATTTAGTGTAGTGAATAAGATTGATGAGATAGCATTTATAAAAGCTGCGGAAAGTTAAAGATAATTTTAGTAAGGAAAGAGAGAGAGATTGGAAGGTTTGAACTTTTCAAGTTTACTCTTGTGCGTACGCTGAGAATGATGTGAAGTTAGTGTAAACTCGGACCCGCTTTTAATAGTGGTCAGATATGTATTCATTTCTGATAATCTTTTTTAGTGTGCGCGTGAGGATTTCTTCCACGAGAGTGATAAGCATTTTGATATTTGATCATTCTTCTGCGTAGAATTAAAAATAATTTGATTTTCAGTGCTGACTCTGGACTGTGAATCCTATTTGTGATAACTCAAATACGTGCTAGTACCGAACTCGTGGCATCACAATTTAACGTGCATCAACTCCGCTACACGACGAGTTTTCAATAAAATTGGGTCTCGTGCTCGCGACTCGACGAAAGATCGCCGGCCTCAAGTTCGCGACCATGACCTCTAGGTTACCGCGGCGACTATGAAAAGTTAAATGAAGGGAAGTAACATCGCGTCTCTCTCTCTCTATTTTTACTCTTTTCCGTCATTTTAAATTACAACTTAAAGTGTAAGTACTGATATATCCAATAAAATAGTCAATGTATTCTTCAAAATGCTTATTTTTTATACTGTACCGGTTCTAGGTCCCTTAATGCGATCAACAAGTTTTACTTAAAAGTGAAGTATCGAGCTCCGGATACTTGGGTCCGAGACGAAGCGTTAAACTTCAACCTGGCAGAGTTGGATCTTTACTCTTGCAATATCAAATTAAGTTTCACACATGCGCAAATATATTCCTCGCTCAATTCCAACCTCTTCTCACTCTAGCTTTCTTTCTACTAACTTCAGTTTCATTCAAATATCCGTTTTTTACTATCACTTCATTACACTTCTTTAGTCAAACTAATTTGCGTAATCACGTTTCGTTTGATTGGATCAATATTTTATTTTAGGTAAAATTGAATTATAAGGAGTTCCCAATGTAATTAATGGAAGAACGCAAGTAGCCCATAGAAACAATACATAGCAAGGTATAAGTGACTAGGAGTTCCAACATATACAATCAGGAAAGAGTGGTATATTTGCGAATTAGAGATCTTGCTACATATCTATAAAAAAAATCATACTCCTGTTAAGACCCAAAGAAAATATTTGTAATTATGACTGGGTCTCGTCCCCGCTTCACTCTTAAACTTCTGAGCGTTGCAATAAGCAATCAGTCAAAAAATGGTCAGTTAAGCAAATCTTTTAAGTATATTTATTTTTTCTTAGAATAATCCAAATCAAAACCGTATTACGAATCGGCAGCGGTTACTAACTCTTGTCCTTATCCAAGATTAAAATTGAAATTTCTACTTATGTCAATATCAGAAACTGAATGCAATTTACGATAAATCACATGTAAACTGGTCCGATTCTCAGAGGACCTCTTAACACTTTCTTGCACCAATATTGTGTGCGCATCAATCTCGTTAACACCTTCAGTCTCGATAACTTCTCATTTCTCTTTCACTATACCAATATATAGCAGTGCTGATTTACATAAGTCATGGTTCTTTCACAAGGCGAGTTTCTCGTATTCAATAACGTAATAAATTAGCCTAAAAGTTAGTTAAAGGGGGAAATGTTCGAGAGCCTATCACAACTGTTCATGAAAATCGCTTTGGAAGCAGAACAGTTCTATAAACTACCTTTAATATTTTTGTTAATTGTGATTACTATTTATTCTACGTGGATATATCAACATTATGGGCTTTTTTTTTTTTTTTTGTCAGAGCTTTCGCGTAGTTCTAGAGGTACAGTTTAAGAACCACTGCTCCAATACAACTTTCACTAAACAAATTATATTATATGAAATGAGAAGGAATTGGTGCCCCTGTGATCCTGCCCTGATTTTTTTCTCGACTTGGAAAAAAGAGTATTAATTTATTTCGAATTTTTTTATTCATTATTTCTGGGCTTATTTTTATGGAATTAATTTTATTTTAATTCACATATTGAATTTGGTGTGGTGTGATAGTTCGGAGGAGGCCAACTCAGGTGTCGTCTTCGTCACTTCACCTAGATTCAAAGTTATTAGGACCGTCGCCAATAACCCTCGTATTGCTTCTACATCAATGTTAATAAACAATTAATCAATTAAACCTATGATTGTATGCTTAATTATATGTTTTATAAATCATTGTTTTACTCCTGCATTGAAAAATCCATATAAAATGACGCCAGAAATATTCATCGTCTTAAATGCTAGCTTAATACCTGTGCTATGTTATATAAAAAGATGAAACATAATAATTTATGAATACTTTTTATTCAATTTTTGTAGGGGTCAAGCAGTAATCTTCTTTCTTCTCTTCTTTATTTGAAAGTAACCCAAGGGCGCTCTTTCAACGACCGAATGACACACCAGGAAGTGATATTCTGCTTTATGTAGAATTTTGAAACGTGTTCACATACATAACAAAAGTTGTTTGTTACAACAACTATTTTTGCGACATGAAAACAACTGTATAAACGTCCAAGTCAAGGCCGCGGTGATATAAATAAAAGGTTCATCACCATCATCTTTCTTTGTTATTTTTCCTATTCACTTTACACCGAACGATCTCCTTTTTTTCAAAAAAAATTTTTTTTTTTTTGCAGATATTTAAAAATAGAATGCACATTTGTTGGGAAGAAACCTGTTACCTTTTTGTGGTATTTTCCCCGTAAACATCTGTACTAGTCATATTACCACACGTGTTTTGCATCGATATCGAAACAATTCTTTGAGGAAATTTTTTTAAAATATAATTTTTGCCAATTAATTCCACTTGCTCAATAAAAACACGTGGCGACGTTTCCAGTAACGACCTGTTTGAAAAAATCGTTACCTACTTGGAGCTCGCTGTAAACAACTATTTGCTATTGTAATGAAATGCACGCAGACGATTTATTTCGGTGCCATTCTGGGAGATTCATAAGTAATAAATGCTATCCAATATGCGCAGCCGTTTGTATTGAAAATACTGTCGATTCTTTTATTCAGTGGAGCTGGTTTAATAGATAACAATTCAACTGATAAATATAAATGTTAGAAATTATTAAAAAAAATTTTTTTTTAGTTTGTAAAGATTTTTTTTTAAAAATAAATTGTAATCTTTTTTTTTCTTTGTATCCTTATTTTAAACTATTTTTGTCGCAATATATACGAGCCTTAAATATTTAGATAGTCCTAAGTGTAATGCATTTATATTTCAAACTGAAATTGTGATGTTTGTAATGAGGTTGAAAAAAACGAAAAACACCTGCTGCTTGTGCGATTTTTCATCTTAAATGGATTTTGGGCTTGCTAGTAATAGTCCTGCTAATATTTATTTCCATTTCTATTAATATAGTTATTATGATATTACAGTATCTAGATATATATGGAGGATCTCATTTTTTTTTTTTTCAAAATAATAACAAAGAAGGTAAACCTTACTTATCTTTTTAGTAGGTAATGGAATTACCCCCCGTGACAACCAACCCTTTGCATAAGAGCAAACCATCGTAGATACGGGAGTACAATATCATCACCCCACCCTCTACACACACACACATATATATATTGCCTTGTTTCCTGCTATATAATTTTTAAAAATTTGCTGCATAGCTGAAATTTAAATAATTATGCTATATATTTTTTGTTATGTAATAAAATTTTGATATTAATAATCATTATTAGTATTATTTCCGAAATAATTAACATCAACCATTTTCAACTATAATCGCAATTTCGCCTCTTATATGTTAAATGACATATCCTTAATAATATAATAAGCTAGATTATACCAAGTTATTAATAACGTTAATTACATGTTAAATATATATTATTCCATAATGATTTCAAATATATATATATATACACACCTAAGGTGGTAAACCTTAAACCTACTGACCCAATAACGTAAGTGATATTGATAAAATTAAGACTCATTTTTTTTTCTCTAAGGGTTAAACCAACCTTTCATTATCTGTTATTGTACGACGGTGTTGTGAAATTTTTTTCCACCAGAATGACAGCAAGAAATAGGTTAACTATTCAAATCTTTGTTATTACTATCCATTCTTCATAATTTCCTTGAATGGTGTTTGGTTAGCCGTTTCTAACGAATGCGTCCTTTTTAAAAAATTAGGACACGAATCATTCCCTTTGTGTTGTAACTCACTTTTACCAAATGAAATAAAAAATAAAGCATCATTTATGAATTATTTAAACAGGATTGATTCTGAAAGCTTTTCTGAGATTCCACGTTTCTTGTTTTTTTTTTTTTTTTTTTTTTTTTTTTTGACGGATATGATTCGGTTGAGGAATTCTGTGGAAAAAAAAAATATCCATTGTAATATTTCAATACATCTTTGTTGTTATCTTACACCAAAGAGGTCATCCTGTTAAAACAAAACATGTTTGTAGTATAGTCATAATTAAAAATTACCCGGTTAGGCCGTTTTATGATTTTAATGGCTGAAAGAATGGTGTGAATGTAAAAAAAATATATATTTCTTATTCATTGAATGGTATGGAAAGAAAGTACTTTGAAGGAAAATGGAGAAGAAATTGGTTCACATCATAAATCTTGTAAGAGAAATTGCTTAAAAAGCAACACCATCATTGTTATTGTTTTCACGAAAAAGATTCTTTCTCAATTTATTTAAGTACGTTTTGTCAAAATTTTCGTAGCTGATACAAATGACAGCTTTTGTAGCTGCTTGTGTATCCAAATATGCAAATGATGTTGCATTTTGTCGCCTCGTGATTAATGATATAGTTTTTTTTCTCCTTTCACAAACGTATTCTTTGCAAAATACAGAAATAAACATTTAGGTTTTCATTCTAGGCTTGTCACAGCTGCAGTTGTGATTTATTTTCTTGGTTATCATAGAAGCATTGTCATTAAATATGTTTTTGTAAGAATTTTTTACCCATTTATTATATAACGCGCATTCAATATAATATGCGTCTCTGAATATTATTCTTTTCCCACTCAGTGATGAAAAGACTACTGCATTATTACGTCAAGTGAGATTGTATATATGTATATAATTCAAGAAACTATTTTTTTAAACTATTTTTTTCGAATACGTTTGAAATAGGACTCCCATTTCATTAGTCTGTTTTAACGTATTTTAAAAACAAGCTTTTAGTAAAATAAAATAAATTCAATATCAAACTTAACGATGTTGCTATCTTCCGAAATATAGAATGCAGATTATAAAATATATATATCAAAGGATTTCTTGTTATAAATGCTTGTTGACAGCCAAAGATGAAGAATTTTAACTTAAAAAAATATATTGTTTTTTAGAATTTTTTTTCTCTATACTCGTAGATTTGTGCTCTTTATTTTAAGATATAAGACCAATGTTCGAAATACGATTGTTTGAATTTTCGAAATAACTGTATTCGAATTTCTCATTTTTGCTGCCGTATTGTTCCATCTAAAATATATAATTATGATGATACTCAAAATGATAAAAAAAAAAAAAAATTACCATCCTACATCGTACAAAATCTGAGCTATAAAAACGTATAATGATAGATTGCGGATAGCTTTTGCAGAAAGATTTATTCTCTATTAACTATATTACAACTTCACGTTCCAAAAGTTTCGCTGACTGAAAAAGATTCTATTTCTAGAATTTCCCTCTTGATTTCATGATTGAGGTTGTTGTAGTTTTCGGGTCAAGATCTGCGATGTTGCCATCCCACGTCATACAAAATCTGAGCAAAAATTTGCATCAATTGATTAATTTTGCGAAAAAATTATACAGATTAATCTTTATAAACTTCGTATTAACTTCACGCCGAATAAAGAACTTTCCGCTGACAAACAAAAGTACTTTTTTTTTCCAGAATTTTTTCTTGATTACGCGTTATGCCCTTGATTTCATGATGGAAATCGTTCTAGCTTCCGAGCCTTATTATTACAAGATATGGCCTCGCTTTCACATAAATCCCTGTTGGAGCTTCTCGACTTCCACATCCATCTGAGGTTGTGATGAATGGTTGAGCCTTACCACTCCCCAGCCTTTATTTGCTGGGGCTTTTATTGATTTTCCAGACGAGGAGTGCCTGTTAGTTTCGTTTTCGGTCCAGAAAAGAACACCACTTAAATATTATGCGCGAAATCTGTTTTGCGTCTAACCTAATATAAAAATGTGATGGATTTGTCTGGTTCTGCTGGAACTAATCGAAAATTGTGACTGGTTATTGTCTTGGAAAAGATTTATGAACTTCGTACCATAAACGATAAGATAGTTTTTTTTAACTGTTATAGAGTGTGTGTGTATATATATTTCGTTATGGTGATGTAGTTCTGTGATTTATGGAAATAATCCAACGCATTAGGAAATTGTATGTTTATTTACATAAAAAGCAAACCTTATTTTTATACGTTCTGTTTACTAATCATTATTTTGCTCTGTGATCAGATTTTTATGTTTTGTTGTCTTTTGATGTAAATCCTTGTTTCTGTTTTTTTTTTTTTATCAATAATTATATATTTGTGATTTTATGTATATGTTTGGTGTCTTGTCACAAACATTTTGAAGCAAACTCTATTATGTATGTTAGTCTTAAAGATAGACGAAATAATACATACAGAGTAGGGATGAAGAAAAAAAAAATGTTTTCTTAACTGTCGATGAAAAATATCCACTTATTTCAAATTTCCGTATAAAATTTTGAGAAATTAATGATCGCATATTTATTTATTTTTTTACTTTGACCTTCGAAGAAAATGTTTTTATATCGTTGAAAAATATATTAAATTCTGATTTATCATTAAGACACACATTAAAAAAACTTAAAATAATTACTACAGGATAATGCAGGGTAAATAATTCTTCAGTATAATTAAGAATAATTAAAATACATTTTCTTTATGCTAGTTCATGTAAAATAATGCATAATCTATGTTTTATTTTGCATTGCATATTATAAAGAAACGTTTTCAAAATGTATGGGGATATCGTGCATTGGGTATGGAGATTCAAGGTTTTGAATATGATGTGTTATTATAACGTGGAACTTGTTTTTGCGTAGACTTAACCGTCTAAAATATGAATTTTTTCGTAATATCATGCTAGCGTATAAAATATTTTTATTAATATCAAATGTTTCTCTTTGAATATTTTATACTTTGAAATAAAGCTTTTGCAAACATTTGATATTTTTTAACTCTATCAACTGATGTATTTTTGTAACTTGTATTTTGACGAAATTCCAAAAATAATTCTTGGAAAAATGGCCCGATTATGCAGATTTAAAAACAATTACCCCCCACATCCCAATTTTGCCTCGTAATCTTCAAATCATTTTTTTTTATCCCTAACTCCAAGTCTTTCTTAGCATGCTTGGGCAGAAGACAGTTTTGATGTTGTCGTGAAGTGATATTATTTAGCTTTTATTTCATTTCTTTAATTGTTATTTATATTCCTTTTCGGATTTTTTTTCGTCATTTATATAATAACGCTTGTAAAAGGGCGTAAAACGTATTCTATTTACAGATCTTTCATTCGAGATTCGGATTTTATGAAACGGAGTCCATGGTTTTTCTTTTTAGAAGTTATGAATCGTCAATTAGATTCATAAAAATAAATTTGTTGAAAATTTATTCAGTGACACAAAGAAAGAAGCGCATCCTCAAACCTTACTGAATATCACAAATAGTTATGGTTTGGCAATGAAAGAAAGAGTACAAGATTATAATAGCAGACTCCGATATAGAATTAGCGCCGACTCGGGTTTAAACAATTGTTGATATGAGCTTATGAAACTTGCTGATGCGGGCATATAATAATTGCTGACTCCTTTCTGCAATTTCTCAACTCCAACTGCTTCCAGAGCTCTCCACATTCTAACTGATCGTATTGTTTCTAATTCTCACTTTCCAGTTACCAATGGGAACCCCATAGGAAAAAATTGTCTGCGACCTTACTCGTTCTTTTACTTTGTCGATTTTCAAATAGCAGCCGATAAAAGTTATTAATTAATTAAAGTCGATGCTAATAACATATTTTCAACACGATTTATGATTGGAATTTCTTTGTTTTTGTTGTTAATATTTTTAATAAATGGTCAAATTTAGAATAAGAATTCAAAATTCTTACGGATTGATTAATTAAACTCCGGAGAATCAACTTTTGTGCATGCACTTAATCCTGTTTTAACTAATTCTTCAGCATTCCCCTGTCTATTTAATTGCGTGTTTTCCTTAACTCAAAACAATTAAGAAAATAATTCCCAATGATGCATAGAATGATTTATTATCTATTCTTTGAGTATATACTGCTAGTCTTAAAAAACAATTATGTAATACATGTTTAAATCAAATAGAGAATCATAAAATTTTTCTTCCGCTAATAAATACTTTTAAAACTTGAAAAAAGGATTATTCCAAAAATTTATATTAATGATTCATTTGGAAGGTTATTAGTAAGTGTGGAATAAATACTTTCTGTTCTGACAATCTCTCTCTTTTTTCATCATAATCCTTCGAATGCCTGAATTCTTTCAAAATGATATTATTTGGTATTACTTCTTATTAAAAAGAAATACCAGTAAGTAATTACTGTATTATAACATCTTATAATGTGAAAAAAGGAGAGCAATTTTGAAATATATAGAAGTTTAAATTTGGAACTTGAAATTCTTTTTATACTCTTTCACGTAATTGATTAGTATCAATTAAAATATTACCGGAAAGGTTTTTGAGAAAAAAAAAATTTAACGACTGGTATATAAAAAAAAAAGTCAGATTTCATTTATTTTTGCATTTTATATGCAAGTCTAGTGAATCAGAAACCAGTTTTAATTAAAATAGTCTCATTAAGGTTACGTTCTAAAATTTAAATCATCAAAGACTTTTCAAAATATCAAGTGTCGAATTAACTCATTCATATCTGTTATTCTTTTAAATCTTCATTTTGTCAAAAGACGTTATTTTCCCCCACAATTTCACTTTTTTTTCCATTGAAAAATGTGGTGTAAATATATTTTCACCTTTTTTTTTTTTTAAAAAAAAAAATCAGAAGTATAAGATACTCTCCTAGATTATTTTTAGTTAAATTAACATCAATTTTTTCTTGTAATACTATTTTTCTTCTCTGTTAATTTTTTTTTTTCATTCTGAAATCTCTTGAGATAAATATCTAATCATTATCTCACAGCTCTTTATTAATAGAGTAAATTGTGGTGACACAATTCGAGTGTTTAGTTAATTGTGAATCTTATGACTCCGACTACCCGCCATTTTGATTTCATCAGCTTAATGTTAATCCTATGGAATTTCGACTTGAATTCTCCCATCTTTATTATCTGATCTATTTGAGTGCAATAAAGTGCATCTAAAAGGACAAAAAATAATGAATACTTCTATGGAATTATTTTTTTCCTCCGATTTTTAAAAATATTTGAAAATATTCTTTAGAGACCAGAAAACTCAAAAACGAATAATTAAAATAAGAATAAAAATCTTTTTAAAAATCTTAGGAAAAAAGTAACTCCACAGAATCATTTATTATTTTTTGCTCTTTCAAATGCACTTTATTGCATTCAAATAGTTCAAACAATAAATATGTGAGAATTAAAATCAGAATTCCATAGGATTAACATTACGTTCACGAAATCAAAATGACGGGTAGACGGGAGCCTTAATGATATTTTTGTGCTGTCTCATCTGTCAAGCGCAAACTCTCGTGCTTGTTAATATGTTCATGTTGAGTTTTAAATATTAGTCTTCTTTGATAGTCATAAATTATAAGCCAGCAGAATGGCTTTGTTTTAATCAACAACCAAATGGCACTACTTTTTAAAATAAAGTATGAAATGCACTGGACATGTTTATTTTTATTTTACGGAAGCAATAATTATATTTAGCTTAAAATATATTCAATTCAATATTTTATCGTTTGCTTTAATTGTATTTAATATCGGAAAAGAGTATTGTAGTCCACTTCAATATTTTATCGTTTGCTTTAATTGTATTTAATATTGGAAAATAGTATTGTAGTCCACTTCAATATTTTATCGTTTGCGTTAATTCAAATATTAAGTTAAATAATATAATAGTTATTTTTAAAAAAAAGTTAGCATCATTGGTGGCTACAACTGTTCTTTGCAAAACTTTGCGTAGAAAATTTTTTCGTTCTTCTTTTTGATTTTGTTTTTTACAACATGGCGAACACTGAAATTTAAAATCGATTTTTCTAATTTGGAATTTAAGGTAAATAGATATTGTATTTTTTATTCTGAATCTAATTCCTAGAATATAAAAGTGATCATGTTCTTTCTGCTAAAAATTAATTATCGTATTAATAATTTTTTTAAAATTTTAATAATAGCTTTATGAAATTGGGACATATGATAAATATATATAAAAAAAACCTACATAAATATTTTACAATTGTACTAGAAATGGATTAATTTTGTCTTAAGGTTTATAATTTTGAATTATTACATGTGTTAAAATATAAAATAAATATCATTTGCTTATATTTTTATTATAAACTTTAAGGTCTAATTTCAAATAAATTTAAGATCCAATAAATAAAAGCCTTCTTTTTGTGCATCAACGGACTCAACATTTACAACTAAACTGTTTTTGTATAATTTTTGAAAAAGCCACAATACATTTTTCTTTCTTTTATAAATTCAATTTCATTTTTCGGAAAAATTAAATATTAGGTTTAATAAAAATTACCATAATTGTGATTGTTTAGAATTTATCATTAAGTAAAATACAAGTTTTTCAACAAACAAATTGCTCCATGAAAATGATCACAAATATATATTACCTATAAAAACGAGTTCATAGTTGATTCTGTAGATGTTTGTGACTATAAAAAATTTTATGTTATTTTTCATGTCATTTAAAATGAAACCTTTGAATATTAACGATTCATTGATTGATCATTATTTCCTTTTGTTAGTATTATTATCGAGAAGCACGTGTTTTGTCTTGTGAATTCTGAGTATAAAGAAAAACTATAATTCTCGGTTTGGTCTGTTCAAACAGATCCCCCTTCCCTTTCAAACACATTAAAGGAAATAAAAGTATTTATTTGACTACAAGTATCATAAATGTATATTCCATTTTGTATTTCGTGGTGGCATTTTCAAAAAGAGTTTTTTAAACGTTTGTTTTGTTCGAAAATTTAATAAGATATATGTCCGTTATAATTAATGGTGTGTAAGTACAATAAAATGTATTTTGAAGCTTGAATGGTTTAAAACAAAACTTTATGTAAAAACTAAGTGTTTTTTTAAACAAAATCTATCAGATTAAAGTAATCGTATTTTATTATTCATAAGTCTACAAAATGTTAAAAAGAAGATCAAGTTAAACATATTTTCAAAGCAGTTGTGAAGTAGAGGTTTTCGTTAAGTGAACCTTAAAACGATATATATATATATATATATATATATATATATATATATATATATATATATATATATATATATATATAACAATATACACACACACACAAATAAAACCCATATTCATTTATATTTACAAAATAACCACATATGTTTAAAATTAAACCTTTCCATCTACGTTCGATTTTTTATAATTTGTAAAAAATTTTATTACTTTTGTTGTTTAAATTTAAATTTCCTCAATGTGAACTTGCACAGTATTAGTTGTTAGACTGAGTTTAAGTGAAATGAGTAAATAATTGTTCACCTACATCATCGAGATTTTGGAGCTGGGTGATGTTAAATATCTGACTCGGTCAATTAAGGTCACGAGGTCAAAAAAGTAACGTCGGTTAAAAAATTCTGAGAACGCGAAGCCCTTATGCTGTCTTGGCAGACTGATGTGTAATGGGGGGGGGGGAGAGAAAAAGGTCAAGAGACCATGGAAAAAGAGTAGTGGAACTGAGTTCGGATTTGTTTGATCTCAAAACAAAATTCTAATAACATTTTAAACTTCGGTATAAATTTGAATTATATCACTATTGACATTTTGCTAGGAAAATTAAATCTTTATTTATAGGAGAAAAAAATCGGAGCTTTAAGTCCTACAAAAGTTTTAATATTTTGAAATGTTTGTATAAAGATTTTCCATAACTAGAAATATACCACTTCAGTAACATTTTTTTGCAAACAATTGTTTGTTTTAACTGAATAATTTTTCTTAAATTCGTAATAATTAAACATGTATTCGTAGAAGAATTCTTTTAACCATGCTTTTGAGTAAATAAAATAATTTTATTGTTTATAAATGTGATAAAAGTTATCTTCATCTGGTATTTTCATGCTTTGTTCTTCAAATTTTAATTCTTCGTATTTTAATTCAGTAAAATGTTTTTCAATATAATATCGTTTTCAAATATTTCCAAGAAGTGATTTATACATATTATTGTTTATGCATATTCAAAATAAAGATACGAAATAAAAAAAAAATTAACAAACTGTACAATTTCAATCCCTCCCCCCCAATACATGAAATTGCATTCAACATTATTGCATTTTTATTCATATTAATAAAAAAAAAAGGGCAAAAATCGCCTGCAGACATGTTTAATTTCAAATTCCATTTCCCCCCTCATTTGCACGAAAAAATATCTGACCTTTTAAAACGTTCTTCAAACAATAAATATTGTCTGATATTATTCGTTATTTTTCGCGATGCGCGCATTTGTAAAGTGGTAAACAAATCGAATGCTCTCAGTGGAAAAACTAAAAATAGCTTATTTACTCGTTGTTATGCGAAGTTGAATGAATGCCGCGGTAGAAATACGTCATTAGAAGAGCAAGGAGTTAAATTATCTCTTCCTACTTAAAAAAATTGCTTCTGCTTCATCTTTTTGATCTGTTAAACTCTGTAGGCGTTTTAGAACGGAATAAATTTTTCTGGAATTATTTTGCTTGCATTTGCTCGACAACATAAAAAGCGTTATCGATTATGATTCTTATACTTCAATGCAAATAGAAAACCGGAAATGGGGGATTTAATGCAGGAAAATCTCGTGAAAAGAAGCCTAGTATTTCAGACGCAACTGGGAAATGTTTTCCTGGTTTTTTTTCATGTATTGCTCCAGGGAAAAAGGGACTTTTAATAAAGAAAGGGAAAATGAAAAGATGGAAGTGGGTTTTGTTGAGGTTCTTTTGTGCCGTTTGGTCTTATATTCTTTTATATTGATCAAACTATAAATATTTCATAGCCTGGTTTCTGTTCAAATTCGTGCTTGATGTAAGATTTTTTTTTCAATGTCTGTACAGTAACCGTGGTGAATATAAATAAATAAATGCCATTGTGATGGAAATGCGCTTTAAATTGTTGCATTGATATAAATATAAAATATATCCAAATTTTTTCCGTATGCAAAAGTTCTGGGATATATATTGAAAATTTTATTTGTCATTGTTTGCACTAATTGTCATACGAAAGTAGTGATGCAATATACAAATATTTAAACAGTCTATCCTACCGACTTTTTAAAATTAATTTTTTTAAATAACCATCGCTCTAAAGTTTTGATTATTAGCAGTACTTTGCGAAATTTGTGTCAAATGATTAAGTCGTCTCACCATACAGTGTGAAGTCTTTAAGGATTATTTTGAATTATATACATTCTTAAGTACGAGTCCACATTAAAATAATTAACATTAACCTTTTCATTTGTTACTTTGAAGTAAGTCCACATTAAAATAATTAACATTAACCTTTTCATTTGTTACTTTGAAGTAGTGTGCTTAACAGGGTTAATTTATTGCTTTAAGTTTGGAATAAAACGATACATTTTTATGATTTTAACTCCTACATATTCGTAATAAAAATATTACTCTGACATGATTTTTTTCTTCTCCTTCAAAATATTTCAGATATTTTACTAAACTATATGATAATTTTTCCTCATAATTATTTTATAGACTAATATAATTTTTTAACACTTAAAAAGAACAGAATTTTTTTACGAGTTTTCTATTATAAAACTGTTTAATTTTTTAATTAAGAATTGAAATAAATTGATTTAATATTTTATATTTATTCAATAATTGTGTTATTTCTTGCCTATCAGGGTTTAGAAAATAATTTTACATTTTTAATCATGAAGCAGATGCATTTTTTTGTTTTAAACCTCTTTCTTGCCAGTTACGGTTTTAGGTATCTAGTGTAGAAACCATGTATCTTTCATTCCGAATTGAAAATATTTGTTTCGAACTAACATTAACATTGTATTTGTAGAATATAATCCTCTGAAAGCAGCCAAAGTGTTTTCTTGTTATTTATAGAAAAACAAACCAATAAAACTCTAATCCTGAATCTCAGAGGGCTCGTTTGAAAGAGTTCCGTTGCAAAATAGTTTACACCGTAATTTCTCCTCCAATCAATGCAATTAGTTTCCCTTTTTTTTTTTTTTTTTTTTTTATTTGTGTTGGCGGAGGGTTTAAAAGAACTGCTGCGAAAAATGCAGAAAAAAGAATATAAAATAAGAATTGCCGGGAATAGAAACATGAATCTCGATAAAAAGGAAAAAAAGAAACGGTATCGATACTTTAAATGCAATTCTTTTTTTATGTGTTGTGGAGATAAGTAGGAAACGTAAAAAAAATCCCGGAAGTTCATTTGATCTCAACTCAAAATCTGATATCTGGTCAGATGTTCTTGTCACGGTTGCGGTGTTTTAAATTAAGTATAATAATTTGTTTGTTATATTCTGTGTGTTGCATTTAATAGACGTTCTTATTTTTTTAAAAAATATCACGTGAGAAAGTTTTGTCATAATTTTATTTAATGTTATGTATGATATTTACTCGAATAATTTTCTGAAGTAATTTCTTCGCATAGAGCTTCTTTGTTATAAAATAATTTTCGTCGTAATTCCATCCCAGTCGTTCCAATTATTATTTTTTTTATCACATTCTTTTTTTTTTTATTTGTGTAGTTTTTTGATTGTGATAAAAAGTAACAAAAAGAAGGAATACCGGAAGAAGAAATATGAGGAAGCTAGGAAGAAGATAAAAAAAAATTGCTGATAATTTTTAATGCATCTGATATTTTTTTTTTTTTTTTTTTTTTTTAATTAGGATGTAAAAAAAAAAATACTTTTAAAACAGAACATTGATTCGACCTTAGCTCAAAAATGTGACGTCCGGGCAGATGTGATGGTCATGGCAGATGTCTCTATTTTCATACTGAACAAAATTAATTATTTATTCTATTATTTGGTTGCTGCGTACATTACATGTGATTGTTTTGGAATATTTTTGAAATTGAAACAAAAATTTCATGACGAAAATTACTGGAAGTATTATGTATTTGTGATTTACGCATAGAGAAAATATCTTTTGAAGTATATCGCTGCGCACGCGCAATTTTTTATTACAAAAATAGAATTTTAGTTAAAAATGCATTTTAAAAAGAACTTCCTTTTTTTTTAACTTTCAAAATTCTACGTTAATTTATTTATTACTGATATTCTGAAAAGAAAGCGTTAAAGTTGTTTTGCATGATATTTTTAATGAAACCGAAATGTAGATTTTTCTGTTGACATATTGCTTTTTTAAAAGTTTTTCTTTTTCTTTAGTAAAATCAGTGGCTTCTTCAATACATTTATGGGATATTATTAAAATTTGAAAACAATGTCCTTTTTTGATGAGCTGAAATTTCTATGCTCCTATGTACTTACATATGATGGAAAAATATTTTTTGATGATCAGAGACGAAAAAGTAAACAGTTTAACCCTTTTTACTCGTATTGCAAGTTTTCGATGGAGACAACGGACGAATTTATTAAATTTGTATCTTAATATTTTTATCGCTCTCAATGAAACTTTGCTTCATTTTGTAATCAGAGTCTACAGTTTTCTCTCTCGATTTCGCTTAGTTGATATCCGTAACTACTTCCTTTTAAAGTTAAAAATGGCACCTTTTTACTGTTCTAAAACGAAAAAATTGGTAGTGTTTTCAAACGAGTTTTTTGTTGTTGTTATTGAATAATATCTTTAATTCCTCCTCAAGTCGCACATTACCTTAAACACACTTATTTCCATTAGAAAACCATTCCTTTATTTGTTTGCATACCCTTTGGAAGTCAAATTTCTTCGCTAAGTCCCAAAGCGGAACTTGCCGAGAGTAATGACTGCTCGTAAAAGAACGCCATAATACATTAAGCGGCCGTTAATGTCCTAGAATTCGACTCCCTTTCGGAAGCTTGGCGAATGAATGATGTCGAAACCGTTTTCTTCAGCACGTGGTGGCTTCAGTAAATAAACTGAGCAATTTGCCTTGTTAAATCACTGATGCTTGGAATGTTTTATAATTACTAACAATGGGGAATTCGGTTAGTGTGAAATTTCACTCTTATAGGTTTTCAACTTTCAGTTGATGGACCCATGAAGTTTATTCATTTAGTTTTCGGTTCTGTTCTTATTGAAAGTTTTAATGTTTAAGGTTTGGCTCCCTGGGATTTCCTTAGGGACATAATTTTTTTTTCTTTTGAGTTTTGGTATCATGTTCTATAAAAAAGATGTAATATCGTATTACATTCTGTTTCTTCTAATAGCCTTTTCAAGATGACGGCTTCCACTCTTTTCT
The DNA here is from genome assembly GCA_019974015.1 of Nephila pilipes. Taxonomy (NCBI): domain Eukaryota; kingdom Metazoa; phylum Arthropoda; class Arachnida; order Araneae; family Nephilidae; genus Nephila; species Nephila pilipes. The sequence continues at coordinate 829,157 of BMAW01008202.1, read as the reverse complement.
TCACCCCTGAATATGGTATCTGAGATTGAGATTAAAAAAAAAAAAAGTTTTCCTTCATGGCTGTGGTTGGACACATAAGCCTTTTTCATAAACACGTCAAGAATGCTGGGGTTCCTATTATTCATCAAGAATATCTTTGCTTGCAATCAGACAGCCCAGGATGACATTTCACAAACAATAAAAATTCTTAATGTGTACTTAAATATCATTATTTCTTTTTTACAGTAACTCATTTGTCAGGATTACTCACTATCAGGGAGAACACATATTAAGTCTTTCGTCCCTTGAGTGTAGGAGGAGAGAAACAACCATTTCCAGATTTTCTAAAGCTCCGTCTACCGTTAGATTATATATGAGACTCAAATCCATAATCCTCCTACCTCAAAGCCTGTAACTATCTCACTCGTTCATGGATATATTAATCAAATCAATTACCTTGGTATTCAATTTTCTTTTGGCTAAAAGCTAAGAGTTTTATTGTTAGCCCTGTATCGTGTAGCTCTATTGCCGTTTTTTAAAAAAATCCAACACTTTTCTGAAGTTTTTTTCATTTCCTTGGAAAAGTTCTATGTTATTTGCTTTGGAAAACGGATCCTACACATTACGATCCATACATAATCTCTGCAATGTGATGACCTGATTTCAAGTTTCCCATCAGGAATTGAGTAAATTATGAACAGCAGCTGGTTTTTCTATTCCTAGAATGGCAACAATACTCTAGTGAGTTTCATCTATTAAAAATATGTCGTAGTATCATTTACTGAAAATTTAAATCTTTTCTTTAAAAGCTAATTACATTGCTCGGATCTCAAATGCTGGAAAGGAATATTTATGTATTTAATTTTAGGATATGTAAATGAAACTTTTTGGGGAATAAAAGCTCTTCAATTACCTTTTTTAATAAAAATCTTTAATAAAGTCTTTTTTTTTTCTGTTCTTACTCCAGTACCTATTTTAAATATAAATAATCGTCATCGTTTTTTCTTATGCGTCACAGTAAAGTAATTTCATAAAAATATGGAAGAGTGACAGCTATTCTTTATTTGGGTTTATTGATCGCTGCAGTGCTGACTTATCAGACAGGTCAGAGACGGTGGACCAGCCGGAATGAAGGGGGAGTGTATGATGAACTCAGACGTATATCCCAGATATCACCCATTAGTCTAAAGGATTCATAAACAAAAACATCGATTAGATGTCATATTATGAGCTGGGATATTCCTTTATCTTCTAATCACGTTCCTTAACATTCGCGTGCAGCTTATTATTATTAATTCATAACACACACACAACACAGCATAGCTATATAATAAAAAAAAGTTATTCCGGGTTAGGTTAATATTATAATTGGTTAGCAGTGTTCCCCCCCTATTAACTGTTATTATTTTTTTTTTTTGTAGCGTATAAATTATGTTGTAATTCATTTATAGTTATATATATATATATATATATATATATATATATATATATAAAAGCTTTGTTGTAAAAAAAAAATAAGAAGAAAGTAGGGTTGAGTTTGTCTGGAATGTGCGTATTATCTCAGATAAGAACTTTTTTTTTTTTTTGTTCTTGAAGAATTGCTTTGCCCAATATTAGAATCGGGAATTTATTTATGATAATCTTTTCACAAATCGGCTACTTTGAATACAAAAATGAAGCCCATTTTTTTTTAATACACAAATAATTTCCATAATTTTACCGACAATAGTGTAATTACTTGAATATTTTTGAAATGAGACAAAATAATCTATATCATTATTAAGATTTATTATTGATTGCTAAATAAAACGGAATCACTATATGGACGGCGATAAGTTCTACTTTTAAGTGAAACGTGTCATAAGACGCAGTGCTACTACTTATATAATTCGAAGATTACGTTAAGCTTGTTAAAATTTCATTTTCGGCAGTGAGTTTCTAATGATATCACTATTTTGTTTAGTTTAATTTTTATATCATTTTGTATTTATTTATTAATTTATATAGTTATTTATTTTAATTTTTGAACTATTTATTTTGTATAATTTTAATATAACTTAATTACTGTATTTCATGATTAAAGATTTGTACGCTTTCGTCAAGAAGGACTTTTCAACTGAGGGTGTGGAATTCTTTCCTTCGACATAGTTATATTTGTAATCCACTGAGGGGGGGGCTACACTATCAGAGATGCCTTGTGGTTCGGAATGAATTCAGACAGTAATTAACAAAGAACAATATGGAACGACTCTGTTTAATTGGAATAAAATAGCTATATTGGCACAAGATTAAATCAATTACAGATGAATTTTACATGTTGTTTTTCCGACATTAACGAATGCATTTTGCATTCGCCATGAGCTCCTTAGAGAATTTTGGGTTTATATCAAAAGCAAAAAATGAATAAATAAAATTTAAAAAAAAAAAAAAATAATAATAAAAATACAGATACAAAACATTACTATCGCCACGTCCGCTACTTTGTGCGATTATTTCTCTATTGGCGTGCTTATGCCCCATTTTTTAAAGATGGACATAACAGCGAATTTCAAGATTTTTTCTTTCACAATTATGAAAAATATTTACTCGAAAGTGATATTTTAAAATTTGCACAACTGATCATATCTTACCCGTATAACAAAATCTCAAAACAAAAAATTAAAATAGTATTGTGTCAATGCCAATTGGTTGGTTTCATTAACATCGCACTGAAGCAACACACGGGATTTTCGCGACGGACCTGGTAATTTTGAACCAGGTAAGTGACGAGGGCGACGCCTGAACTAGCACCACTCCTCCTTACTTCCACACCATACCAAGAGAGGACGTTGAGTCACGACAGATTTAACGTACATTAGCCCCGGCCGCGAGTCGGTGACCATTACCAATAGGCTACCGCGAATGGTTGGTATTTTCATAAAATACTAAGAAGACTATTTTTAGAGAATACTAAATAAAAATACCAAAAAGAAAGTGTTTAAAAAGTTGATAAGATTATATATTTTCTACAAAACCTGTTTTTGTAATTTTCATCGATCACCTTTTTGTTTTACTTTTATCTGCTCATTTCAATGTTTAATCAAAGAAATTATATATACACTCGAAAACTTTACTCTTTTTTTTAAGTAAAAAATAAATTATACAGAGACTAAGAATTTTTTTTTCCCTCTCAGAATCTCAAATTTTGAGAGCCTGAATATGATTATTTGATAGTCAAATAGTTTTTTTTTTTTTCCTCGATGTTTTTCACTCTTTAAATAAGAATTTTTAGCTGCGAAGTTTAATTTTCGTGGCGAAATTGATTTCGGCATTATTACCAGCCACGACAGTAGACAGAGAAATAAATGCCTACTTGTTTTTAAACAGGAATCACCACTATCCGACAAATCTTCAAAATTCTTTCTTTTTTTTATTTTTTTTTTTTTTTTTTTTTTTGCTTCCTTCGCTTTTTTTTTGGTTATTAAAAAATAAAAAAAAAATAAAGTTCATTCAAATTCCCCCCCCCCCCCCCCCTTTTTTTTTTTGTGAAAAAGCACCTAAACATATTGACTCTGGAGAATTCTCCGGGGTCCGAAAGATGTTCATATGAGCTGCTAATGTGGAATTTCAAAAGGGAAAGAGAAAAGGAAACGGGAGGGGGGAACGTGATGTTTTTATGAGCCCTGCCAGCAGATAAAAAAGCAGAGAAAAAAAATATTTCTCTCACCCTGTCTGCTGTTTGTTGCGTTGTTTACCTTTGAGTCTCTCCTATCTAAGTAATTCAATCCTACGAATCGTAGAGCTAGGGGAAGGTAGGGGGCAGTTATCGTCTACTGTACCTCAGAGGGAGGAAAGATGTTTTCTTCATGCATGCATGTTCCATCGGTCCAATAGGCTTAGCTTACGCTATTCCTTATTATGTTGTTTGTTGATTTTGACTTTGGAATTTTTTCTAAACGTCTTCTAGTTTTTTTTCCCCTGTCGGGTTTAAGTTCTGTTGTCCGTTTCTGAAATTGCAAGGATTTCCATTATTATCCCCCCCCCCCATTTTAAATATGGAATATGTAAAACAACAAGGGAGCGAAAGTTTTCCCGTGTATAATTTTTTTCTCTGCTGACTTAAATTATCATGAACTGGTGAAGTTAGATTATGCAGCTGAAAAGTTTGGTTTTGGCATATTTTTTTGAGAAAAAAAAAATCTATTTCGTTTTTGACTGTTGATTGAAAGAATTCTTCCTTCTGCGTAAGCTCTGTTTTAGAAAAATAAGTCCAATTACCGGGGCTGATGTGCGTTTATTTTGTCGCTTCTAACGAATTCGTTTTGGCGTGGCGTGAATGTATAGTATAAGGGTGCCAGCTGAAGTTTCGATCTCGTCGTCTGGCTGTGATTCAAAATTACGAGGCTTATTGCCTGCGGTTAGAGGATCTTGTGTTGGGCAGAAATGAACATTCGGAAAAAACGTTCTACTCGTATAAGTAGGTCAATTTCCTCTTAAAAGTCGCAACTTTCAAAGTAGCTTTTTTAATCATTTATGTATGGAAAAAAAAAAAAAAAAAAAAAGGAGAATTACTGACTTTTATTGAAAATAAACAATTTCTTATTTCTGTTATAAAGTAAATAAATGAATAAATTTAAAAAATAAATGGCTTGGAGAATAAGTAACTAAAGATAATCTAATATGTTCGCTTTGACTTCTTAGCTGATTGATTGTTTATTAACGTCTCACTTAGAAGCAACACGAAGATTACTGGAGATGGACCTGGTTATTTTGAATATCAGTTAAGAGTGAGACTCAGATGCAGTCTCTCTCTCCGAGCTTCCACGCTACGCCATGGAAGGTCTTGAGGCCTTGACACATTTAACAGGCATGAGCCCCTCTACATGGTGGGACCTTAGTGACATCAGGGCTTGAACCTATTCCTCGACTGAATCAAATCAGGCCGCGAATTTGCGATCATGATTATAAGCCTACCGCAGCCCTTTACCTTTTTAACAATATTGAATAGACACATAGAGAGAGTAAAATTAAAAGGATCAACTAATATATATTGCCTAGTTTTGATTTGCTATTTTGAGTTGACTGCGCCTAAGTTTAATAGTTTTCTCCTCACATTAACTCAGATTGTCAGAGAGAGAGAGGAAAAAGGGCTTGTAAGTATAGTAGTAGGTAAAATTCGTAAAAATAACATTTAAATGTTTTGATTGTCAGGTGTCTCGACAACTAAGTGTAGTACTCGTCATTTGACCTTGGTCTAAAATTAAGATACACGTCGCTTTTTACCCTCTTGTTGCTTTTTAGTGCTTTGGTTATTCAAACTAAACCAAACATTGTGTTACAACTATTTCCAAATATTTTACCAAAAACATAAAAATTTTATTTTATGTTTGATATTCTGTAAGTGATTTTGTTGTTAGTAATCTCAGTGATACAAACAAATAATGCAATAATTTAAATCTATGTGTTCATAAAATAATTGGAAACCACATGGAAGAAGAAATTTTATGCAAAGTATGCATAATGATTGATAGTTATGTTATTGTAGCTCTATTTTCTTTTCGTATTTGCATTTCTTTTTCCAACGCTGAATCATTGTAAATACGCATGAGGAAACACACAATAGCAGTGTCATTTTTCTTTGATGCCGTGTGTTTCTTTTTAAAATTTCAAAACTTAAAAATTTTGTTATAAACATTTCCTCCCCCCCCCCTTATTTGAGTGTGTGTGAATTTCATGATTACCTTATTTGTTCATTAATAGATTTTCTTGAAGTGTATTTACTTGAAATTAAGCAATGCGTTTAAAAATAATTTCTTATAACTGAAGTAGAAATTATGTTAAAATGCTTTCCCCAAGTTGTTTATTTAATTTCTTCCTTATTTATAAAGTTACGTGTTTAAAATTTAAAGTCTTGATATCCGAAACAGCATTTGTCAAGGTAATTTTAGTGATTCTAAATTTATTGCAACTTTGATATCTTTTTTTTTTTTTTTTTTCAATTCAAAATATTTTTAAATTATTTTTTCTATTTGAAGTTTCTACTGTAACTTAGTTTTGTATTTTTCTATTAGTGAATTAAAGCTTTTCACATATTTTTCTTTGTAACTGTCATAAAAGTTAACTTAATGTTTGAATTTCACAGAAACTTATTTCGGGACCTACTCTTTTTACGAAAATTGTTTTATGACAATTGTTTATAATTGTGAAATATCTTGGCTGCTTCTTATCACTGCAGGAACTGGCAACCAAAAAACAACAAGGCAATTATTATACAATGCGTTTACATGCGAATATCCTAACTTTGAAGAGCTACTTTTATAAAATTTAAGAAGTCGCACAACCTTTTTGCACAAATTAAATTAAAAATAACACTTAAAAGTTCTTAAGATTACAAATATTCAATGTGACCACCACCACAAACACGAACGAAATCCATTCGATAATAGAACTCATCCCACTTTTTCCCTACACGTTCGGTGTTTAACAGTGTGAATGGTTGTAGTTATTCTTATTTTCAGTTCGCCTGTGTTCGGCGATAATGGTGGAAAAAATACTTTATATTTTGTGTAGTCCCAAAGAAGGAAGGAAAAAAAAAAAAAAAAAAAAAAAAAAAAAAAAAAAAAAA
>BMAW01008202.1:783224-822174 GCA_019974015.1 Nephila pilipes | reverse complement strand
AAAAAAAAAAAATCTATTTCGTTTTTGACTGTTGATTGAAAGAATTCTTCCTTCTGCGTAAGCTCTGTTTTAGAAAAATAAGTCCAATTACCGGGGCTGATGTGCGTTTATTTTGTCGCTTTTAACGAATTCGTTTTGGCGTGGCGTGAATGTATAGTATAAGGGTGCCAGCTGAAGTTTCGATCTCGTCGTCTGGCTGTGATTCAAAATTACGAGGCTTATTGCCTGCGGTTAGAGGATCTTGTGTTGGGCAGAAATGAACATTCGGAAAAAACGTTCTACTCGTATAAGTAGGTCAATTTCCACTTAAAAGTCGCAACTTTCAAAGTAGCTTTTTTTAATCATTTATGTATGAAAAAAGAAAAAAGAAAAAAAAAGGAGAATTATACTGACTTTTATTGAAAATAAAGAATTTCTTATTTCTGTTATAAAGTAAATAAATGAATAAATTTAAAAATAAATGGCTTGGAGAATAAGTAACTGAAGATAATCTAATATGTTCGCTTTGACTTCTTAGCTGATTGATTGTTTATTAACGTCTCACTTAGAAGCAACACGATGATTACTGGAGATGGACCTGGTTATTTTGAATATCAGTTAAGAGTGAGACTCAGATGCAGTCTCTCTCTCCGAGCTTCCACGCTACGCCATGGAAGGTCTTGAGGCCTTGACACATTTAACAGGCATGAGCCCCTGGCTTGAACCTATTCCTCGACTGAATCAAATCAGGCCGCGAATTTGCGATCATGATTATAAGCCTACCGCAGCCCTTTACCTTTTTAACAATATTGAATAGACACATAGAGAGAGTAAAATTAAAAGGATCAACTAATATATATTGCCTAGTTTTGATTTGCTATTTTGAGTTGACTGCGCCTAAGTTTAATAGTTTTCTCCTCACATTAACTCAGATTGTCAGAGAGAGAGAGGAAAAAGGGCTTGTAAGTATAGCAGTAGGTAAAATTCGTAAAAATAACATTTAAATGTTTTGATTGTCAGGTGTCTCGACAACTAAGTGTAGTACTCGTCATTTGACCTTGGTCTAAAATTAAGATACACGTCGCTTTTTACCCTCTTGTTGCTTTTTAGTGCTTTGGTTATTCAAACTAAACCAAACATTGTGTTACAACTATTTCCAAATATTTTACCAAAAACATAAAAATTTTATTTTATGTTTGATATTCTGTAAGTGATTTTGTTGTTAGTAATCTCAGTGATACAAACAAATAATGCAATAATTTAAATCTATGTGTTCATAAAATAATTGGAAACCACATGGAAGAAGAAATTTTATGCAAAGTATGCATAATGATTGATAGTTATGTTATTGTAGCTCTATTTTCTTTTCGTATTTGCATTTCTTTTTCCAACGCTGAATCATTGTAAATACGCATGAGGAAACACACAATAGCAGTGTCATTTTTCTTTGATGCCGTGTGTTTCTTTTTAAAATTTCAAAACTTAAAAATTTTGTTATAAACATTTCCTCCCCCCCCCCTTATTTGAGTGTGTGTGAATTTCATGATTACCTTATTTGTTCATTAATAGATTTTCTTGAAGTGTATTTACTTGAAATTAAGCAATGCGTTTAAAAATAATTTCTTATAACTGAAGTAGAAATTATGTTAAAATGCTTTCCCCAAGTTGTTTATTTAATTTCTTCCTTATTTATAAAGTTACGTGTTTAAAATTTAAAGTCTTGATACCCGAAACAGCATTTGTCAAGGTAATTTTAGTGAATCTAAATTTATTGCAACTTTGATATCTTTTTTTTTTTTTTTTTCAATTCAAAATATTTTTAAATTATTTTTTCTATTTGAAGTTTCTACTGTAACTTAGTTTTGTATTTTTCTATTAGTGAATTAAAGCTTTTCACATATTTTTCTTTGTAACTGTCATAAAAGTTAACTTAATGTTTGAATTTCACAGAAACTTATTTCGGGACCTACTCTTTTTACGAAAATTGTTTTATGACAATTGTTTATAATTGTGAAATATCTTGGCTGCTTCTTATCACTGCAGGAACTGGCAACCAAAAAACAACAAGGCAATTATTATACAATGCGTTTACATGCGAATATCCTAACTTTGAAGAGCTACTTTTATAAAATTTAAGAAGTCGCACAACCTTTTTGCGCAAATTAAATTAAAAATAACACTTAAAAGTTCTTAAGATTACAAATATTCAATGTGACCACCACCACAAACACGAATGAAATCCATTCGATAATAGAACTCATCCCACTTTTTCCCTACACGTTCGGTGTTTAACAGTGTGAATGGTTGTAGTTATTCTTATTTTCAGTTCGCCGATGTTCGGCGATAATGGTGGAAAAAATACTTTATATTTTGTGTAGTCTCAAAGAAGGAAGAAAAAAAAGAAAAAAAAAAAAAAAAGAAAATTAAATTGGATTCTTTGGGGTTAAGAACGCCGTCTCTATCAGCCAATCTATGGTATCGCACCACTAGATATCTTTTTATACTTATATCGACTTTATAGTTTTTTTTTTTTTTAAATTTAAAGCTTCAAACTTTTTTTCTTTTTCTTAACTCTTCAAAGTTGGGATACTTTTTGTAAACAACCTGCATACTATCTAATTGAAAAATTTCTTTTTTAATGTAAATTGGAAGGTTGAAACTTAAAATGGGAGATGTTGTAAAAAACATTCCATTAACACATTATTTTCTCTTTCTTTCTTTTTTTTTTTCTCCTTTGAAGTAAACAGCAGTGTTTTCCTGATTCCCGTCATCGATTTCTTCTTCGATCTGGCTGGCTGCTGATCCTCGATAGATCCATATCAGACAACATAAATCATTGCCTTGGAGACATATAGACCTAAGAATGTTCAGTTTCAGAGCTTACTAACTGTCAGTGGCTTCCTAAATGGAAGTAAGTTAATACACCCTACCTTAATTTTCTCGATTCACATTCGAATTCTCTGATATATTGCCAAATAATAAGAATATTTTTTTGGGCGCTACTAATTATGGGTATGGAAATGTGTGACAAATTTCGAAGTACGCCCTATTTATCATAGGGTGACTGTTGCATATGACTCCGATGTCTTGAGTAGATTTTCTTTTAGATTTTTGAATATATTACAAAAGTAAATGACTGCTTTTACAGGGTGAAACGACAGATGACAAAGTTATTTAAGGTGTGGAACTTTTATGATAGATTGCAATGTAGACATTTTTTTTAAAAAAATATCGGCATTAAAAAAATGGCTATTTTGATGCAAGATAATTATTATTTACTGTTTTTCTCAAACTATATTATGAATAACCAAATTTTATTTTTTCGTTTGTACGTTTGCCGAGTAATTGATTACGTATTAAAAATGAAAGAAAATAAGTTCAAGAGAAAGGCAGAGAGGTGGAACACCCAAATAACTTTGAGGATAAATATTTGTGTAATTTTATCCTCTTTTTTTTAGACTGAAAGTCGATATTTTTAGCACCCTTTATAAGATTTTTAATCACTCAATTAATTTTTACTATTGGTTAGAAAGTCATCTAAATCATCTTGTATAGATTCCGTAACGTAGAAAATAATTAAGAGATTTAAGGGTTTTTTTTTTTTTTTAATTCTTCAGTCTTCTAACTTTTTATAATATGTTCAGTTGAGTTGAATGACTTCTAGTAAAATGTGTGTCATTTTGTCCCACAAAATAAAAGCAAATAAATAATTGACCTTTAATGTGAAATGTATTTAGGTAATTTCACATTTTCCCCGTATTTATCGACATTTAAAACATGAATTGATTAACATTTAATTAACTAAAATACATTTTCGTTAGGTTCATGTAATGGAAGTCCTTTTCAATTGTGAATCATTCTATTTATTGCAAGTTAATTATTCAGTTTGTATATTGCAAAGTCTAATTGCTTTGCAACCTGTCACAGTTATATTCCATCTTCCAGTTTCAAAATAATCAGAAGTTATTTTTACCTTCTAATCACACACATTTTTTATTCGCTATTAATTATAAAGTATTTCACTAATACATAATCTTTAATTTATTTTAAGCACTTTTATGTTTAAATAAAGTAACTAAACTCCATCCAGCCGTTCCGGTGTTAGATAATCCTTCTTATCGTGTTCCGGTCCATGCATTACAATCCTTCCGATTACGATTATAGGAAATACGCAAACGATTCGAAATTGACACTCGGCGTTAAATAAAGAAACGTCATTCGAATGAAAAAAAAGAACACTGTCAGCTCAAGCTAGTATCGGAAAGGCGGGAAGAGGAGAGAACGCGCGCTTGTGACATTTCCTGAGTCGTCTGCTACTACACGACTTGGTCCCCTTTTATCGCAAATGACGCAGACGATTACGTATAACACAAACACGGCGCACTAGAACAGTTGTGACGAAAACTTTTCGAACAGTGATGGTTAAGTTTCTCACTGTAAGAAACTGCGCTGAAGTTGTAGTTATTTTTATTGCTGTTTCACGTAGTAGTTTCTGTGTTCTGTAATTATTTCTTTCTTTTTTTTTTTTTTTTTTTTTTTTCTTTTTTCCCCCCTGTTCGTAAAGTGGGACACGCGTTCTTTGCTGTGACGAAGATTGATTAAACTTGGTTTACACCAAAAAAAGTATCCAAGGGTCGGATATTTGTTAGTGAAATAGTAGTGCTTGTTATGATTAATTAGTTACTGCTTTTTATTTCGCAATTTTTTTAAAAAAATTTTTGTCTAGAAGACAGAAATAGATTCATTTTAAATTGGTTTAGGTGGTTTTGTTTAAATTAAAGGCGAAGGCCTATATATCTGTAGCATGTATTAACACGTATAAAATAAAGCTGAATATTCGAACAATAATTATTTTTCGAAAGGATTTTTAAAGATGAAAAGTAATTTTATGTCTTACGTAGATAAGAGATTTAAAGTTTTATTTTAGTCCACACTTATGAAATTCCATATTTAAAGCATGTTGAATTTAAAAAGCTTACAATTAGCTTGATAGACACGGTATTAACGTTATATTTGTAAAAATATATACTTTGACTTATTAACTTAAAATTTCTAAAATAAACGGATTATTTCCACGAATCTCGTTGTATCTTTTATTCCAACGCCATCTTGTTTAGTAATTAAAACATGTAAAAAAACTTCTGAAGTACAAAAAAAAATCCAACTTTTAACGACAAAAAAGGATAAAGCTAATGGTTATGCAATAAAATTTAAATTATATGAAATTAAATATATCTTAAGAGAAATATAATTATTGTTACTATAAAATGAAACAGAAAAAACAAACCTTTAAATATTGATTTATTCTCATCAAAGCATATGCGAGAGGTTATCATAAAGTTTTAAATATTATTAAGAAATAACTGAGTTATATATCTGAATAAAATTAATTCTGAATATTAATTGATGCTTATGAACAGAATGTTGTAAATTGCAGTTATTAAAGTTTGGTTTCAGGAATCCGTACATTGAAGTTATCCGCAACACGGAGAAAATGGCTCAATGTGTTGAGTTCTACAATGACGGCCTTCGTAAGGTCAAAAAACGTCGGGAGAATGTGTAACTCAGGAGGGTGATTATGTAGAGAAGTCTTAGTATAATAAATAAAAGTTCAATTTTTATATCGATTATTATTATTATTATTATTTTTTTTTGTAATTATTAAGTTTTACGATACCCCAGAATAATAATTAGCAAACAAGTCAACAACATTAATAGCTATAATTTACAACAAATGTACATAAGGATCAATCAATATATGGAATAAATTTTAACTAAATATCTTAGTAATAATTAAAATTTTATAGCATGCCCTTGTACATTAGTTTAATAAAGTATCACCAGACCGCGGACCAGCATTGTACCGTGTTCTACTTGGCTGCTCGACCGTTAATTAGCTTTCGTTGCAACAAAACAATATAATATATAATTACCTCTTTCAGTATTTCACTTCCAGGAAACAGGAGTATGACGTTAAAAAGATTGAATAGTTTTTCTCACAAAAGGTTGAAAACTCAATTTTTCTTTATTTTATGTTTGTGCATGAACGGTGTTTCATAAGAAAAATAGTAAAATATCATATTTTACTATTTATTGTTTTCCCATCATAGCATGTCCATTAGAAACTTCAAAATGGCAGTAAATGTGGACCGACAGCTTCTCGCGCCGTCATCTTCAAAATCGAACTCTTTATTTTTCCCGCTTTCTAACAAGTATTATTCCAAGTACCTATTTTTAGCTTGCTGGTGTTTGACCGATGAAAAAAGAATAGCACAAGTGTTTATCTCGGCCGGATTTAGTCAGTTTTTGTTGTTGAAGTGCTTTTCATTCTTTTTCGAAGGACCTTAATATTATTTATTGGTATCATAAATAATAGATAATCGTATTAAAGAAGCAGCTTTGTATGCGTATATTTCTTCCAGACAATGTTCATTTCTTCAAAAAACTATTTTGTGGTATCTGCTTATTTTATGTTTCGATTTTTTTTCCCTCAACTCTTCATTCTGATTTATTCTACAGTTTTTGGAACGAACTTTTCGTGTGATTTGTTCTGTTTTTCGTCAAATTTCCTTTCTTTTCTTTTCTTTCTTTTAAAGGGAAAAAAATGTTTGGAGGCTTTGTGTTCTGATTTCTTTGTCGAAATAACTTGTCGCGATATTTTTGAAAAATCTTGCATTCCTGTTAATTTTATGTTTGGGGATTCGGAAAAGTATGTTATGTCTCCTTTCAGTTCATCGAACTTGTCGTGTTTGTGAAAGATTCAAAGCGTTCGTTGCACACACACGACGGACATATTCAGTTATATAATAATTTGAATATACGCGAAAACTGATATTTATATTATTTAGATGATATCTCGAATGTAAGGTTGTTGTTGTGACTTATTCCACACGATCTAATCGAAATCTAGATCATGTCAACTAGACCGAAAATCCTCAAAAACTTTTATAGGAGATGAAATGATGTGATTATATCTTCTCTGTCAAGCTCCATGCAAATTAAGAGATGCTTCGGAGAAGTCTGGGGAAAATTACATTGGGTGCTGGTCCAAAAGGCTTTTTGCCTCTTATCAAAATTAATACTCCTTGTTTGTCCCGTTGCAAGTCTACAAATGGTGTTTTTGACATTTCTGTCTCCCTTAATAATAAGGGCACCTCCAGGAGTTTGCCTGTTATACCATGAATGAGACGCAGGGATCTTAAACAATTGCAGGTTAAAAAAAAATTTTATTTTGAAAAGGTTTCAAGAGGAGAGAAGTATTTGGACTTAATAGAGTAGAGGCTCCTTTCTCAGCCAAATTATCAGCAATTTCATTACGGAGTCCTGTATGAGACGGAGCTCATTGGATTTAGATGCCATGTTGTTGTGAAAGATGTTTGAGGGTTTCAAAAAATAGAAACAGAAGCTTTATCGCCGTTCTCCCTTCAGTTCTTCAGATGCAGGAGGGTAATGCGGCCGTCTGACGAGATCCGAATATTGTCGAATGAGGTTTAGGTTAAGATTAAGTGCTTCTTCAATAGCAATAAGCTCTTACCTGGAAATTGGACAAAAATCCGATTCCCAATCTCTAGTTTATTAGAGAAAGTAGGGGTTTAAATGAAGACACCTCTACCATTGACACTGCTTTCATAATAAATTTGACTTACAAAATTAGATTAGTGGTTTGGTTTTAATTTATGGCACTGAATCCTCGTGGGATATATTGTGCCAAACACAAGGTCAAGACAAAACAATATTTTTTTTCATGTAATAACAATTTAAAATTAAAGCTCTCGGAAGAGAACAAAATAAAGTTCTTTAAACTTAAATATGTGTGGAGTAAAACCAATGCCATGTAAAAAAATGTATTTGGTTGGGGGGTTTCATCCAGATTTCTTAGTAATAATTAATACTTTTCGATACGCTCACGTAGTGGAGCATTTCCACACACGCGCGCGCATCGCAGACTTCGAAATTTTGTAACTTAATAGATTTTAACATTAAAAACTTGTAAAATTGCTAAAATTTTTGATGAAAAACTCATATACAAGGCATTGGTATTCAGTATACTACATTATATGTCTTTTAATCACAATAATCGTTTTTAAATAGGAATAAATTTCATTTAAAACACCGCAGAAAACTCGGATAGTTTTGAAATAACCGTTTCATTCTTCTTCCATATAACAGAACAGCTTCTTTAAGTAATGAGAATATATTACTGTGATACAAAGGAGAACTGTACTTTATCGCATTATGTAACATCGCGTTTGGACATACGTTGGAACTCCACACACCATTACTCGACAATAAACCTATCTGAGATAAAATTCGTCACAGTAGCTAAACTCATAGTAGGAAAGAGGATGATAAATGAAATGCGGTTATGAATGATTACGTGGAAGACAGGGATATGCCAAGTTCCTGTTCTCTTCGGGGAAAAAACGCGGGAAGAATTTTGAAGCGTTCCATGATTGATTGATCTCCCAGTCTAGTCTAGAACTGTTCTTTGTTTACGTTGTGAGCCGTGGAATATTTCTTTTTAAAAGTAAAACGAAGTAAAAGATTTTGCCTAAGTTTCAGTGTTGAAAGGTTATTACTCAGTGGTCTGTGCTATATTTTGCTTCCGAATTTAAAGAGGTGGTTGACGAAAAGAATTCCAAGTCACATTTTCGGGTTTGAAAGTAAGAAGAATTTATTTTTAAAAAAAGTATAATACTTTATTTTTCTTTGATTCGGAAGTCATGATTATTATTTAAAATACATTTAAGGTAGGTTGTAAAATCTGTAACTGTAACTGAAATATATTTTAATAAATTTATGTTGAAAATTAAACTTTTTTATATAAGTTTGTTAAGTCTTAAGCAATTTTTAATTTTAAGTTAAATTTTACTTTATCTGAATGCCCAAGAAGGGGGGGGGGGAGAAGGATAAAAAAAAAGTTCACCATTTTTTTTCTTTGTTGATTGATTCTGAATAAAATCCATCTTACAATTGTAATGATCTTCAATCTATAATGAAAACAGAAAGTGAGATCATATAAGTGAAAGTTATTTTTTTTTGGAAAGGGTTATCGAAGCATACAATAATACATATGCAAAGTGTGTTAAGATCTATCATAATAAATAATATATAATAAAAAATACAGTTAAAAATATTAAAGGAACAAAGAAGAGTGTACAAAAGCGAGTACAAAAAAAAAAGAATTGTAATGCACAAAATTGTCAACCTATATGTCACCTAATGTGGAATATATTATCTGTCTGACATTTCATCCAATTTGATTCCGAATTATTGTCCACTTATTTTTCAACTTTAATGGAACAAATCTAGGTAATTCGTAATTTATTATTCTAAATTTATTGAAATTATTGCTCTGTTCACACTGAATGCGCATAGAGTGAAGCGAAATTAGTTGTAATTGGTTATTGTAGTCGGTTCCCATTTCACTTCAGTTTAAAAGGAGATTCAAGAATTTGGTTAATAGTTGTCATGCAGAGCGATAACTATTCGCAACAGTAATCAAATGTGAATCAGTTAACATACGAATTATCTAATGAGAAAAAGCGAAAAAAAAAATGGCATCTCAAAACACGTTATTAATTGTTCAAAACGTAAAAAACGATGACACTTTCTTGTTTGAGTAATTACTCTCCAATTCTTTCCGAAGTTCATTGAAACCGAAAAAATATTTTTCAAATTAATTTTAACGTTTAATTTCCTTTTCTATCTCGGAATTTCCTTTTTTCAATGGTATATTTTTTGAAAATTTATTTTACTTCCTTGAGCTTTAGTCGTTTCGTTGCAGAAGAAAAATTTGTTTCATTATTGCGTTTAACGGCTCGTAAATAGTTCCTCTCTCGCTTACGGTGCTAATAACTTATTTTCTTATTTCTTAGAGCGGGCGCAAGAAGTTTAAACCCAAAGTGCGTTAATTTATATCTATTATTCGAAATTGTTGAAAGGCAGTCAACCGATAACTCCCTTTTTAGTTTATTGGAAAATTAACAATACCCTGATACTGCTAATTTCTCCAGGAAACATTATCCCCCAAAAGTTGTAAGAATATTTTTGCTATTACGCACTGGGAAAAATGTAACTATTTATCGTAATTATAGAGATGTTTATACTTGGGTTGTGAAAATATTTATTATTTTGTGGTATGGTTGTCGCGAAATTATATAACGCGGGAATTCCTCTGATTGCATTGTTTGTGGATTTTTTAAAACTGTTTTTTAAATTATATCTATTGCAAGAAGGCAAGATCGAGGCGCGATTTTAAGGGATAGGACTTTTTATTTTCCCTTGAAGTAAATTTAATGAGAATATATTAAAACCGAGGTACTTTGTGATCAAGTTCGTGAACTTTGTGACTGGCAGATCATGAGTTCGGATCCTTATTCCGTTATTTTTACATAACTGAGCTCCAAACGCCATCGTTTTGTGTTTGTGTGTGGAATAGTAGATATTGCGGTACGTTTAATTGAATCATTTGGTTTAGTTTCGAAATTCGACGAATAAAGTATTTATCTATTACCTGGGCAGTCGTTCTCGTTTCCTGACCAAGGTTGTATTAATACAAACAAATATAATGAAGATAGTGAGATTATCATTGCTTTTATTTTATTATGTTATTCGTGTGTTTATGTTACATTTCTGAAATACCGTCAATTTCTTTGTTTGTAGATATTTATTGAATAAGTTGATAAGCCAGTAAACATGATTATGGTTTTTTTTTTTTTTTTCGATTCCTTTAATTTTATTTTCATACCAATAATGAAAAAGCTGGATAATTTGGTACCGCTTAAGGTAGTTGCTAAGCATTAAGTAACAAACATAATTTAACCAAGGGTTTTTATATTGAGACTCAAATCTTCAAGATTGCTTGGTATTCTGCAAAACATTGGCTTTTAGTGTAATTTTTAATTATTCAGAATTTTTTGAAACTAGTTAGTAACCAAATTGAAATTTCGCTCGATTTTTGCATAATCTTGTAAATGGATAAACCACATAAATGGATGCATATGGGTGTCCACTTAGAGAGGTTGACTGTATAAATATTTCAAAAATCAGAACTATTAAGTCTGAGCGTAAAATTTAAATGGAATCGTACTATCACAGAGGCAGTGGGAAATAACAGTAAAGAATTGAAATAAATATGTGTTCTGTAATGTAATATTAATTATTTTTAAGTTAATTTTTGTTGTTTTTACTTCTTTCAGATGTATATTAGGTGTTCAGTTTATTAAAAAGCAGGAATTGATATACAAATTACCCGTCATACCTTGACAACGTAGCAGTTGGTAAATGACCCCAAGACCGTGTTCGAACTTCGTTTAAGTATGGATATTTGCACGTAGTGTTGAAAATCTGTCCCAACTCAATCTGGAGAGAAATTATCATCCTGGATGGGTGTGGGTCAACCAGTATCACCCGCGTGGTGCCCCCCAAGGGAAGAGAGGTACCCCATTAAAGAGGTAAATGACCTTGCCTCATTGCTAACTGCCTATCCTCCAACTCTCTTTTGCACTGAAAATGCTGCTTTTTTTAGAAGATGTTTTGGATTCTTGCTATTCGCAACAGAATTTTTTATGGCTTAAAGTTAAATTTTTGATGTATATTAGAAAGTTAATAAGAATTTTTGTGTTTAAAAGAATCTATATATGCAAACGATACTTATGTGTTGTGATTGTTTGTTTAGAATTTTTTGAGAAAAAAAATTCATTGAATTAGGCATAAATTTAATGTCTAGTGAAGAATATGCAATTTAGTGGAAAATATTAGAGAAGTGACTGAAATGTAAAATAATGCCAATTCACAATCACAGGGCATTTAAGAGGCACGTTTTCCTCTTAAACACGCCAAAATGGAATATATGAAATGGCTTAAGAGTTAGCTGTTTAAGTATAAAAAGGTATTGCCAAAAGATTATTTTTAAAATTTGTGTAATTTGCCTTTATATTTTGAGTTTTTTAAAAATAATTATTGTCAACATGTAAGTTGCAATATTACATGCAAATTGAAAACTATTCTACTTTTAAAGAGGTTTTTCTTTTTTCAATCAATTAAAAGATATTTCCTTTTAAAAGCAAAACTCTTCTTATGCAAGCATACCATGACTAAAAATATTTGTAATTGTAATATTTTTTTTCTCTCTAGACTCAATACAGACCCGGTCCTTAACAAATACCAACACGATTTATTTACACGATTATCTCTGAATCCCTTTTCTCTGCTTCCTTTATGCATGGGTACTTGTTCCCTCTGTTTACATTACACTGGCAACCATTTTCTCGACAAAGAGGGAGGGGCGCTACAATTTTCTCTCGCCAACATGCTCCATATATCACAGTGATTAAGAGATATAGTAACGCAAAAATAATCAGCCAAAAATCTTAAGCCATTTATTCAATCTTGAATTAGCAATATCAAAACGAATGGATAACGCGGAACAGTTAACTAATCGAGTCCTTAAACAAATATTATAATGAAGAATCTTATTTATTTTGGGAACTCTTTACAGATGATTTCAAATCAATGGATTCGAATCAGGTATACATGCTTGTATTTCACCTCACAGTTGCTCGAACCAGTATAGTGTTCCTATGAATGTCTATAATTCCTTTATCTCCTCCTCGACCCTATTCACTGCACTTCTTATAACAGTGAAGTTAATTTACTGAAAAGCGATTATTTTGCTAAGCGAGGTGCACATCGTAGTAAAGTAGCCCCAGAGGTTAATTGAATGGAAATATTCGCAATAAACCGTTACAACATTTCTCTTCAGTCATATTTTCCATGTTAATAATAAAATTAGAATTTTTAATTAAATAGCAAAGGCCACAGTAGAGTAGAGTTTGATGCGTGGGATGCAAGATTTATGAATGAATAATTTCGGAGTTCAATTCTATCGATGTTCAATTCTATTGTAATTTATTTTTTTATTTATCAGACTGATAAAAATTACTAAAATTATTCACATCAGTTTTTATTGTTCGTAATTGTAATAGGTCCTCTTTGTTAAGAAATGATCGAGGACTATAATGTTGTGGTCGATTTATATATCTGTAAGCAAATTGCAAAATCGTATACTTTAATTTAAATATGTGTTAAAGGTATTATCATATTTTGCTTTTGTTATGCATTTCACCGCAATATCAATTTTTTTTATTTTTTTGGATCTCAAACATGATAAGAAGGAATCCAAGTTAAGAATAAATAATTAGAAAGGTTTGTAATTATCGTATCGCAAAAATCTGCATTTTCTACAATTTCTTGAATTCCCGAGTTCTTATAAATTAAATCAATACATCAGTCAATGATTATAAAGAAGTTTCATTTTGTATAATCTTGACTCAATACATTAAAAAAAATTATATGTATTTTTGACATTTGAGAAATTACTGGTTAAAAGCAGACATTAACGATGTCATAAATTTTTTACTTTATGTATTAAATTGAAATTTATTTCGCATTCGGATATCATGTCAAAGGTGTTGAAAGTGAAGGCAACAAGCTATGTGGGAGGCTCGGAGTTGTTAATAGAATCGACTTTTAATTAGATGACGTATACGATAATAAGTTTCGAAAAGGCCATGAACTTTTCTACTTTATTGTTTATTTGCAAAAAGGAGGACAGTATACGAAAGGTTAAGGCCAGCCCTGATTTTTTTTTCCTCATCCAGGTACAAAGGGAGTAGAAAAGGGTGTAAATTATAAATATAGACATTTATTTTTCTATGGATGACGAAAATACGGGCGTTTCGATTATATAGGAAGATATGTATCACATTAAATTATTTATTATATATTACTAATACTGGATATAGAGTTAAAGCTTTTTGTTGCTATGTCTTGCCTAAAATTGGTACACAATAGATGCAGTTAAATGTCTTTATTAATTTAATAATTATGTAGGATGAGGGTTTGTTTTTCGTAACACATGACAGTAACTTATTTATTTGTGTTAACTGCCAGTGTTTTCATTTGTATGTTAGTTCAAAGACCTTTCCCCCTGATATATGTATATTTTGTACAGTTTTTGAGCTGAAATGTTCTATTATCTATACTTTCAAAAATCCTGACTCTCTGTATGAATTTTTTTACAATAAAAATCCATCGGGTCAATTATTATGTGGCGTTTCTGTAACCGCCACCAGTTCATATGTATTTCTAGGTTAAAACGTCATGACAGCTGAATGTACTCGTATAAAAGCAGCACGAGAGAATTGTTTGCTCGCTCTCGTCTTTTCCTTTCGCACTTGCTTACTATTTTTATTTATATGCCAATTAGATACAAAAATGTTTTTGCATGCTAGTGATTTTTGTGATTATGTTTGCTACAGTTTAGTTTTTAAAACAAGGTTTTTATTCAGACGTTTCCAGTCGTCTTCTTCTACCGATATGCATTTATTTAAGTTAACGAATTTGATAACTGGAGTCGTAACATATAGTGGACTAATCAGCCTCTTCTCAATTAATTTGTCCAATGATTTTGAATTAGAATTGCTGATCTCGTTCTATTAATAAATCAGTATTGGTTTGAATTTTAGCTATTTTCGCAGGAATTGAATTGCCTTGCATCAATGATCTCGTAGGAAGCAAAATTATAAATATTTCTTGTACTGAAATTTTTTCAATATGCTTAATACTAAAAAAAAATTATAAATTGGGAAATATTTACTATTATTTATATTGTGATTTGGCTATTTTGAATGTATGGAATTTAAGGTACCTTTTCTGTAAAGCAGTGCCTCGCCCAATTGGTGCATTTGGCTGACTTTTTTTTTTCTCGTAAAGGTTTTACTTAAAATACGGAACAGTATTTTCCTCAAAAAACTTTCAAATTGACTTTTTTTTATATTTTTTAGCAATTTTCCTCGTTGAAAGAAAAGGAAAATTATCATTACCAAATATGCACCAAACTAAACCAGGGTTGTCGCCCAGTGTCCGAGGAAATTTGGGGATGGCTGTAATTTAAAATAAAATTTCCATCTTAACTTTTCTCTGCGTCAATATGGGGAATAAGAAATATAAAGATAAATTGTTTTCGAAATATTTCCTGACCAAAATCGCTGAGATACTATTCTCACTGAACGAGAATTATTAATCGAAAATTATTACAAACACTAAATATTTCACTTATTAGAATCTTAAATCAGATGCTCTTTAAGACTTCAGAACCTTTTCTTAGCTTCCAAAAAGTTCAAAATGCCGTACACGTGTTCAAATGATTAGCATTTGAAATATCTCTTGAGTCGTACGTCTTATTCAGTTCAACGCTAGGAATCTGCCAAGTCTCGCCCGAAATGTTGGCTGCTATACAGTGAAAAACTGTGCAGAGTTTCAAGCGCACTACCACTACTAGAAGTTGTGGAGTCCAAATTTCAGAATGTCATTTTTTTTTTTTTTTTTTTTGGTAAGATTTAAGGTCTTTTCCAGTTTCATGTGAATACCATTTGTCTTTTTTAAAAATTGAAATTATTTTCTTTTTAAATTGCAGATTAGAGTCTAAACCGTGATCGTGCATTTCCCAATGCAATGAATCCTTACCAAAGAAATGTTTTTTGTGTGATTTATTTAAGTTATTAATATGAAGTTATTAATTAAGTAAAAATTAGTTTGCATTCAAAACTTAACAGTTAAGAATGAAAATCGTTACGCTCAACGGATTTTAATTCACAATATGGTTTTCTGATTTGCTTCAATATTTTAACTATTTACTGCATTTTGTTTTGTTTTGTTTTATAAAAAATTGAACTAAAATTTTCCTCAAAACTTTTTATAAATTGAAATAAAACTTACTTGAAAACTAGGTATTTTTTCAAAATCATATCGATGGATGCCCTTTGTTCTGTTTTATATTTTAATAGGAATCCAAAATAAACAAATAAAATAAAAGAACGGCTTAAAATACAACATTTTTAAAAGAGAAAACTTACTTCACAGTTTTAATATCCACGTGTTGGTTTTAAAAATATTTGCATAGAGCTCATGGAAAGACGTGATTAATATAAAATAAAATTAGGTATTTTTGTCATCTCGGTTTTGTATATTAAAACTTTCTAATATTTTATGAAGATTAAAAAAACACACGCATATTAAGCTATTGTTGATCGTATAACAGAATTTTAAAACGGAATGTTTTCGAATGGTCGCAAATAGTTTTAAATTGCGGTTTTTGTAGCAAAGGATTATTCTTTATCAAACATTTGTGTTTCATTTATCATTATTAAGATATGTTTACGACGCGTGTAGATATTTTAGACCACCTATCAGTCACTGACGATGTGATGACCTCAGATATTCTTTTTTCCGTAGATATAAATCCTATTGTAGTTGAAATACAATCACCAACGGCTAATACAAAATAATGATATCGGCTATGGCAGCGGAATTTAAATAAGAATCGTGACTGACATACACAATGAGCTTCATTCGCGACGACTGTTGTTTTAAGTTTCTAAACGAAAGTACAAGTGACGTTGCATTAGTAAATAAAGTAATAAACTATGGAGGGAAAAAGACTATTATAATGGAGGAGGGGGAAATCTGCCTATCAGTCTTTTTTCTTATATATAAAATTAATATGTGTAATTGTTATATCACCGTTCACACACACACATGCTAGCTTTCACGAGTAAAAACATACTTTTCAAAACAACATTATAATGATGAAAAAATTCTTTTTATACTGGATTTAGATTCCAATAAAATTTATGTGTTTACTTACCTATTGACTGATGTATAATTTTAATTTATATGGTCAAGTTTCCTTGAAATAACTGATAGTAAAGTCAGTCAATTACACAGAATTTCCAGGCAACATAACATTTGGCTGCATTCTTTGCTTCGAAACCTTTAAAACTATTTTTTCTTAGTTTTAATTTGGCTTTCATCTTTTCTCGAGAGATTTAATCTTTTTTAAACTTCGAATAAACTAAAAGCAAAACATTGCGACTTAAGTTCCCAAGAGAGAGAGAGAGAATACTTATCTAAATTATAAACGTAACTCTCAAAATAAACCAAATATTCTCAAATATTTTATTAAATTATATCAGTAGTGAGTATTATTTAAAATGTATTTAATAACTAGCATTTAAAGATGTTTAATAGCAACATCTCAAGTAATTTGTATAAAATCATTATTAGTTGTTTGGAATGATGTTTTTGATTATGCAGTTGTTACGAAACAGCGTGCACATGTTTCTCTCTCTCTCTCTTTTTTGGGGGGTGTTAGTTCCCATTTAATTTGACTCGATTTGGGTTTTGTTTAGTACTGATGCTTTTATATATTGCCTTCTGAAACTTATTTAATTTTTTGGGCCATCGAAATTAATAATTTGATAAATTGCTTACTTTATCTTGTGATTTGTATTGACATAGATCTAGTTTCGACTTTTTCGAATAATCGAAATTTTGCTCATTAACAATTATTAGTTACCAAATGGGGTATGGCAAAATGGTCACCCGTGAACTTTTCAAAATTTTATGGTAAAGGTTTTTACATATATGTTTTATGCTTGCTTTACTTTATTAAAAAAAATATGTTACGAAACATTCTATCGTATAGGTTTGTGCGAATGTATTGATACCCGCTTTCATAAGTAATGAACTTTATTTTCAAAACATTTCGTAATAAATTTCTCTTAAATTTTTTTATTGGATTGAAATAAAACGGATAAAAATTTATTCCCTTCACGATAGCAAAAATAAAAATAAGAATAAAATATATTAAATTTAATAATTAATTTTTTGCTTTGGTTTTAATGTCTGAAAAGAATATTGTTTGATCGCTTCAATATTTTACTGTTTGCTTTAGTTCAATAATAATACTATTTTTTTAAAAAAAAAAAAGAATTAGCATCTTTGGCTGAGAAATCTATTCTTCGCAACACATTGCGCCTATCAATCGTTTTTTCCGTTATCTCAATTCATAATTATGATACTCAGAAAGTGATTGTTGTGATTCTGCTTAAGTTTGTGTTTGCTGAAACATCGTGTCTCGTGCACAAAATTTAGGTCAATGGTTTCTGTGCGTCAAGAACCCAACGCTGTTTGCTCCAAGAACATTTGTCACGCACCCCTCCTCCCTTTTTTTTTTTTTTTTTTTTTTAATTTCCCCTTCTGTCATTGGTTGGAAGAAATTGCGCAATCTGCCTTTTCGTCACTGCCCGCCAAAATTATTACGGTCTGTATATCGACACAAACAAACGCTGTAGCAGCTGCAAATACTAGACTTCTTTATGTTCCTTTATTACTATTATCTCTCTGGCGCCCCCCCCCCCCTATATTTTTAATTGTATTTTTTTAAAACTCTTATCTGTTATCATTATTACGACAATCGTTCATTCTCTCTCTAGAATAATCGCGAAACATGCTGACGACCAGATGCGAGTTGTTTTTTTTTTTAACATTATTTTCATTCATTATTTTTAGCATAATGTTTTTGTTTTTCCTGTTTTTTTTCTTCTGTTGTTACAGTAGTAGTAGTAATGGACATATTGGTACGGTGTTTTTAAATTGTAGTGTTTATTGAACGTAATCATGATAATGATTGTGGCTCAAGGCTGAAGGTAAACTTTTATATGTTTCGCCGGTGTTTAGTGAGGTGGATGTGTCGAAGGTTTTTCACAAAGTGGAACACTCATTTCTGCGTCTGTATTCTCCTATTTCTGACCCCAGGAAATGAATTTGGCATGGTCTCATCACAGAGAATAATTTTCCCAATACTAGTATCATAGTCTAATCTCACTAGTTTATAAAAAAAAACATACTTTAATAAGCGAGAGGTTGTTCAAAAAGTATCCGCATAAGGAAAATGAAAATGAGTAACTCACTGTAGTTATTGTCTGGATTGTTTTTCCTTATTTTCTAAGCAAATTCGCGAGAATGATGATCTTCGTATCCCAAACTACTTAAGACCTCTGCCGTGTAGCGGAGTTGATGCACGTGAAATCTGTCGGGACTCCAAGTCCTCCCGTTGAAGTGATGTGAAAGTTTGGAGAGTGAGTGCAAGCTCAAGGCTCGACCTTGTCACTAGGCCAACTTTCAGAATTACAAGGTCCATTGCCAACAGCCCTCGTATTGTCTCAAAGTGCGTCGTTAGTAAAACAATCAATCAATCAATAAATTCCCATTCCAAAAATCGTCGCCATTACTTTCTGGTGTATGAGATCATCTTCATCTTCTTTGGAGCAGATTCACCGGAAGCATATTATTGTTTTGATTGTTTTTCGGTGTTTTGTGGTAAATCGAGGTCTCATCTACGGTGACAATTGGACTCGACATTTATTAAAATTTGATTTGACACCCATTGTTGCCAAATCAAAACTAAAGCTTTAATCAGTGTCAGATATGTTTTAGTGCCGTTTAACAGATAGCAGCACATAATGGTAATACCTAATTGTTTTTTTCCTATATGCTTCTTATTACGTTTCCTATGTTGCATATAACACAAAAAAACCCATTTTGCATTAAGAAAAGTTGCAAATTTATTAAATATCTTCAAATTTTGAGGATTCCTTATTGTAAAAGGGTGCATGCCTTATAACCCAATTTATTATTAATTTCACCTAGGGAATTCTCGCTAGATATCTAGGACTTCCAAGTACTTGGTAAAAAAATACTTTCATTTATTAGGATATTATTTAATTAGATTAAAAAAAATTAACTCCCCATGCAATTCTGCGATCAATATGGCTGATTATGTTCGCTGGATCCATTAGCTTAGCGTCCTGTATAACCACAGTAATATCGGAGCATTTTTTTACATGAAAGAGTACTCCGAACTTGGGTTTTATTCTCCATTAAGAGACGAAGGTAATCATAAAATAAAATCCTCGAAAGACATAGATATAGAGAAAAAAATTTATTATCAATCTCTAATAGTCATTTCCTGTTGCGTTAATTTAGAAATAGTACATAAAGAAACTTTTTTAAAGAATAAGTAATTTGTGGTACAAATGTTTGACTTTGTGCTGTAAATATCAACGAGGAACTATGTAAATATCATTAAACGTGTGGAAAACACATAATCTTTAAATTCTTCATTGTACTCTTCAGTTCTCATTTTTAGGATTCTGTAATGGAGACTTGTTTTTTAGATTTTTAACAGTTCAAATACTTTCGGATTTACGGACTTTATGTGGTAACCGATGTATTTAGGTCCACCCGTGGCATAGTGGGGGAGTCTGGAGAGGGAGATGCCAGTTCACAGGTTTTGTCCTCGTCACTTGACCGAGGCTTAAAATTACGAGGTCCGTTACCAGTAGCCCTCGTGTTGCTTCTCAGTGCGATGTTAGTATATAATCACTCACTGTGGAATTTATGAATCGGAATGGTTTATTATTACTGGTTACTATCTTAAATATTATAGTTTTCATTCACCCTGTTTCATATATTTAAAGAACCATGAATATTCGTGTCATTTTTTTTTAAAAAAAATGCAAGATAAAAATTAAAATTATATTGAATTTATGTTTATTAATAAAACATTATGCATCTAAAAATGCTCTGATTTTGAAGTTTTGTGTGACACTTTATTGTTCCTGCATTTTAAGTTTTACAAAATAGGTTATTTTCCTCTCTTAATGTTAACTTGCACAAAAAATACATGATATATGTAAAAAATAAATTACACAAATTTAATAAGATTTTAAGTCTTTTTTTTTTTTTTTTTTGTGTGGTTTGATCAAGGGTAAAGATTTGTATTAAGAAGAAACAAACCGACAGTTAAACATTCAGTTTTATATTAGATTGAGTTTGGAACAAAAACTTATGTAACTCAGTTTTTTTAAACCTATTTTTTGAAAAAATCAAATTGCGTTAAAAAAAACTCATTAAAATGCTCATATTTGGATCGGTAAAAATTTTGGTGGAAAAATTGTTGAATATGTTGGGAACAGGGAAAATGGTGAAAGAAAAAAAAAAGGGGGGGGATAAAAACATAACCAATTTTTTTTAATTTTATTTTATGTGAATATGTTTTGGCTCTTTTCTCTTATCAGTGAAACCTCTTAAAAAAATTCGGAATGGGGCGATCAACGTTGTGGTTTTAAATCAAGGACAGACAAACATGACTTTCAAATTATGCATTTAGATATGTACTTTAAGAGTAAAATATTTCTTCAACAAATATTTAGTTTATTCGAACTAGGGTATCGTAACAGTTCTTTATGACTTCAAGATAATAGCCAGACATATTTTTATTTTAATAAATGGCATTTCCACATACATAAAAACAACTAAGCACTTTTTATTAATGAGACTTTTGCTAATTTCTGCTCGTTTCTACCTCTGCAAACGACAATTTCAGGGTTGCATTTTGGCCGCTGTCCATAAAAGTTTAAAGACCTCCAGTTCGTTACCCTTTAACATCTTACGATTATTGATGCTCCTTTTGGGTATTAGGAAATGACATGGAAAAAAATCCTTTGTTGTACGTTTTCTCTAGAAATACATTTCCTCATCCCGAAGAATTTTTAGTGGTACATTTTTTTTCCCTTTAGGATTCCACTTACAGCTTCCATTTGTTCAGTTAAACAAATGATTATGCATTCGCGGAATTAAAAATATTTTTATTCCCTGGTATTACAATAAAATTGTTTTTAATTTTTCCAAGACGATCATTTACAACACTTGTAGCGCTCTGGTATGATATTCGATCGATTAAAATCGAACATATTAGAAAACTTTTCCCTTTTTTTATATTAATCATGTGCTCTAAAAATCGCTTTGTTATAGTTGAGATACCATAGTCTTGGATTTCTCCTTATTTTTTTACAAATATGGGATTAATACCTTTTAAAAATACTCAAGAAAGAGTCTTCTCATATGACCAAAAGATTCGACCTGTTGCGGAAATTTTTAAGTAGCTCTAACCCTCTTCATGCACTCATCATTTTGTAAACAGTGCACAAAGCAAGAAGATAGCAAGTTCATTTTCAAAGTCAGTGAATAACTTTGCTTTAGATAATTGATCAAATAACAGTTCCTTACAGATCCATAGAAGGAGTCATGACTGTTGCACAGTTTTTCGTTGCGAGTTAATTGCTATTGTTTTGGGTCTCAGTTCAATTCTATCATTCCCTGAATCTGAATTTTTATCTCACTGCCAAATCCATTTAACATTTATCTAATTGGCTCAGAGTACAAGACACAGTATGGGTGTGGCTATTTTAAATAAGTTGAGATGGTTGTCTTTGTCCCGAGATATTCGTCTGCAGTGAATACTTTCTCATGCACACCTCGCATGGTACGAGACTGTAGACACATTGTCTAAAAGGGGTGTGGTTGTGTTATTGGTTATGTTAGCCCCTCTATCGTTAACGGAACTATATTCCAAATTAAATGTAAAGACAGGTGGGACAAAAACTTGTATTGGTGGGATGGTGTAGGTGGATCTAGACACCACCCCACCAGTGCATCAGTGGTATGATATTCATGTTGGAGGTTCCCTGATCTTCCAGTATTGCGGGAGTGAGAAAACGTTTTTGGTTTGTTTCTTTAGTGGACATCTTAAGTCTTTGACTTATTCCAGTGGATCTAAGTCTTTTCCATTCTTGCATCAACCAAGCTTTCCCTGACCATATCATCAATTGTTTGGGGCTCACCAAACAGGATCTTCTCTCCACCCCATTAATGGTTTTGGGTATTTTTCGAGTTCTTGGGCTTATAGTCTAGTCCTGATGGCCTTGAAGAAACTTGCAACAACACAATACAATAAAGATGTCTTCTATATAATGTCTTCTATAAATTTGAAAAATTGATTTATTGATTTCTGTAAAGGTGAATTAATATAACGCGCCACTGTTTCCCTAGGCAAGACTCGCAGTGTCGAAGCAGTTACGTTGTACGTAGTATAAACCCATCTTAATGCAATCGTATTCTAATTCACGGATACTTGTTTCGTGTATGCTAATTCTTACTAAACATATTAAAACTAAAATCAAGATTCTTCACGGAAAACTAGATTGACATTTAATCTTGGAAAAAAAAATTATGTTGAAAAAAAATATTATTGCTTATATTACCGGAAGTAAAAGATATCAGAATATTAAGCGATTATTTCGACTTCATCTTTTTTTAAAATACATTTTAATTTTTCTCATTGTCTCCTCATGTCTTCGTAAGATATTCGAGTTCCTCTATTGTACAAAATTCAAATACATTATATAGTATTAAAATGTATGTACATTACATATACGTCATCACTAAAATTTGCTTTAGAAGGTAAGTGCCATTTATTCTTAACCAGTCTGCGACCTGTTTTTCTTCTCGAGTCAAAAAAACGTAAATTTTCCCCTCTTGAATACTCTTCCATGAAGGACATTTTTTCTCCTAATCTTTTCACTAATACTCCACAAAGAAATTATAGGGTTCTATTAATTTCCTCAATCGGTATACAGCATTCTTTCGGTAATCCTACTGATATCGAACCAGATCACTGCTGGATTATCGAAAACACCGAATTATTTGAAAATTACTAATAAAAATACACTTAAGCAGCAAAAGCTATGTATTATGTTAATACAGTATACGCAAATAAAGTGTGTGTGTGAAATAACTAAAAGTACAAAAGTTTTAATGTTTTGTATTGTTAGTCTACATTATTCCATTGACGTCAATAAATAAATAAATAATAATAATAATAATAATAATAATAATAAAAACAGGAAATAATATCTCTAAGGCTGGTCTTCTTGTGTAAAAATGCCGGATAGGTGAAGTGCCGTATTGTAGAGGGATTACTATTGTTTCTTCTGAGATTTGATATTACATTCTGTGACGTTGGGCTATTCTCGATTTTTGCTTCACTAACCTTGGGGACTTTTATTGAAATTGATTTCTTCCCAACCAAAATGAAATGTGGTTATGTTCATTGGATGCGGTTTGAAATAAAGTGAAGTGATTCGATTCAAAAATGATGATATATAAGTACGGAGGAAATGAGAAGAGATATAGAGGGTAACAAATATTACTATCCGTTGTAAGTGACAACTGTTGACTTGAGAATCGTGGTGATCATAAAGGACTGTCCGGCGATTAGAACAGAAGCCTCGGTAAGATAAATTAATTTCAACAATAATAATTAGAACTGTTTGCTAGGAATGGAAGCCGAAGAGAGTGCTTTAATTTGTCATTGATAATAAGTAATTTCGCTTGATCAGTCACTAATTTCTTATAGTTTTCCTGTCTCTTTAAGTTTAATATATCAAATTAAATTATGGCTTAAGAGCCAAATAATAGCAGACAAGCGTTACAGTTCCATCCATAATAAATAAAGCAAGCTTTCAAGATGGACTTTTTCTTTTTATCTCTTTCGTGACTCTTTTCACCAATATTCCATAAAGGAATTTTATATTAATTTTCACAATCATTGAATTCCCATCAAGATTTGAATTAATATCCACATTCCATCGATAATATATGTATATAAACTTTTTTTCTTAAGTACTTCTTTGTTCAGGAAATGAAATGAAAAAGGAGCTCGCAGGTTCTCTTCGAACACATCCAGACAATTTATGTAGTTCCGGGTACCCACCGAGGGGTACTTTCCCCTGCTGTTTTTCCTGCTCAGAAATGGAAAGTTAAACTTGATTAAAGGTATACTCCGCGAAAGGAAGCAAATTGCTTTTCCTTCCTTCCTGGAAGTGTGTAGTTACCCCCAACAGACATGGAGAGCAATTATACTCAATTAATTATTTTAATTTTGTTTACGTGTAATATTCGGCTTCTTTTTCAGTGTAAACATCTGCTGTTATGTTAACGTTTTGTATATGCAGCCTGTGGTTACGTAATCGCTACGAAACCTGTTTATGAAGATCGTAACAATGTACTTTCCATGTTTGTTCTGCTGACATGAAACAGCTATTACTATACACTTCAGAAACAAGTTATACGCTATTATATGCTTCTGTTTTCTTTTTGAGTCCATTGCGTCTATTTTAAGAAGGATGACCCAATAGTTGTATTAACTGTATCCATAAGAGTTGTCAAAGCATTTGTAAACTGCAATAACTGGAAGCAAGAATTCGTGTTGTATGTTTTTTCGCGTGTAAAAATTTCTTCAAATTAGTTTGTTGTCTAATAATTGCCGATATTAATCGATATAATGGAAATATTAAATTTCTGTTGAATATGACATTTTAAATTTCTCATAGTGTCATGTAATTTATAGATTTCTTTGGATATCATTTGCTTTAATATGTATTGCATTTGAAATTCTCGTTAAGTCAGATTAATTGTCGGTTTTGGATATCGAAAATCCGGGTTAATCTGAGAATAAGAAGGGGGGGGGGAGATAAATGACTCATACTTACAGAAAATCATCTTTTTATTGAATGAATCGGGTTTAAATCCTATTTACAGAAGATAAAGACGTCTATTTTGTGAACAATTAAAAAGAGCTTAACGTTGTTCGATTACTTTTTCTATTTAGAGAATGTAGCACGCACGCACCGTTTGCCTTTTGTTTCTAGTGATAAGAGATGTAACTAAGATTTAATTGACTTTTCACAGAATATTTTTAAAAGCTTGGCGAAGCTGAGTGCCTTGTGAAATCATCCTATTATAAAATCTTACACGATATTCAGTGAATTGCTATTTATTGTTTTCTTGATGACGCTGAATTTAAACACTTTATTAAAAGGTTTCATATTTTTATGATTCAATGGAGAGCGAAATCGCCACAAATATGTTTAACGATTGCTTTTCGTTCAGTTTACTGCAAATTTTTGTATAAATTTGAGTGACTCTCCCATTCAAACCATGGAGTAGTCTGAGGATTCTGTATTCGCACTTAAAGCAAACATAGGTACTGATTTTGTTAGACTTTGCCCGTATAGACCTAGATTTGGTATTCTGCACATTTTTTATTACATCTAATTATGCCATTGTCTGTGAATGCTTCGACTGTATGTCTGGGTGTGAAAGTTCTCAAACGTGACGAGTTAACCAATAGGACGGAGTGCAGTCAAATATGTACCATTACAATTGACGAGAGGTTTTCTTAATGGTTACTTTTGTCTTTATGACCGATTGCACACACCACACAAATGGCACACTGTTGGCCAAGAATTATTTTCTCTTTTGGTGAAATATTTAATGTGAGGCCTTTGTATCAAGCACACATTTATCTCCTGCTCTGCAGGAAAGCGTCTGGCAAGTGTCCCAAGTAAAATAAGCACGTACCTTTAATAACATGCCATAATGTCTGTAATGATACGTCTGTCCCGCCAAACCTTCATTCTTGCAAGTCTTGCGTTTTCATGTGGCTGAAATCTATGAGTCTGGGGTTATAATTTTATAGAGTGCTCTTGCGCAAATGTAATGCACCTTCCTTTCTGGCTAATCAAGTAAGAAAAATTCAAGAGCATTGACATTTCAAAAAAAAAAAAAAAAAAAAAAATACTTTTTTAATTTAAAAAAAAAAAAAAAAAAGATTCGCCTTTACTTATGTTAAATACATTATTCGAAAAAATCTTGCAAACCACGGCCGTGTTTAGTGGGACAAGCAGTACGCAAAAAACAAGGAATTGATTCAGATTTTTAGACATTTTAATTCTTAAACTTTTTCCAATCCATTTTTGAAACTAAAAAATATAAATACAGTTTAATGCTCTATACACATAAAAATATTAACAAATGAAGTTACAATATATCTACAAATAAAAACATTAAAAAAATTGAAACGAGAATAACCTTCAAAAAACAACACAAATGTGTTCTATCCAATGCTTTGTGGAGAATAGATTTCGCCTCTTTTCTTTGCAACGTATTAAATTGTTTATTTTAATTTACTTTATTACGTGATATATATTACAAAACCCCCTTTGTTGGTCAGACACGCACAGTAATGGTAAATCAATATCAATATTAAAATCATTTTACCCCAAAACATTCCAAGAAGTTAGCCAAATTAAAAAGTAGGTCGAAAGTCTTGAGACAAAAATGACTGCCTCATAACTGTCTTAAAACTTTGAATAATTTTTATAATTTTCAGTCATATATTGATTCCTGATTACGTATTATTTAGGTAATATGTGACTTGATAGGTAAATCAGGTACTAAATTTTTTATATGTTCTATATTTCAATGCAATAAAAAAAATTTAGGAGAAATTTAGGCTGACATATTTTGAAAATTATATTCATTACTGGTGAAAGCAGACATCAAAAATTTACGCAAGAACTTATACGATAAAATTTCGAAAAGTGGTCAGCTTCGACATTTTGTAGCCGACTAAAACAATAGCCCCTTTGGTGGCTAGCATAAAAACTCGAAATAAAATTCCAGCCTATTCTCTTCTTCGGAGAAAAGATATTTGAAAAGTTTGAATTTTCCTTTTCTGTGGTTAGGTGTGACATCACTATGCGAGTCACTGACAGAAAATTCCTCAACGTTTCTGGTAGATTCTGCTTCACTAATTGAGATGTTGGCTGCATTTTCCATTTTTAAATAAGAGTTGATTTACTTTGAATAGTATGAAATCGGTGACAGCGGACCCAGATATTTCAGATATGTATGGATATATTACTTTAACATGACAATCGTTTAATTTATAAATGGTATAAACTAAAACACAGCCAAATCCAAATCATTTTTTGTGTGTGTTTCTTTTAAAAAAACGTGTGAAAAAGAAACCGTGCAATTTGCTTAAATAATTTACTCGGGGCAAACACGAGGGAGGGGAATGTATTTCGCGTAACGCTTAGGCTCTGTGAAAGTGTGCGTTGATGATAAAACTAGAATTGCTCTTTAATTATTTCGTCCTCTGTTAAATAACTTCATTAGAAAACAATATTTTTTTGACCATTATGAATAATTTTTTTTTATGTAATCTGAATCTAAGGTATGTATCTACTATTTAAAATCGTAAAAGGTTTTCATACTTCTTTCGTTGTTTAAATGATTATATAGTTATATATATATATATATATATATATTCTGTTTTAAAATGAGGTATATTACTCATAATGGTACTTTTAAACAGTAGTGTGCTGAATTTTGATTTCAATCGGAATACGAGGACATGTGCGTGTTTAAAAAAGAAGTCACAATGTGTATTTTTTACGCTAGATATTGTTGATTAGAATTTTGTCAACGATTCATTTCTTGTATTACTCTTTGAAAGTTTTTCTTAAATTTTTAGAGAAGCGCTCATTTACAATTTCAATAGAAGAAATTTATTGACAATTATAGGTAAAATCCTATCTCCTTTTCAATTTATTTGTGCACCTTTTGTATCACTAATATGTTTTCACTATTCAACTCATTTCTTTCGAACAAAACTTTATTTTTGAATTTACGTTGAAAGGATATTAATTATGACTAATGATTTGATAAAGATATTAAATTCGATCTCTATGTTGTGGCCACGATATGCAACTATGAGTGGGCATGGTCGCAAACTCGCGGCAGACATTATTTCCATCGGGTCGTGGGTTTGAGTCTTGATGCCCTTAAAGATCCGTCATATAGTGGGCAAGATACACGTTAAATATGTCGCGGGACCATATCCTCCTCATGACGTGGTGTGAAAGTTTGGAAGGGAGATGTCAGCTCAGATGTCGTCCTCGTCACTTGAACGAGATTTAAGTTTTGAAGGTCCGTTTCTAATAGTTTTCGTGTTGCTTCGAAGTATGAAGTCAAAAGCAATCACCTAATGATTTCCACAATGGTAAAAAGCGGCACACATTTGAGTGAATGAACACTTTTTTTTGTCACACATAGCATTCACAATGACTTTTCTATTCGCTGTTTAATTAAGAAAGCGTGATATTACTGGAATTGGATTTTGTTCCCAGATTTTGATTCTTTTATTAATTTTTTTTAATTTATAATCAAGTTGATTAATCAGTTATGGCGAGGGCAACTCAAAGGAACCCTGTTTTACACTTGAATTCTTTACACATGAGAACCCCCCAGTCTGGTTTGAATTGAATTTGTTTTAATTTAACGACCTTTTCGTATCTCCTGGATCGCCTTAAATACAAATTTTGTACCTAAAAGCATATAAATTTATTTTATCGTCTGAAAAGATTACCATCAAACCCCTCCCTGTGCGAGATAAAAAAAAAAAAACAACAACACTTATCCTTTTGTAGTTGAGCCGCATCGAGTTGAATGCACTTGTTTACGTCTGTTTTGTCCCTTCAATTTATATAGTACGTGTATTATATTTAGGCGCTTTGGAGCCACTGCGCTGCCAAATTACATTTTGGAAAGCGAGGAAGATCGTGACCCGAGAATGCATCGATTTCTGTCCAATTTCGAGCCCGCTTTTCTCGCCAAACACGGCTCGGTCATCCTTCCCTTGAGGCTGTTTGGCGAGTGTGTGGGAGAGTTGTAGATCGATATCAGAGATAAGAGAGATAAAATGTTGTGAATGACGGTCGTACTACTCGCCGAAGAATGCCATTAATTATTGGAGTTGCAGTTAGTAAAGATAAATGAGTATGTGTGGAGAGAGGTCATTGTAAAAGGTGATGCTCCTCTTGGTTTTTTTATTTCTAGCGAGAGAGGGAAAAGTTTTTTGTTAAACTTTGATTGTCACGTCATTGTCTGAGAAATTCGTAAAAATGAATAAAGTTGAAACGGGTTCTCACGCGCATTTCTCTTTCACTAACCTTTTGTACTACGTTATTTGAATAGAGAACTCGCTTTGTGAAAGAACCGTGACTTATGTAAATATTGTATTACTATACAAGAAGTGCAGTGAATAAGAAATTATCGGATGGAGAGATTAAAGTTATTTTCGATTAGAGGAAGTGGCAACATTGTTGAGCTTATGATATGGCTGCGAGTAAAACGTAGGGACCTCCCAAAGGTATATTCATGATTCGGATCCAGTCACTAGAAGTCTATTGGAATCGGATCCAGTTAATTCAGCCTTACTGTTTGCTGTTAAGATAAAAGTGGAACTCTCAATTATAATCTTCGGTTAAAGACGCGCTTAAGTAAACGCTCCACATTAGTAATGCATTTCGAATTTTGATAATTCTGAGACAGGGAATAAAATAATGTAACGATTTATTATAATTATTATATTCACTCAATAAATTTTATTAAATGATTATGTCTCGTAATGCAGATAACGACGCCAAAACGTTACAGAGTTAGAAGGTTTTTTAAAAAATTATTTTAATTAATTAATAATTTATCCCTTGATTTTTATACCGCTGAAAAGATATCTTAACCATAGTAACGCAACTCCTCGGACCAAAATTCAATAAACAAACGAAGTTTTTCAAAAGCGCTTAGGAGAAATCTCTATTTTCTTTATTAATAAATGTTACTGTTACTACGGTATGCGTATTTTAATTTTTAAATTTTGCGATATCTGATATTTCATATAGATTTGTTTCAAACGTATAACATATGAAATTCGTTTACATTGATTATATTTAATCGACATATTGTGAGGGAATTAATTATATTGGAAGCATTTTTGAGGGAAGGGGCTTAAAGCATTCTTATACTGGCACTTTTTCAAAATTCAGCAACAGAACCTACTATGTTTTACACTCCGATATTGCTGTATTTTTTTTTTTTTATTTTGTTTATCATTTCAAAACATTAGTTCTAGTGCAGTATTTTTACGCACGCAGATTTAGGACCCCCCCACACACACCTGGGGGGGGGGTCCTAAATCTGTGTGAAAATTGTAAATTTGCTTGGTATGGTTGGGTTTTTTACATGCTGTTTCATGTGCTTTGAGAGGATGAATTGTGATTGGATGATGCTGAAATGAAGTTGTATTAATATTAGCTGTAGGAGATAATGGTAAAAGTATTGATTGCTAGTTTTCTTGGGCAATTTTGGAGTTGGAAATTGAGTTTTCTGAGAGGACTTGAATTTCTTTTGGTTGGAGGGAAGTGTCCCTTTTAACTCTAATTGGCTGTCTGGAAGATTAAGAGGTTTAAGTATTATTGGTGGAGCTAATCCCATTTGGATTTTGAAAGGACAAAAATGAAAATAAAGTTCGAATTTTAAGAAAATTTTTAAAATTTTGGAAACTTTCAGTAGAAAATTAAGAGTGTTCATAGGATCCTAAAAGGATTTGCATAGGTCATGAAAAACCAATGCTTTATGAAAAATAGGATTTGTTTCGAGATTTTAAATGTTAATGTTACCGATGTTTTCTAGAGATTTAAAGAAATGAATGGAAAGTTTTTGAAAATATTTCTCATATACCATATTTCTCTTGCAATAATATGGATGATAGAACTTTATGTGTTTTCGAGAATTTGTATATTAGTTTTAGCGGCATAGCCCCAAACAGGGCGTGCATAGTTGAAAACTAGGCGTATATAATGGAAATGTAAATAAGCATTTTGTTTTCTAGGCTTATTGTTGGGTTTCGTTTAATTAGGAAATAAACTGTATGATATAATATTTGGAACTTTCCACACGTTTGTAAAATATGTGTTTCTCAGACAAGGTTTTATTAACTAAGTGTAACTTCGAAGTATTAAGTAGACAGATATTGAATCATTAGTCGATATTGTGGTAGTCTTATATAGTGTTAGAGTAACAACTGGAGGTCGGGAATTAAGTCTTAATTTCTCCGAAAACTGCTGCCTGAAATAACGAAGGCTGTTGGTAAGCAAAAATATAATTGATTCTCGTAAGGTGTAATATTGAGGGAATTTATTGTAATTCAGGTATAATCCTTGACTTTTGAGCATAGATTAGAATTACAAGGTCTGTTGCCAGTGTTCTGTTGTGTTACTGATTCGATATTAATGGAAATTAGAATCAAATAATTAGATACTTAACAAAGGTGGACACATATCAACGTTTTAGTTCAAACCTTAGAGGTGCGGTCATTACTTAATTAATAATTCTAAACCATTAAAATATGTGTCATTAATTGTTTATCAACGTCGCACTTAGAAGCAATTCGAGGGTTATCGACAAAGGATCTTGTAATTCTGAATCTCGACCAAGTGATGAGGACGGTACCTGAGCTGGAAATTCCCTCTACAGACTTCTACACTATGCCCATGGGAGGATTTGGGAACGGAAGAATTACTTGGCTGGTCTTTTGTGGCATCAGGGCTCGATGACCACAAGGCAATCGGTGGCCGAAACTTTTGTGTCTTGTAATCATATTATTACATAAACTGTTTTAAAGTGTTTTATGTATAGGTAAATAATGAAAAATAAATGAACATCGTTTATGTAATTTTAAAGTTGTTTTTGCTTAGAATAAGCAATTAAACTTTAGGTTTATATTCACGTTAACTAAAGGAACTACTGCGTTGTTGCAGTTTGTTAAAGAGGCTCCGTTTAAAGAGAATAATCACCTTTTTGGAATCTCTTTTTTCTTGTTTTGGCATTTCGGCTGTAATGATTTTGAGCTCTTGTTTTAATGCATGTAAAAAATAAAGAAATATATCTGCAAGAAGACAAAAATTGAAAATGTTCATAAATTTTACAAAAGGGGCAAAGGACTGTAAATGTGCGCAATGAAATCAGTACTATTTTTATATATATTGTATCTCATTTACGGTCGGTTGAGCCGGGGAGAAAACTGAAAAATACTAAAAATTTTATCCGTCGTAGGACTTTTAAAATAGGAAATTTTTCAAAAAATCGACTGCTACGAGTTAGAATGTTTTGAAAAACTGTATAATTCTTCTGAGGTCGTTATGTGATTTGCCTTCCAAACAAGCTTCTAATGCCTCGGAACCACCCGGTATTTTGTGAGAAAAACAAACACTACCGGCAGATAAACACTGTTAAAATAATATCCGTTTTTCTAGGAAACGGGACGGAACTGGTAGTTGGAGAGATTTGTGAGATAGAATCTCCCTCTTTAGGAGGGAAGCTCTCTTCGAGAGCCAATTCAGATAAGAACTCCTGGTGGATATGTTGCCTTCGCTCTTGGACGTCGTCGTAATCTTGCCGGTGAAGAATTTCTGTTTGGGTCTTCTTAACTTTTAAGGAAAAATGTGGTCCTTGTGTGCTGATAGCGACTTGTTTGGTTAAGATTCGTTGTTGAGTTTTATTTGTGCATACCGTCGTGCAAAGAACGTTCTCTGCCTCTGGAACAACTATAAGTAAACTCGAGAGTGTGTATTGCCGTAAACATAGTTCATT
Organism: Nephila pilipes; assembly: GCA_019974015.1. NCBI lineage: Eukaryota > Metazoa > Arthropoda > Arachnida > Araneae > Nephilidae > Nephila > Nephila pilipes. Next base: position 789,108 of record BMAW01008202.1, on the reverse strand, counting down.
TTCGATGGCAATGTCTACTGTCATAAACGTAATTGATTTTCGGAGCCCTTAAAATAACTGTCCAATTTAATGATCAGATATCGACAGTTTATTTTATTTTTAGGGTTCACTCGTATAGCCTTCGCTGCTCCGCATCCCTCATATAACCTAACCAATCAATCATTATTTTTATGTTTTTGCATGAAATAAAATAATTTTGATGTCACATGTGTGAATATTGCTGATTCGCCGCAAAGCAAATCATGTTGGAGTCGTTTTTTAAGTTTTCCCCTTTGAAAATATTTTCAGTACATTTAACCATCAATATACTGGTAGAAGTTTATTGTGGTGGATCTTCCCTTGAATTGTTCAGTATCTGTAAAACAACTGAATTCCAAAACATTCCCGACTGTCTTTGTGGCGTGCTGTTGGAAATTCAACCCTCTACGTTTTTTTCTCGTATTCTGTAAACTTTCATCTTTATAAAACCCAGAATTAACAGTAAAGAATGATGGATCAGAAGAGCAATAACAGAAGCTGTGTACACAGATTTACAGAACCAGTCAAAATTGTGTATTGTATGGTATCTCATGAGCGTATAAGCCATTATCTGTATTCAAGTTGTTTGGAACTTGATCTGGTTAATTAAATTAATTAAAAAAGAAACTCTTGACTGAATTATTTTGTGAGAAACTGGAGGAATGTTCCAAGTTCTAAATGACTTGAGAGTATATCCCGGATACAATATTAATGATAATAACCGCTAAATTACTAGGCCCATTATCAATAAATTGTTGTACAGCTTTAGGTTTTTGTACAAAAAAAAAATCTTATTCCAAGCTGTTGAAATCGGCAATTTATACTTATAAAAGAATGAAAGCAAAACCATTAATATAATGGAGTCTTATTAGTGTTGAAAATTGTATAGTTTATAAAAAAAAAGTTTTAAAAAAGGCACTCTTTTATTTCAGCAAATTTAAAATATTTATATAAAATTCCGGAACTGATGCAGTGTATTTCCGGATTGTTATTATTATTATTATTATTTGCCAAATTTCGAGCATGCCGATTGCCTTATTAAGTCTAAAACCCGCACCTATTATATTGGCGAGGAGGGGGGGGGGACAGAAAATAAAAACAATTTTGGCTGTCGGGCGTATTGTGCATCTTGACCAAAATAGCGACGTGTTAAAAGTTCTTTTGAAAGGTGCCTAAAAAATGCACGTTTTAAATATGAATACATTGCTTTTGAATTTTTATCCTTTAAGTTTTTTTTATACAAATAATTTTTAATTTTCTTATATAACTGTTTTATTTTCTTTTCATTAACAAATGCTGAGTAAAGAACACCCCCACCCCTCTTTTCTTTATTTTAGTGTTTCTGAAGCAAAAAAATTGATTTAATATATATATTTTTAAAACTCTTATATCTTTTCATAATGTAAAAGCGAAAAATTATTTTTTCAAGTTTCCGGAAAGCACTCAAGAGTAATGAATTTTTAAAAACTACTGAAGAGGTTTACATAAGAATAGTGGATTTTCCCTTTTCTGAAGTTTCATTTAGTGAATGAATTTTCCCTCGATTTGATCTTTAAATGCCCGACAACTGATATCGAAGGTGGGTGGGAGGAGAAAAAAAAAAAAGATTCTTTTATAAAAGAGAAAAACCTGCCATTAAAGAAATTGTCGCGAGCGCAGGTTTCACAATATATTTTATTTTATATCGTCAATGCTGAACAAGTAATGATGTGTGATATTTGATATCAGTTACGATTCACAATTTCATATTTTTTTCAGATATTCTGTAGTTTGAGGTAAAACATAGGCAGAACAGCCTACAGGCATTTTTCAATATATTTCTGCGATATATTGCGAAAAATATTGAATATTATGTTTGTTAAATGTATTTTTTTTTTAAAAAAATTATGTTTCATTTTTAAAGAATTGCATTCGGAATTTTGATATATCAAAACAATCTTTGAATCAGACATTTAATTGCTTTAATATTATGTGATTTGTGTAAACTATGTGATGATTCCCATAGTATTAAATATTTGTAAATGATTTAGGTTTTATATAACTGGGAGCTATTTAAGGAGACGATATAAATCTCTTTCTCCGTTAGGGACCCAATGTTCATTCGAGATTTGAAAAATGCCTGACTCCTGAAGTGGAAACAAATTCTTCGTATTTTGAGAAAGGTTGTAATTGTGTCCAATATGCATTACCTTCTTTAGGTAATTACGGGAATCCTGACCGCAAGATGCCTAGTGATCTCTGTCTTTCCCATTGGCTGTATTATCATTTTTGTTTATTCATAAGGTGTTTTTGTAAACGTGAGTGACTCACCCAAGGCATATCCTAGCGATTCTTCTTCATTTTCGATCATTTTTCTTGTCAACCGATTTTTAACCGTTCCGATTTTTAACCGTTTCTCTCTCTTTTTTTTTTTTTTTTTTTATCTGTTAAGATTTCAAAATATTTTAAACAAATATTGGATGCAGCTTAGATAAATTTGATATTTCGCTATGAACCCTAACAGCCGCTCACTCACTTTGTTTAACATGAATGAAGCTTCCTGTATAAGAAAAAGATAAGAAACGTCACCCGAAGGCTATTGGCGATGGCCCTAGTATATAAAAACTCAGTCTAATGATTCAGACGAACCTTGCAGTGATACATCCATCTCCTAACTTCCGCACCACACTGCTGGAGAGTTTACACGAAGCAACATTTATTGTTCCACCCGACGATCTTTAGTTAAATTGGGACTGAAACTCCGACTAAAAGTTCGCAATTTGAACCACATAGTTATCGTGCTCCGAAATGGAAAATGAATTTTAGTCTTACTAAAATAACGTTTACCTTAATGCTGTGGAAAATTGTTAGAGCATTTTATTGATGATCTAACTATAAACCAAAAGCCTGGTGGATTAACTTTTGGCCTTCATTTGAATGATTTATATTTCATAATTTTTTCTCACGTAATATTTCTTAGAATATATTATAATTTATATTTCAATTGTATCAAATAATTTTTTTAAAGCTTTTTTCCCCATAAGTTCCGAGAAATCTTGGAACACCAATTTACCAAGTGTTAATTTTTACATTTGTCCTGGTATCGTTGTAGTGATCTACTACTATATCTGCCCCATCACAAGTTAGACCTCTTGGGCATTTTATAATCAACGGTGAAATGGTAGGCAGAAGAGAGAGAAGCGTCCGGTATGACCTGCTTTTTTATTGATCCCATTGAAGAATGTCGTGTCTGCCTCAAGTTGCAAAACATCCAAAAATAACTATAGCAGCTGTCGACCTTTCTACCTGACATGCGATATTGTTTGTGTTGTTTTTTCACATTATGAGACCGTTTTCAATAGTAATAACTCGGAACTTAAAAGAGTACGTGTCCTATTATTAAAGAAAGAAAGGATAAACTTATTTTTTGTTGTTGAAAGTCTAAGAAGAAATCTGAAACAGTTATAGTTATTGACTTTAAAACCTTTTTATGAACACGAATAAACCTTATTTTAAATCTAACGAATTTTTATTTTTGTAATTGTATGAGAGGGGGGAAAGTACCGTATCATGTACTTGATATTCTGGATGAAGTAGTTGTTGAATACGTTCTGTGTTTTTAATAATTATTTTTAATTGAAAGTATAATATAAAAGTAAAACCATTGTATATTATATTTTCAATTGAAAATAATAATCTCCAGTGCTCTTATTTTTCTGTATTAATAATAAAATAATTTATGCTTCATTGAGTAGTTTTAGTCATTTCTGCTGCATTTACTATGGCAACAGAACTATGTGTATGTGAAAGTACTTTTATATGACTGAAATATTAAAAATTTGAGGGGCAATTTTAAATCAACATTTTCAATAAATTGTTCCTTCTATAAATTTATTCTATGTTCTTTTTTTACTACCATTTTTTCATAAAATTCGGAAGGTGTAATGCAGTAGGAATTTTTAAAAAAATGTTTAAAAATTTGCATTTTTAAGGTTTCGAAATAAGTATTAGTTGATAAAAGGAGTTAAACTATTGTTGGAGTATAATTGTCCAAAAATAATGATTAAAATATTTTTTGTTGTTAATAAATTGTTTGTTGTTTTCTTTTTGGCCTTTAATTAATACGTTCTCCCCCCCCCTTGTATGTTTTATAAATGTATTTTAAACTTTCAAATGTATAAAAAAGATGGTTGTATTCAAGGAAAAAAAAAAGATATTCATTCTTTATACGAGTGTAAGATTTATCTGTACAATTGAAAAATCTGTAAATTATCTGTGTTAAAATATTCTCTCTCTATTATTTGATAGTCGGTAAAAAAACATAAAAAGAAAGAAAATACGTTTGCTTATATAACTGTGGGAAGTAAATAAGCGAGATAATAAACTGAAAAATATGAAATAATTTTGCGAAAGCTATTTTCTTAAAAAAGTAATGGAAAATTATTCGTAAAAACTGTTTTGTTTATGATGAAATACCGCCCATAATTATAATATCACATTTTTTCGAAAAAGTGATTTGGAACTTAATGCATGTAAGCCAATCATGAAATATCGCAAAACGCCGCTAGACATCTGCAGTAAAATTATCATTTTCATCATTAAGTCAAATTATACGGCTCAGTTTTTACATGTAGCCGGAAACGATTTCAGAACAGAATCATATTTTCTTTATATGTAATTTTTGCTGTGTGTATGTGTTCCTATTAGTAACAGAACCTAAAAAGTCTTTTTACTAAATTAATAATAATATTAATTTAAATATTTTTAGCGAAAACTATGAATGGAAAATTATTTATAAATTGGAAATTAATGTATATATAAGTATGTTCGAAAAAAAGAATGAACGCATGGAATATCAAATAAAATTTTAAAGAAGTAAAATGTACCAGCTGGTATTCCCGTTTTTCCCATAGGGGAATTCTTACGGAAGGCAAGGATACACATAAACATCATGTGACTTCACATGCGCTAGGTTTGGGCGTAGCAGAGGAGAAAGGGGAGGACCCCATAAAACTAGCTTATTGTTTTTTAATTAAAGATTCATGTGAACTCAACTAGTTGATTTTACCAATTTTTTACCCCCGTTCTTTTTTTAAAAAAATGTGATGCTGACTGCTAATTCCGTATGCCATATGAATACCGTGTCGACTGGATCTCGATAGGTTATCGAATGGAACCATTTAAATATAAAACGGGAAATTAACACTTTTCAGTGATATTTTAAAAATTCCCCAAAAATTGGCTGATTTAGTTTACACGCCCGAAACAAAGCTTGTTTATTCAAACAATAAAATAAAAAAAAACAACTTAGATATCTCAGGTGGTGCAAGAATCGTAATTTTACGACGTTTCGCTTGAGAGCTAGGCCGCAAAGTATACCAAAAATAAGCAGAAATCATTCCAATATTTAATTAAAAAATATATAAAGTCAGTTTCGAAACAGTCGCTTTGAGGTAAATAATACCATCATTATCCATAGTTTCAGCGATTGAATTTCGTACGTTCAGGTCTTTTTGGCTTTGCTCTACGTCGCCCATGCGATTGGGTATCGTGAAGTTTTCATCATTAGAAGCTGAGGTATCGTCCTCGTCACTTGACCGAGGTTCAAAATTACGAAGTCTGTCGCCAATAGCCCTCGTGTTGCTAATAGTGCGACGTTAGTAAAACCAAACCAACCAATCCAATCTAATCATTATACTAAGAAGTATCCGAGATATTTGGATAAAATTTATTTTGCATGTTAATTGATCCTTATGTACATACTGTTGTATATGACAGCTATTCATGTCGATTAGTTTGGTTACAGGAAGCCATAGATTAAAGTAACCCACTGTGTGCAGAAAATAGAGTAAAAAAAAAAAAAAAAAAAAAAAAAAAAAAAAAAAAA
>BMAW01008202.1:615476-783199 GCA_019974015.1 Nephila pilipes | reverse complement strand
AAGATAGAAGTCTGAAAAATCACTTTTTTATCTTGTTTAATTCTTAGAAAAATTAAAACTTTACGATTCATGCGGGAAAAAAATTAAAAACTTTACGGTATAGTGGGTTACTTTGATCTACAGCTTCCTGAAATCAAACAAATCAGTATGGGTAGTTGTAATTTACACATGATGTACAATCAATCAATTAATATGCACAATTATTTTGGTTATTTCCTGGTAATAAGTAAAACTTTGCGATATCACCGCATACACAGAGAGACAAACTCTTCTTTTTACTAACAAAGACGAAACAAAATATATCTCCTTATCGTATTAATGAGATAAGTAAGTGTTCTTAAACATAGTTTCATCGTTGAAATCTTGAGCAGAACACGTTTATCCGTTGAGATAATTTGCTTTCACCTCATTGACATAGTATTCCGCTTGTTCTTACCCGTCAGGGAAGTGAAATATGCATAATACATCATATCCCACTGAAGTGTAAAAAATGGTTCCTCGAAAGCAAATAATTTTTTTTTTATTTGTATTTTTAAATGCAATTTTTAAATGGTGAATTATCATCAAGGATCATGTGTGAAAATGAAACACATTAGAATTATTCTAAGAGGAGTTAGATTTATATATATGATTAAAGAGAGAGTTTTAGTGAAGTTTTAGATTTTGAAGTTAGAGTTTGTGAAATAAATTAAATATTTAATTTTTTTAAATCCTACTGATTCTTATACCCTTGATAACTCTGAAAAGATAAATGAAATCAGAAAGTAGTATCAGATTATTTGAGCATTTTTCTCATTCAAAAAATATGCAAAAGTTTATGTCAATTTAAAACATTATCATGAAATTTTTCCGGGTTTCGAAACTTATTCGCCAGAATGCCCCCCCCCCCCCATTTTTTTTTTTAAAAAAAAATCAAGTCGTGATGAACCATTTTATCTCCCTACTCTCAATTCCCTTTATCATGCAGTTTTTAGTTTTCTGAGGTAAACAGTGCCCTTGTTTTCCTCCTTTTCAATGAACGAATATTGTGGTTTGATTCCATTATCAAATTTAATTCACTTTTTAATTCCAAAAATATTTAATTTCCTGTCAGAATAGTCACTGTTCCTGCCAGACAACCAATTAAATTCTTTCATCAAGTTGCGCAGAAATATGTCATTCAGTTAAATGTGATTAGAATGAATAGTATTTATTGACTTTTCTGTCCTAAGAAGCTCTGTTTAAAAACTCAATGCATGTAGATAAAAACGATGGAGTCCATTTTCGAAATTCGTATGTGCTTAAAACATATTCGTCGTAGTTGATTTTATGTGAACCATTAACGTCATCGGATTATTTCCGTCTTGTGCGTTTTGTTAGAAGATCAATATAGCGCCAGATACTCGATACTTATGCTTCGGCAGAAAAGGGTTGAAAGTGTGAGGGATCTGAGCCAAAAGTCTTTAATATCGATTATTCTAGCATGTTTAAACATCCATTCTAAGTGCATTTCTTCTCTTTGGTCAAACGAAAAATCTTGCTGTAAGTTGTATTTATTTATTTAGGTTTTCTATACGACCATTGTCATAATTGAAATATCTTTAGTTAATGTTATCTGGGCTTCAAATAGAGTAAAAGAGTCGTACGATTTATTTCGCATTTCTCAGCTAAGAGTGATTATATATTATATGAGGTAATATGTATGTCCCCCCCCCCTTTAGATGGTATTTGGGATACGGGTGAGGTAATTGTAGATGTAAAGATAAAAATGAATTTATTATTGTCCAGAGGTGAGTATTTTATTTTATTTTTAAAATCTTTGCTCATATTTTAGCAATAATTTTTTTTTATTTTAGAATTTGTCATTATTTGCAAAAAAAAATTTCATTTATCATTTTTCAAATATATACATCGTAAAGTTTTATGCGTTTTGCTTTGAAATTTAAGCAAAATTTGCCTCAAGGTTCGATAATTGGAAAAAGTTTTGTAGTTCTTAAATATGACTCTCTTGCTTTTTATATATTTTACATATGGTATATGCGCTAAAGACTATATTTATTTTAAAAAATGTAACGAACTTATTGTAAACATTACCTTAAAATTAAGAAGTAAAATGTTTTGTAAAATATGTTATCTTAATTCTTTTGAAAGATTAATATTGAATTCTCGAAAATAAAATAATTTTTAACTTATTGATTGATGTAATATTGTACCATATTTGTATTATGACAGGGAATCTAAAATAATTATTGAAATCAAATGAAGTTAAATAGAATTTGTAAACAATAGTCAGACTTCCATTTTTGTGTAACGGTTTTCGAAACAGTTTGGAATACTTGGGAGGGAAAATGTCCCTGATAATTTTCTTATTAATATGAACTGGATTTTCAAAAAGTTTATTTCATCAGTGGCATATAGAAAATAAAGAAGCTGAATATTTTGTTTCTTTAGTGACATTGTAATATGAGCTATTTGCAATACTTCCCTTTGACTAATATCTGGGATTTCTTTCTCAATTCATATTTAAGTTCCCAGCTTTTTTCCAATCAAATGAAACGCGTTGCAAATTAATAAATTTTAGAAGTTGAATGAATATATATAATCAAGTTGTATAAAATCGACAGGGAACTGAAAAGATTAAGAAAATTATTGGAATAGTAAGGATGTTAGTGTTATGTACGCGGAAGTCTTCTGCGTGAAAGATTCAAAGAGATCAAGACTCAACGCTGCCGGAGCAACTGAATACTAAAGGAGGTATTCGCATCATATTCCAATTAGCGTATTCGTTGATAGATCATAGGTGTTGTAAGTATTCGCCGATAGAGACATTGAACTGTTTGAGATCATTCCCCCTTGTTAGAGGATCATCAAAAACTATATTTTGGATGCACAATCGACTATTTTAATTACTTTGTGAGTGAACTTAGTTGAACTTTAGATCTTGTGATTAAGAATAATAATTAAGATGACAGACGAGTTATCTTAATTATTACTCTTAATCGCAAGGTAATAGAATGCCGTCACAACGTATTTTTTGAGAAATGTTTACACTATTTTGCGTAATATTAAGTTTCTGGTAGGTATTTTCTTATTCCATGTGTGATCTTTCCTTAAAAAAATCCACAGATTTTTTATATTTTTTAAGCATACCGTAATTAAAATTCGTTCTAGCATTAGAATAATTATAGCTGGGCCCTTTTTTTTCCTTTTTCCTGATAACAGTATTCTGTCTTGCTTATTAGCAATGTATTCGCCTGGGTGGTCCAAGCTTTTTTCCACGTGTAGCGTCTACCAATGCCAACTCAATTGCTTCTTCTGTTGATTGATCTAGGTATTAAGCAATGTATGTAAAGTCTTTCCCACCGTTTTTGTTATGTCTCCTAGGAGAAGTTCTTCTCGATAGTTGCCATAAACATAAGATTTTATTCATCACGATTGATGAAATTCGAAGATCGTGTCTTGATTATCCTGCTCATTTGTTTACATTCTTTCGGATGTAATCGAACGTTTTTGACCTCGAATACAAGGATATTCGATAGCCAGAAAAAGGGCGGGAAAATATGGAAAGAATTTTTCTAAGAAAATTATTATTTTTTAAAGAAACTTAGGATTTATCTAAATGTGCTGAAAAATTATTGGGAAGTTGTCAATTCCCATACTTCTTAAGGAAAAAGGAACTTACGGATTTTTTTGCCTTATTTTTCATATAAGATCTGTAACTTTCCTATACGTTGCGAGCGAAATGAGGTCTTAGTTGTATTTGAAGGTCATAAAAGACTTAAGAAAATGTGAAAGTTTTTTTATTGCATCAAAGTATTTTTATGGTAATAGTTAATAAATATGATTATCAAACATGATTGAGTTTTTTCTTAGAATGATTACGAGTATGAAATTCACAATTCTAAAATTCGATGTAAATTACTTAAATGTAAATGTTATCAAGATGTTGACAACCTATAAATCTTCTAATCTCAGTGAAAAACGATACATCAATTTGAAATAAAATTCTGACAAAAGTATCGAATGTTAAGAGGCTTATAGACTGAAATTGAGAAATGTTTTAAAACATTCTCAATTGATAAATGGAGCATTGAAAATACTGCTATTCTTTGCAGTACATTAGATTTCTAGCTCTAGGTTTTCAATTATGGCTCCCGTCTGCCGGTCATTTTGATTTGTAACGTATGTACTATTTTTTATCTATATGAATGGGAAAAAGTGCACCCATAAGAGCAAAAAAATGACGGAGGTTTCTGTGGAATTCCATTTTTCCTCAGATTTTGAAAAGTATTTTTACCCCTATTTTAATTATTCGTTTGTGAGTTTTCCAGTCTTTCAAAAATATTCTGAAATATTTTTAAAAATTGGAGCAAAAATATAATTCCACAGAAACCTTCATTACTTTTTGTTTTTTAGAATACACTTTCTTACATTCGAATAGGTAAATTAGTATAGATTTGTGGACAGTAGTAGAAATTCCATAAGATTATCATTACTTTAACGAAATTAAATTGGCGGTAGACGGGAGCCTTAAACCAATAACAATAACTAAATTATAAACCAAACTGTCAAAGATTACGTGAGGTAAATCTTGTCTTTTAGTAGATGTTTGTTCAAAAATTTATCCAAATTTAAGGTTCGCTCGATCTGATGTATTATTATAGTTAATAATATGTACTTATTTTGTATAATTCCAAATTTTTAAATTTTTCTATGAGTAAATTATTTTATTGACCTTTTCTTGGGTTGCGAAACTAAAACTAAATGATCGTAAGTGAAAAATTGAGAAATACTGTCTGCTGAATTTTTAAATTGTTTTTTTTTAAAAAAAAATTAATACTTTTCATGCTTTTTAATGGCTTAATATTTGTTCCAAAGATCATCATAAGTTTCTATTACACGTTTTCCTCATATGGATTTCATTAGATATCCGTTAGCTTAAAAGGCGTTATTCAATTTATTTGCATTTTATACTCAATAACTGTTTTATCATTTATGAATAATTTGCGAGATGCTTTTATGGAACTGGAATATTTCATGAATGATTTAAATACATTTAGAAGATGAACTAATTTGAATCCAGTATAAAGTAGTTATCGTTTTAGTAATTATATATAACATTCTATTTATATGATAATTACATATTTATGTGATAATTAGGTAACATTTGTATGCTAATCTTTTTTTATGTAAATGACACTTAATAGATATCATTTATGAACATTTCCTTAATTTCGACTTAATTTTGTTCTATCATGATAAAATATTAATTAGCTAAAAAATTTATATGTTGTCTATTTAATTTTATTGCTCGGAAAAAATCATTTTCGATTCGTTTTATTGTTAAATAATAATAGTTAATAATGTCTTGCAATAAAAAAAATGACTCGTATTTTTATCTTTCTTTTTATATCGTAGATAAAAGGCAGAGCAATATTTGAAAAAGTATTAGATATTCAGATTGATATAGAAATCTTTAATTCCTACCCTCAGTGATTGCCAACTGAAGTAATAAATAATTCTGACATGGTGAAAGACATCTTTTTATATATTTCGCTATAACTTCAAATATTCTATTTTGAATTATTCATTCTAATAAAATGACTTAAATTTATAAAACACTGTTATGTTTTTTGATTTATTATTTATTCCTTTTCCCTTCTTTTTTAGTCCAGAGCTTCTGCTTTCGATGTAAAACAACAAAATCAAATATAAAAATATGAATTGCAAATCGCAATTTAGAATTCCTACATTTTATCAACCACTCCTACTCGGCCTAACGAAAACCCTTCCCTAAAAACTTCTGTTGTATATATCATAACGTTTCTGAAAATTTTCGGTCTGCTTTTACTGTATTTTTTTTAAAAAAAATTCTAAACATTTGCTTTAATATGAATTTATTCGTCCATTTGCGTATAGATTTTAAGCAATGTTTTTATCTCTAATGATGTTATTTTGAATTTTACGGAAACTCATAATGTGACTTTTTGCTCGATATTTTTTCACGTAATTGTAGAATTCTGAATATCATTGTTATTGTTATTTTTATTTATTTATTTTTCCGAATGTTTCGTTTAATTAAATTTCCCCTCTCTTTTAAGATATATTATAAGTATGAAAAATTCATAATCTGCATTGGAACATTTCCATTTCATGTAAAGAATTATTAAATATATCGTAACATAAAATAAGAAGCTCGTTTTGCTTCGTGTAAATTGCCCATCAATGTAAAATAAAATTATGATAGATACACTATTACTTTCAATTTTTAAATCATTATATGATCATCGAGCTTTGAAAACAAAGAAATTTGTTTCTTCTATCTGACTGAAGAGTTCTTGAAACTTAATGACTTGGGAACACGGTTTTTTTTTCTTGTCAAGGTTTGTGGAATCTTTATTTTCTTACATAACAATCTTGAAGTGAAAGGCGCTGCTAGTCATTCACCTTTTTCATGGCATTCTATAATTTTTTTTTTTTTTTTTGAAGATTCTCTTTTAAGCTCTAAAGAAAGTATTTCAACCATAATAATGAGTTTTCATAGCTTTGTTTATTGGTTTCAGTAATCAATGGTGACAGATGGACTTAAAAATTCTGAGAAAAATTGAATCGATTTAATTGAAATTAAAATCTTTTAAGAGAATTTTTTAAATTGAACTTTAATGAAAATTATGCATTCAAATTTGTAGTATTTCTGATTTGAACTTCAGTCTAGCTAATTTATACAGCTAGTGTAATTTGGAATTTAAAAAAAAAAAAATTGTACCTAAACGTATTTGATTCCTTGTAATTTTTAAAAAGTAATTCAAAACTTTTGTTTTACAGAATTATGCAATTTTAGGAAGTTGTATTCGTGAAAAAGTTGTGGATTCCTAAATTGAAAATAATTAATTCAAAAATATCAATGTAATTTTTGTAATTTTATAATGTTTAAAATCTCTCGTTCTCATGTTAAAAAAAAATCTTAAAATTGTATTCCAATGTTTTCTCTTTGAAAAGATTTTTAAAAAATAGAGAAAAAATTTAATTGATTTAAGAAATAAATATGTATAAATAAATTCATGAATAAAGAGAAAATAATCGAAATATCTTTATTTTTAATTTCATATGCGCAATAGAGTTTCTTTTTTAGATTTATAAATAAATTCATTCTTTTTCAACCGTATAAATTCATGCAATATAGTTTTACACAATTTCTTAAATTTGCCTATAATCTATGTTTAAAGAAATATTTATAAATAAAATTTAAGTGGTTGACCCAAAAAGTACAAGGAAATAAATGCAATATTATAAAGAAAAACACGTATAAATTAAAAGAGAAACCAATGGAAGAGAGCAAAACATCAAAAAATGCGAATATAATTTTTAAATACATCCATTGCATTTCCTGGAACTCCTTTTCAAGATTTTATAGAAAAAACAACAACATTGTGTAACATAGTTTCCTTTATTTCTCATTTATTTTTCTCTTGTTATCTCTTTCTGTGCTCTCACACTAAAACTGAACGTCATTGTATTTATGAATTCCTGTTACATGAAAAGGTTTCGATGGTCAAAAAAAGTACATGTTTTCTCAAGGTTATAATACAGCGTTAAACTTAGAACATCGTCGGTAAGCTGAAAAGAACACAGCGAAAATTACCCTCGTCTACGAATAATTCATTTTTTTTTTTACGTGATATTATAACCTTGACCGACTGAAGCACCAGCTGCCGATTTCACACCTCTGTAATGAGAATCGCAATATATTTTTCTACGCCGTGATTTTATCGAATTTTGTAACAAGAATTTTCAATTCAGAAATTAACTTTTAAAAGCAGTTCAGAATGAAAGAATCTCTCTCCCATCTCATAGAATTGAAATGGAAGTAATTTAAATATTGATGAATGAGAGTTTCGATTAAGGAAGATGAATGTTTCTAATATGATTTAATTCTATTTTCAAGTGTTTGTAAGCTTAAAAATTGGAAATTAATGTCTTGAAAGTATTATAGAAGTGATACTGTGTAACTATATTATTTTATGTATAATAATTATTTGCTGAAGCATAAAGAAATCAAATAACGTTTTTAGCTAGTCTATTACTAGTTCAGAGCATTAAAGATATTTGACTGAAATGATTTTGAAATATTTTTAACTTCGTATTCTCAGAGCTATATGAACAATTTCGTTTTTATTGATATGGTCAAATAATTTTTTATCCTTCCAGGTAATTTTTTTCATGAAATTATTGATGTATTTCGTAACTCATATATATGCTTTTTGTTTATGATTTTAATTAGTTTTTATGTGTCTGAAAACACACAAATATAAATTTATTTGCCTATCATTATAAGGCTCGATTAATTAGTACATAGATATGTGAATTGTCTTCATTTGTAAAAAGAACTCATTTAGAGATTAACCGAATGTAGTTCTTTTAAATGTTATGTTGATTATTCCCACAACAATTAATGCGTGTCCTTTAATTTATATTGGGTTAATTTCTTTCTTAGTAAAATTGCTATGTAGCAATTAAAAGGTAACTGAGACACCTTCCATAACGAACCATGAGTTTATTTTATGCTTCAAGATTTAAATCACTCTTGCCTTTTAAGAAAGCAATGGAGATGTCACGTATTTTAGCATAAAGATATCTGTATATTTTGAGTATTTGTTTATGCAATGAAAATCACATTTATGCATATAATTATGCATGTACAATTAATAATCGATAACATATTTGCATTTGTAAATAGTATAAATTCTATTGCATTAACAACTTCAAAATTTTTTAGAATGCTTGTTAACAAAGCACTCAAAATAACGAGCATAGTGATAATATCAAAAATTAAAATTTGTCAATGTTTATTGGAAAAAAAAATGTATATACTATATATGACATAAATTCATTTCATTATGTGCTAAATATCAGGACTTTCGATAAAGTTGATTTTCAGGGAACTGTTCCAGAATCCTAAAATAAGACATTTAAAAAAAATGCAAATATTTCTCTCTAAGGCATGGCTTGTGTTTACAATTTCAAAATTCAATTTTCAAACTTTCTTCCGAATTCTCGTAAATAATGCATCAACGGAATCAGAGGAGCATCTTCTAATTTTTAACATCAACGACAAAGGGGGAAGAAAAAAAAAACTTGAAACATTTTAGTGCTCCATTTTCGTTATCTCGTATTAAAATTCTTTCATGTTTGTGCAAAATTCTATGACAATGTGGAATATTTTAAATGTGTTCTAATGGACTTTTTGAGAGGAAAATAAAAAGGATATTACTTTCTTTTTTGTACTTATTTTTAATATATTCGTTTTTGAATGGTATGAGTTCTATTCATTGAAAAACAGTTTTCATTTTTCATCCCACAATAATGCATGTAAAGTGCTTTAAAAAAATTGGTAGGTGTCGTGAAAAAAACATGGCGATCGTGGATAAACAATTTCATTCTTTATTATTTATTTACGAGTTTTCGATTAAATTCTAACTCTTCTTTCAAATACAAGTTCCAAACAAAACTCTTCCATGCGTTTTATATCCTCTTACCGTTTATTTTTATTCTCGCCTCAAATTACTCTGCTATAGTGGTAGCCATATATAATTTACCGACGGCAGATACTGCGATAAAAACCCATCTCCCGAAACCACACCGCACTTATCTTCTGCTTGGAAACTAGCATTCCACTCTTGTCGGTTTCCTTTGAAAACTTTACATTTTTATTGTTATTTTTTTTTTGTCCGTCTTTACCTCTGCCTCGAGCCCTTTTCTCGTTGCATAAAATTTATCTTTTATATTTATTTGTTTTTTTCATCTATTCTGAGTGGAAAATAAGCCAGCGCCATTATCCTCCAAGAAAACACATCTGCCTTCATTTGGAATATGAAATCCATCATCTCGCGACAGCTCACCCCATCGCTCAACTGCATGTTTAACCCCTTTACCCCAGTTATACATTCCACCGTGCCGTTTCACTTCAGTTCGTTACCATTTCTCGGAATGGTTTTCTATGCAGACAGAACGCCCATCATTGGGACACGTGATAGCTGTGCCGTCTTTGTTCGGTTTTGGTAAGGAGTGTGATGTATTGAGGTGCTTCAACCCTTATTTGGTTAGTTGTCACCCCCCAAAGGGATTAGCAGACGTCGGTGTGGCGTGTTTTTAGCTCGTTGTGTGGTTTGCGTGTGAATTGTTCTCGCAAATAGGGGTAGAAGCTCGCACAGGTGTGACTCGGGTGCATAGAGAAACTATGATGACTATGAACATGCATGGTAAAGTCTGCGGTTAGAATTAATGAGGTTTAATAAATAAAGGATTTTGAGTAAATGAGTTCTGTGTACAATAAAGTTTGAAATAACATCCGTTGGATGTTGTTTGTATAATGTGGCATTAGGAAAATAGCTTTCATCATTAGTTTCTGTACTTATCCTCAGGGCCGACCCCAGAAGTTTTAAATAGTACGAGTGCTGAAGCGTCAGTGCCTCCATCTGATTTTGCAAAATCAAAATGATTAGATTTCCATTTATTTTTGGTTTTAATTCGGATAAACATTGCGATCTTGCCAGACGATGTTGATTGCATTGATTTTTTTTGATGAAATCAAAATTAAAGAGTTCTGCCTTCTAGGATTGCAACAGTACTATATTTGTTTTAAAAAATAATTTAATTTGATTGTATCGAAATTTTATTATTTTTCTGGAAATTATAGTAATTTTATCAGAAATGGTTTCATCCGCTGAGAGATATTTCTCAAGATTGAAAATATCAAAAAATTTCTAGTTCTAGCATCAGTCAAGGATGTTCTACTTCTTTAGCCATTTTATCTATCGAATCCGTTCTAGTCCACTAGCTAAATTATGCTGATGGTAATGAATGTTTTAAAAAAACATGGGAAAGCGAAACACAAAAATAATATAATATTAACGAATTTTAATAAATCGTACACCTATTTTTAATGGGTTTTCTCCTACTCACATTGTGTGTCTGGGTCAAAACTTTAAAAGCTTTTTACTCACATTTTAAACGCTCAATTGAGCTGAAATGTTCAAAACACGGTCATTTTCGATGACAATATGATAATTTAACTATAATTAATAAAAATTAATTGATTACAACTAATTATTTAAATAATTAAATTTTACGCCAAGTTTCTCGGCTAGTCGCCAAATGGTCGCCAAACATTGCAACTATGTCTGGGTCAAAACTTTGAAAGCATTCTTCTCACATTTTAAAGCACTCAAATAAGCTGAAATTTTCTATACGCGATTGTTTTGGATGACGATATGATAATTTAACTATAATTAATAAAAATGTATTGATTAAAACTAATTACTTAAAGAATTAAATTTTACTCATAATTCCTGTTGTTTACAACTTCAAATAGTTGAATATTGAAACCAGCAAATTAAACTATCCCCTAGTAAAATTTTAAGATATAAAAAAAATTATGTTACGCTAAGTCTGAAGTTTGAAAGAAAACCCATATTTAAAAAACTCGTTTTTTACAGGTGTTATTTAAGTGTATGAAGCTATTATTTTTGTCCAAATCCAGACCACTAGAGATTCCCTCCTTTGGGCTAGTTATTAAGGTGTTTTAACTTCTATCGTCTTAGTTGAAGAGAGCCGCCGCAAACGTTTGTGTGCGTGTTAGAAATGTTAATTTTATTAAAAACAATATATTTATCAATTTCACATATTTCTTAAACAAAATAGAATGAATTATTATTGTATTGTGCGAAATTTGTTTCAAGGTTTCGAACGATAACTTTACACCAGACTCCGCTTTTTTTTTTTTTGTTGTTTGTTGACGTTGGGGTGGCCCTTCTTGTCATCCATGATATTTATGAAATCGGACAAAAAAAAAAAAAAAGATTTGTTAGATGGAAGGATTTCTTTTTTACGTTCTAATACAGACATTATTACTTTTGGAGCTTAGAGCATATATATATTGCATGCATCTTCCGAAAAGGTAATTTATTTTAAGAATACACAATTCATAAGAGACAAAGAGAGAATTTACTTGTAAGAATTTGAGGTTCGATTGTATTAATTTGAATTGAGGTTTGATTTGAGAATGATTTTGTGTGCAAATAGTTCTTACATTATTATGTGTTATAAATGCATGGTAATATTCAAGGTTTGAAATCTTTGTTGATGTTTCTGTATGAAATGTTGGGATGTGTTCTGTCATGCAACAAAATATTACTACTGCGTAATTTGCAAGGATATTTCACTGTAGGTGTGGCATAATTTTTTTCCCTTTTAGGATGATGACATGAAACATCAACCATAAAATAAACAATGAACTCTTATAGTGCGAACCATTCCTTTTGGCGACGTTTGTTGTTTAACGATTTTATTTATTTATTTGTATTTTTTTCGCAAAGATCACATACTCTACTATAGTTTATCGCCAGGTTGTATAAATGGAGTTATATTTACTCGTCAACATAAAAAGAAGATACTTCCATCTCATTGTGGTATTGTGCATCACATTCTAATGTCACGCCCCAAGCAGTATTGTTTCTGTGCAATCATTCGATGTTTTTGAGCTTTCCAACCTATTATCTTGTAGAAATTTTGACGCGGATGAGTGGTTATATTGACATGGTTGACTTTTTCTGTATAGGATGCCATATAGTTATTCGGAAAGTGCGTTTCACATAGGTTACTGTAATTTTTTGACTTCTGGTGACGTAATTACTTCAATTCAATCATTGCTTATCCGTTTTGGTTAACTGTCTGAAACATCTTACATCACTCAACTTTTCCTCTTGCCAAATTTTCTTATTTGCTTAGAATGTTTGGCAAGAGAAACGGTTCTGAACAATTCTCGGAACTTAGAAGTAGGGTACAGATAAACGAAGTCCTGACCTTTTATGATTTGTAGTGAAGATCGTTTTTTTTTTTCCTTCCCCGGAATGGATTGAAATAGCTATGTTTTTGAGAAAGGCGAGTTTAATATAATAAACAAACCAAGTCTATTACAACCCAATTTTCGAACGTTTTAAAGCAATTGACTTCCTTTGATTTATATCATCACTGTGGTTTCTGTTCTATCAAACTCTATTATGGGTATTTAGCATATTTTACGCATGATATTCCAATTACCAGTTAACTGTATTTCTTTTCTTCTTTCTTTTTTCTTTCTTTCTTTTTTCTTTTTTTTTTTTTTGTTATGGAGTATAATTAAACCTACAGATTCTATCAAATAGAAAAATGCTCGAATTTTAGTATAAATTCGTTTTGTCATTTATTATACATGTACTTAACAAAATAATGAATGCAAAGGATTTAGAAATATTAGATGCGTAATTTTTCTTTCTGATGACAAACTAGAATTTTTTAGTTAAATATAGATACTGAAAAATGGAGCTTGTTTTATGCTGGAAAAAATAATTAAAATAGAGTTGTGTATATTTAAAAAAAAGTGCTGATATGCCTGTTAGTGAAATAAGAATGACATAAAATCTTGTAGCATTATCATTTCTGGGAAAATATTCCAAATTTGGATTCTGCTCACAAATATCGGACGAAAAATAGCTATAAGCGTTTTGGAAACATAGATGATTATTTCTGGTGCAATATTAGAATAACAAGCTCTGATTATCGAGAAGAGTTGATATCTGGAAGAGAGCCCTGCAATAAAATTCCAGAAATAGCTAATGTCTCAATAAATATCAGGATCCACTGTCTCGATGACTCAGATTACCCAATAATTCTTTTTCGATTCAAACTCCATATTTAGACTCTAATTTATAACTTGTTTTGACACTTTATAATTAATCTAATATCTGATTTCAAGTGTCTAAATCGGAAAGTGGTTTGTTAATGTCACTGTTCATGTCTTCTTTTACCATTAATGAATTTAATTTTCAAAAATACATAACAAAAATAAGGGGGTGATCTCTTTTTTTTTATTCTTATTGAATTGGAATAAAACTCGCCGAAAAATTTATAAATTTTTTCAATTATCGGTATACTGATGTAGGAGGAATCCAAAAATTACGAGTATCGAAAAATTGGGTTAAAATTATTTGGAATTTTAAGAAACACTTGGGAAGCCGCCATTTTTGTCTTGAGACTTTCAAATTGTATCTTCTTCATTTAATTTCCTTCTTGGCATGTTTTGATGTCAGACGATTTTGGTATCGCATTGAATTCTTTTATTTCTTTATTTGTATGGAACAAAAATCTGTAAAAGAGCCGAAATGCTTTCATAATCCAATTAAGTTTTGAAATTCGATTAATTCTCGTGATAATCTGAAGAGACCAATTTTTTTTATTTAAACATTAGTACATTAATTGAAAAGAATTTATTCTTTTGTAACATATCAGCTAAAAAAGGTAAATTGTAAAAAGGTAGAGATTTGATTAAACTTTTATCTTTGAGAATTTATATTGTAATCTCTGAATAAAGTTTTATTTAAAAAAGATTTTAATTCCTGCGCGCTGTGATGGTTATTTCAGCTTATCTATTACAATTGAGGACTCTCTTGTCATTAATATATCGAATATGTGGGTTCATTAATTAATTTAAAAAGAGCTTATATGTAAGCAAGCACTTTTTAAAAGAAAACCATTTAAAACTCTTCTTTAAAATTATTTCCAAATCGAAAATTTAGTGATTGAAAGCACCCCTGCGGCGTTTCAATATCCTCATATCCTTTCGATAAAAAATACATGAAACGTTTGTAAAACAATCACGTAAAAAAATGAAAGAAAAGAAATACAAGTCAAGGGTACGTTGTACACTGATCGACTTCAATCACATTTTATTTGTGCGACATTTTGTAAAGAGGAGAAAAACAAAATCTCAAATAGTAATAGTTTTGTTTCGTTTTCTTTGGTCCTTTTTTTTTTAATACTATTGGTGAATGTTTTCGGTTCAATTGCTCCTTTCTTCTCCTGTAATATCTGCTAAGGGAGAAGGGATTTTTTAAAAATAATTTTTTTTTTCTGGAATGTTTGTGTTTCAAGTTCTTTTTCAAATAAGGGACATAAGAGGAAGCAGAATTCCTCCTGAGAACCTTCTATCAGATTTTATTAGTTTATTCTATCCTGGTTGAATGGTTTTCTAAGAAGCAGTCGGCCGTTAACAAAGCGTTAGGTTTACTCAGTGCTACATTTTATGGTGTGAAGAGTTAATTAATTTATGCAAATAGTTCTAGTTCTTTTGTATTGGACTTAGAAGTTTCGTTTTTATTATGGAGATATCACACCATCGGATAGGAAATTCGTGAAGTTTCTTTTTTTTTTTAATACGCATTTTGTGAGTTGCGAGCAGTCTGAAAATAATTCACTTTTTTTTGTATCGAATATAAAATTTTGAGAGAAAAAAAAAAGTTGAAAACTGTAAATAAGTTTGAAATGTTATTAAGAACAATTATGCTTTGAATAAATAGGTTAAAATATTTTTTACTCTTTTTTTTTTTTTTTTTTTTGACGGCAAATTGTTGTAAATATATCTATAAGTAAATGGAAATTAATTAAGATAAGAATAATAACATTTTAACTATATACTTGTCCCAATATTAATTGATTGTTTATTATTGCTGCTTTTAGAAAAATATGAGGGCTGTTGGCGACGGATCTCGTAATTTAGCATCTCGGTCAGTGGCGCGGACGACATCTGACTTAGCACCCTCTCTCCAAACTTCCATACCATGCCAAATGGAGGATTTGGAGCCTCGAAAGATTTAACGTGCTTCAGCTCCACTATATGAAGGGTCTTTCGAGGCACCAGGACCACGACCATGATCGTTACCGCAGCCAAACATAATAAGCCCAAATTAAATATATCATTTGTGTAAAATTTTTCTGTGATACCGAAATTGATTTAACCATGTGATATTGAATATATTGTGGGATTATTCCTTTTACTTTTATTTCTTCAACTGAAGAAATGCTATGTATCTCATTAATAGAATCATAACATGAAATCTACGTCTTTATAAAAGTTTTTCTTTTGTTTCTTTTACGTTGCAGTTAGATTGACGTACTGAATGAATGAAGACATTAATTATTTATTTTGAAAAATATTTGTGCATATTACAAAAGAAAAAAAATTTAAAAAAATTCTGATGGTATTATATTTGATTTTTACTGAACACTATATATTTATTTGATGAGTTTTAAAAAAAAATCTACTTACATTGTTCAGTGTGAGAAAAGTTAGAGGAGATGTAAGAGGGTTTCAAAGGTTCAGTGATTTCATGACAGAATTATTATTCGAGTACTAAAATAATAATAATAAAATGATTCTTGTTGTTTTATTTGTTGTAAATGCTGTCGTGGTTTTTTTTTTTTTTTTTTTAATTCCTTTTTTTTTTTTTTTCCCTGCTCTCTAATATGTCATCGATTTTTTGCGTACGTTTTTTCAAGAAATATTGATTTGAAAAACAAATTTTAAAAATTAATACGTCAGTTGCAGAAATTGTTTCCTTTTATTTAATATATTTTTCTCCCCAATTAAATTTTTTTAAAAATCAATATTTTGTCAAAAAACCAATTATTGTCATAACTATGTTAGTAATCAATGCATTTGATTTTTTTACGTCCATATTAATCTTTATTGTGCTGCGAATTCAACAGCTGAAAAATATTTTTAATTAATCATGTTAGAAATATATATTTTTTTAAAAAAAGTGAAAGACATGTGACAAAATGTATTACATTTTTCTCAAAGCGTTTCATGGAATAATACACAATTTGATACCGAAAACTCTAGAACTCAATAAAAAAAAAACATCTTTTGAATAGCCAGATGGTGACGTCAGGTGTGGGTATATTTCGTGAAAAAACTTAGTAAACAAACCGTAGACTGCCTCTCCCCCCCAATGACGCCAATGACCTTCGTATTTCCAGCCATCCAGATACAACTAAGTGGCTATGCTTAAAAAAATCGTCTGGTCACATATGATGTTTACAAAGGAAGTTTTTTACCTATTCGTACCCGTAACCATCGTCTAGGTATTGTTATTCTATTGGAGATAACGTGCGCAGTACATAGCGTGCTACTGGTCTGCATTTTTATTTATTTATTTATTTGCTGTTTTTGTTTTTGCTCGACTAAATACTTATGTGCACTATTGTGTTGCAATTATTGTCTTTTATTTCCATCTTTGATTGATTGAGATAAGGCAGACGATAAATGTGTGTTATTGTTTTCCGAAAACGGATGACAACAATAACGATATGTTCGAAACTTCACGTAGTTGAAAATAACATTTCGATTTTAGAAAAAGAAAAATAAGAATTGACTTATCTCATGAGCATTTATTGTTTGTTTTGATGTGACGTTTACGTGCATTTTAAATAAGGGGGTATATTTGTTGAGAAGTTAGGGTTTTAAGTCTAGATTAGTATATATATATATATGATACTTATCATGTTCAGAGGATAGTATTGTTTTTTTTTAAAAAAAAAAGTACTACTTATATAGTACAATAATTCAATTTGTCTTTTAAAGATGAAATTTATTTTAAATAAAAATAATTTTTCTTAAATTATCTACGTTATATTTGTATTGTTGACATGAAATCTTAAACATTTTATTAACTCTGTTTGAGAATAATCTTTTTTTATTTTATTTTACTATTTTACAGACGAAACGAATATCATGACCGTAGATAATTTTATTTTTTTTAACTTACTCTTAAAATTAGCAGTTTATCAATTCAAAGAGTTTATTTTTATTTTGATTGCATTCTTACTTTTTAAAATTCGTTTCTTTATTTAAGTACCTACATGCGTTTGTATTGTAAGAAAGATATTTTTTTAATCATAATTTTAAACGTTTTAACTATTTTTTCATAGAACATAAATGTTAATACCTTTGTTTCCATTTTGTGTAAATTTGCAATGAACCAAAAAAAAAAAAAAAGTCAACAAGCAAACATTTTTTGAAAAAGTTGCAGCCATTTAGAGTTTATCCTAAAAAGGCACTTATATGTTTGAGTAAAATTACCTTTTAACTTTAAGAAAAGGTTTAATGCTACAAATTCTCGTTCAGTTTCGATCACAAAAAATTACAAACGAAACTTTCCCGTTTTCATTTACAAAGTAAACAGATTCATTACAAAACAGGAAAACACTTTACGCGCGCCGATAAGATGTTTGCTGAGACGATAATACCCGCTTATGCAAGTAAAAACTCGACAAACTCCGCAAATATTTCATCAGGGAAAAAAAACTTATCACATATGTCAAACCGGAATTACTCATTGAAATTAACAACTCAGCTGGGAAAAGAACGCGCTGTCTTTGCTTTTAATGTAGAATATACATTCACAGATGAGTTACAATATTAAAAAAGGAGGAGGAAGTACTAGCATACAGTTGTCATGGTAATACGTTAAGAATATTAAAATTTCTTGTGACATCAAAACCAAATAGAGAAATTCAAGCAACTTATTTAAAAATTGGTTTTAAAATAGTTTTGAGTTACGTGTCTGTTTCTAATCTTGCCATGATAATTCTTTATTTCTTAACGGTTAATAAATTAAATTCGTTACGTTGGGCTATACTCGTATTGCTTTTTTCTCTTCACTCACTTTGGGGCTTAACTATTCGAATTCCCTTCCAATAAAATGAAACGTGACTTACGCTGATCAGGTTGGAATTGTGAAATGTAGTAAATAGATCGGACAAATTACATTTGTAAAAGGTAATGAAGTGATCAATCATGAATTAGAGAAATGGAAGTTAGTTAGTTGTTTGAACTAGTGAAGTGAATCAAAGTGGGACGTCGGATTCTGTTTTTAATCCCAGAAATAATTTGGGGAAATCTCGGAAGAGGTGGGAAGAGAGTTCAAGAATGGAATATTCAATCCCAGTAAGTCTGTTCACACGAACCAAGTGAGTTGATAAGCATTATTAAAATAGTGTAGATTTGATTTCAGTTCAGATGTGTTTGGGGAGTTAAATTACATAAAAAGCAATATAAGCTACTAAACCATAACGAATAATAAGCTGGTTAGCAGTATCACTGACCTCGATTCTCCTTTTTGTTGACTATATTTTCTCGAATAATTGAAGATGAACCAATTAATAAACAGTGGGCGTTACAATTATAGTATTAATATTTCACGATTGAATTAAATTGGTTTTTAAAAAATTATAAAAAACCGGTTTGCTAATGGCCGTTTTTTTATGTAGCCATTTTTGGCTTAAAAATATTCACCGTTAAGGCTCTCGTCTACCGGCCAATAATTCTTTTTTTGGTTTTCCGGTCTTTAAAAAAGTATTCTACAATATTTTCAAAAATCGAGGAGAAATTGTAATTCCAATGAAAGCTTCATTAGTTTTAGCTGTATCGGATGTACTTTCTTGCATTCAAATAAATAAAATGGTTCTGATTTGAAGACGGTAATGGAAATTTCATAGAATTAACGTTACGTTCACGAAATCGAAATGGCCGATAGACGGGAACCTTAAAAGAATTTGAAATGTATTTTATATCTATATTGTATTATGTATGTAATGCGTGTTTTGGTTGGCTATTTTTTGTGCTTTTTAAAGCGGAAGATATAGAATGGAAGGGGAAAAAACCTTTAATATTATTTATTTTATTTAATCATTTTATCTTTGATCTTGAGGTATTTGTTCATGTCTTTGACTTCAATGTTTATGAATATTGTCATCACTCGCTCCAGAAAGTAATTAATAATTCCTTTTGGTATGCCTACTCACTTTTTCCTTGGTTATGGTAACCTTCGACAATTCATTTTAGCGCCCATAATTGGGCGACAAGAATTCCTTCGTTTGTAAACATGTTTTACTTTCCCGTAAAATGATGTTTACCAAAAAATATTTTTTTTAAAAAAAGTTGTACTTGATATTGTCCAGACCTGTAGCGATATTGAGGAATATTATTGTACTTACACTTTTAAATGTGTGTATGTTAATAAATAATCCTCCCTTAAACTTTTCTTTTCTTGTAGCGCGTAATTTAATTTGATAAATTACTAACATAACATTATTTCGAATTTTAATGCTAAGCTTGCAACAGTGAATGAATGAGTAATGCAATTTTCATTGTGTATTATGTTTATTTGAATATATCTGCTTCCAATGTTTGTTTTTGTGTCTGCTACTATATGAGATATTTGATGAAATGTGCTTTCTATAATGTACTTTTACTTTATTTTTTTAAAAACCTCGACTTTTTTATAAAATTTTTCTCTCTCATTTTGTTGATGAGAAATAAATTTTTTGTAGAAACTCGTTTATTTATGAATATAGTTTTAAAAAATATACACTTATCATAATATATATGCGTGCAAAAAAATTTAACTCTGCTATTACCGCATATATTGTCAAGTTAAAAAAATTTCAAAATATTTGTAATGTTTCCACTTTGTCATATGATCCTTAAGAGCTTCGGAATACTGGAAAATACTAAAGGAACTGTTTTCTTAAAATAGTTCCTTTTGTGTGTGTGTGTGTGTGTGCTTAGAAGGGATAACGCACCAAACAATTTTGTTATTGGAGTAAACTAGATTCTATTGTATTTTTGTAAGAATGTAAATTGCTATGAATATAGCATTAGAATATAAATAATGCATTTATTACAGATAATTTATTTATAGTTATGTTTCTAAATAGTTTTGCATAATATTTAAGTTGAAGCAGGGCCGCACATGCTGTGAAGTACGCTTTTAGCTAAGTTATGCGCGAACATCGAAAATACTTTTTCAATATTTTAAAATACATGCCCTGAAAACATAACTATGGGGATTTATTGTATTTTCGTTAACCCACTGTGTTTTAGCGTTGAATTTTCTATGAATAAGAACTAAAATATTCATGAATGAGAAATGAAGAGAAAATATTTGGTGGACGGGTGGCAGAGTTGAAAATTAATGCTCTATGAGCTGGTTCCAGAAAAGATCCCTTTCAATTCAACTGAATAGATTTATTAAAAAAAAAATGTTGCTCTTTTCAATCCCTACTAGATTTTTCAAAAAAAAGGGGGATTGGTTGGATGGATTTATGGCACAGATAATAAAAACGCAGTACCAGAAATATCAGGTCGGAAATCCTCTTCAAAATATTAGGTACTTAAGATATGTTTCCAATAAATCTTTTTACTGCTGTCTTAACGAAGTGCCACTTTATTTAAACTGTCTCAAATGAAATCTCCGATCATAACAGAAATATCATTGATTGACAACAATCATACTCATATATCTAAAATTTTCTTTCGACATTTGTGAAGAATTTTGGTAATATTTCCATCGCATACTTGTTTAATTCCTATATTGATATCAGGGCCCATTCTAGGTTTGAATAAGGATAGGGCGCAATAATTGAAGAAAAAGGTACATAGTCTCATAAAATGCAAACGTTTTTCTTTGCACTTTGAATGAAACTTGTAGAAAAGATGATCAAAAGCATTTATCGTTATAAAATATCATTGATATGTTTGTTTGTTTTTAACATTGCGTGCCTTTTGGTTAAACGAGTTCATTTAATCGCAGGGAGAACAGAAGAAATGTGTTTCGCCTCAAATTTTTTTTCATCAACGCACTGCTGTGACTACCTCTGACTACTACATAAAAATGTCAGTCTCCAGTACTACACTACTGGAGATTGACTACCTCTTAGAAATGAAAATGTGTCTTTTAAACTAAATGTTTAATTAATCGTATTAGTAAATAATACAACTATTTTAAAAAATAACAATGGTTGGGATATTCATCCCTTTAGCAGAATAACGCAGAAATACCGCCAGGTGATCCGTCCTTCCCATTCCTGTCGCTCAACCAAGTGAGTCTATCCTCTGGCTTTACCTTCTCGATCTTCTCTCTCCCACCCGTTATGTTGTTCTTTCCCCTTCCGACCTTTACGATAAAATTTTGAAAAAATAACTGCTGACGAATTTATACATTCGCGAAAATAAAAGCTCTATTTGTTGGCCAATATCTCCTCCACACTGAATTAAGTTATTTAACACAAATAAAAAAAGAAGTCCTGAGAGCCACTAGCTTAAAATCCAAAGTATGGGCAGACCGTACATGCTGACGGAGTTTTTTTTTTTTTTCCTTCTTCCTAGAATGGGCTCTGATAATTTATATACTAATTTTAAACAATATAAATAATTAGTATTCGAAAACCGATTTACGTGAACCGTATCTTGACATTTCATAAGTGGTGTAGAGATTAACATGTCAAATAATAGACGTAAAGGAAACTAAACACTTGATAAAATGTTTGGTAAGTAAACGATAAGTTACCAATGGTTGAATTAAGTAATTTAAAACTCTTTCACTATGTTTAGTGAACAAAAGAAACAAAAATGAAGATCAGATTCTTGAATCACAAAGTTTCAAGGAGTCTCTTCTCAAGGTCCACGTAATCTTCGACCTGTTTTTAGATTATTGGAGTTCACGCTTTGCTCTGTGCAATTAAAACACTTCATAATTTTGTACACGTGTAAGTTGCGAGAAGTCTGAGGTCATTAATCGATTATTGTAAACGATTCCTGCTGACAGCTCCGCGAAATGGAGGAGATAAGAGTTGAGAAATGTCCAAAAATGCTCTCCGGAGCAATTTTAGTTGCGAAAAAAATACACGAAGGAAAGAGACGGTAAAAGGCTTGCCGACTCTGGAATTGCGTGGAAGAAGTTTCATATTTTTCTGTCCTGATCCCGGCTTAAATATGTGTGCTCGGACTCAATTATGTCATGTGAGTATGCGCAATATTTTCATGAAACCACTAATATGTCCGTTGCTTTATTAGGGATTTGAAAAAGGTATGTTTGAATTAGTTCTGAGTTAAGTAATAAGTTATATCTTAGTTCGGATTAAAAATTTCAAATATTGCTTGGAAAATAAGACGGAAAGAAATCAAGGGTGTGTTACTAAGGTGTCTTAAACAGCACCAGGGAGTATCGAGAAGTTTTAAATATTACTAAGAAGTAACCGAAATATCTGGTTGCAATTTATTTTTCATTAAATCTGATCCTTATGTACGTATTGTAAATTATAGCTATTCCTGTTGATTTGTTGGGTTTCAGGAAGCCGTAGATTGAAGTTATCCGTAATATCGTAAAGTTTTAATTATTATCCTGGGCTATCGTGAAGTTTTCCTTTTTCTAAACAGTGATCGAGATTATACTTTTTGAAGCATGTATTTTTAAAGCATTTTTTTACTTGCTCTTCAGAATTAAGAGAATTAATGTCGATACATTTTATTGTTATTAAGTCTGAACCCATCGAACCATGTATCTGGAACATCTTTTATTTCTTTTTATCTTTTTTTTCAGCAATCCTGATTCCTACAGGGTACTGTAACCCTAGTATCTTTTTCCGAAGTCATTCAGATTACTTTGTGAGTAAACGAGAGGAACTAACTATAAAAAAAAAAAAAAAAAAAAAAAAACTGCTGTAGTCCCTGATTTCAGCTCAAGAATAAAAGATAAATATCGATACCTAGTAATCTACTTTCGTATGGTTTTTTTTCGAAGCTCTGAAAAAATAGTAACGAGATCAAAATATTGACTGTCACGTGACGAGAGAATTGACGTCACGTAAATACATTACATGGTAAACAGAGGCAGGGAGGGGACGTGCGTGATTGATACGAGAAATCTGATTGGTCTCCTCGAAGACACACCTGAGGTACAAACCTTACAGATCGATAATCTACCTGCCCGAATGCTCCTATCAACAGGAAAACGTACTCTGCCGAAAGTGCCTTTAATGATAAATGACGAGAAATATGAGACAGAGTCATCTGGTTTCTGAAATAAGATATTTTATTTGAAAAATATAAGAATTAGATCGCTACTGTTTTCTCTTAAAGTGTAATTCTATGAGTTTTGATATCAAAATTTGATTTCGTATTGTCTCTGATATATGATAATCCTGCTTTTGATGAATGAATAGTATGATAGGGAAATAAATATCACTGAAATTATTTTATTTAACTTTGAATTATTTGCTATGGGTTCTGTATTCTGTACAATTTTTTCCCTCTAAACTAAAGAAAACATTTATTTAGCTTTCACCAAGAATTTCATTAAGATGAATTTCATTTTCATTAAGATGCCTTGTAATAAATATAATATCTCAGTTTTAAATTTTCTGGATTGCAGGTGTTTGATTCACAAAATTTATCAGTTCAAGCATGTTTATAAATTCTACTTACAGAACAGTAAATTTTTCAAATAGAATTGTAATACAAGGATGATTGTTCAAAAAGTACATGGTTTTGACGGCAGATGGCCTTGCTAAAGCAATGCCTTATTACGTGTTGCCACCTATTAAACCGTGCCAAAATAGATTTGATACTGATCGATTGATTAGTTTTGATTTTTGAGTCATTTTCTATCAAAATTTGATTGCTGCCGCTTTGAGTTGCCGTCTTCAATTTGCACCGAGTTGTAACTATAGATGAGACCTGGATTCATCATTTTATACCGGAAACCAAGCAATAATCAAAACAATGGGTTACCTCCGATTAATCTGCTCCAAAGCAAGAAAAGACGTCTCATCTTTCGAAAATGTTTTGGCGACGAATTTTTGGGATCCGAAGGGCCGTTATAACTATTTATGGATTTCTGAGAAGAAACGATGATTGCAGAGTGCTACAACGAGTTACCCCTCTCCCGTTCCTAAGATACCGTTTATCATTAACGCAAGTACGTTTTTGTGCACCGTCCTCGTTAGTCATAAGTGAAGGGTAGTCAATATAATTAATTTTTTTTAAAAAATAGTTTTATTTAAATTACTAGTTCATTTTACGATTCATTGTGGGGCACAAACTTAAATGAGATTCAATATTAAAGTCTTAAATGAATAGAAAATTAATTTGTTTATGTGATTATTTGAAACCAAAAACGATCAACGCTTGTTCTTTTTCCCCAAGTGAAAAAAAAAAAAGCATTTTTTAAAATAAAAATAATATAATTTCTTAAGACCTTGAATAAATGCATTCATTAGATGATCATTTATCACTCCAACAAGTTCCTTTTAACATTTAAGACAAATAATAGCGTCTAATTGAATTATTTTAGAACTAACACTTGATTTTAGACAAACTTTATATGTATCTTTCAGGAATAACTATTCTAATTGTACAGTGGTACCTTGGTTAACGACGATCTTCGTCAACGACAAGTTGCTGCAAACAAAAAAAATGTCTAAGGTAACAACGCAGGCTTTGACTTACGGCATCTCGTCTATTGTTCCATTTTGTTTCAGTGCCATCTAGCGGCTGTCGATCCTTCATGTTACTTCTACGTGGGACGTCAATAAACGATCAAACTTAGCGAATGATTGAAATAGTCCTTATATCAGTAGGTTAATCAATGTGAAACTATTATTAGAGATAGGACCCGGAAGAAATTAATTGATCACCTGGAACCTCATTAATCCAGGAACGGTTTACTGTCGTTAACTGAAGTGTCATTGCATTAATAAAATGCCAGTGTGCGATTGCGAAATTTGGATTTCTACTATCAAAATTAATGTTAAAGTTGTCTGCTTTCCTAATCATATAATCAGGTGCACTTCACCAAATTTCACACGTGCTTTTTCCAGCCAGGCGGCGTTGATCTCTATTCAGATTGGATGTATTACGGCGAGCAGAAGGAATTGGCGATATATATTTAAGGTTTTCTGTATATTCTTTATATATTCTTTCTTTGTGTGGGACACCTGGATAAAGCAGGTGATTAGTGTGTTCTGCCCCCTTAAGCGAGGGTCGAGCTATGATTTATATTTCTATCGGCTATTATAATCATGGGCGTCACCGGTAGAATAAAATCGGGGAAGAGGCCTGTAGTTTCCCTTTTCTGTTTTTGATGGGAGAATTTTTTTGTTATTCGATTTTTTTTTTTTGAAGGAAAGGTTATTGACGTAATAAGATGTGCGTGAGAGTTTTCAACGTGATGATCTGATGTTTACAAAATGTCGTCTTTAGGTTTAAGACTCAACGTAACTCATAATAGCATTGGTATTAGTTGCTAATTTTCATTATATCTTAGTACACATATTCGAAAAACAACAAAAAAAATGTTATAACGTCATCCAAATTATTGTTCGCCTAAAACGGGCAATTGTTTTGTCTCGGGGCCACTTGGTGGAAGCGAAGACCTGCGGCGGGTCGCACCTTTTAAAATGATTGCATTCATTGGTTAACTTTGCATTTCAGGAAAAGTATAAGTAGTGTAATAAAAATCAATAAATATAAATGAAATTAAACAGTGGCAGTTTTATTCAATTGATTTACTGTGCTAATTTCATATCATCTTTAGTCACAAGCATATTTAATTTTAGAATCAGTGTAATGAGATAAATGGGTACTTGTCTATTATAGCGGCGCCCGATGATTAATCGCCAAACGAATAAGAAATATCGCCAAGTAGGTTGTATCAAAAGATAGGCTTCACGAGTTTGGCGACGACTTGATGTAATCGTAATTTGACGGACGCCGATATGATAGACAAGTACCGATAAAGGTACCTCATCACACTTTTCTATAATTTTTTTTTTTAATTAGGAGTGAGATTGCTTGTTGAGATTCTCATCACAGTCTTGTCTGTCAGAGAGTATCTAAATTTACTCTTGCTGATCTTCAAGCAAGAAAAACTTTACTCACAAATGTATGTAGATCCAAGTACAGAATATATTTCCTCAACAAATTTCTTCATACTTGGAAATTTTTCAGCAGAAAAACATTTCTAAAAGTCAACTAATGGCAAAGTATGAAACATTTGCAGGTCAATAAAATCAACCTGCAGTTCTTCAGGTACTGCGTCGATATCAGCAGTGATAGGATGAAAGAGCAAATTTAATTTAAACTCAGTTTTCTTTAAGTCCTGTAATCTTCTTGTGACCGCGTCTTCCAAACTCAACAGATGATTTCTAATCTTGGCAAAAAAAACTCCCAGGCACTTTCTGTTTTCCTACCAAAGGGAATTGTCTACACCTGCTGGAGTTGTAAATAGACCTAGTTTTGCTTTGAATGATTTTACTTACAGTAAAGAAATCTGAGTTCAAAGCGAATTTTTCTGACTTGTCTTGGTGAGCTTAGGAAAAAAAAAAAAAAAAAAACTCTTAGCGAGCCACTATTTGCCCACTCCTGGCCTAAGGATTTGTTGTATTATTTTTTATCTTCATTCTCATAACTATTATTATCATACTTGCCTGTATATTATAACATCTTAGAAAAAAATGAATAATAGGTTTGGTGCACCTCACAGACTTCAAGATTTTATTATAGACTATCAGTATCTTCTGTCATCGTCCATCATAAACAAGTTTTTGGAATTTTTACTTATTACTTCTCAGCGCATTTGGCATATCTTTAGCTACACACTAAATTTATGCTAGTTAACAAGTTTTATACTATAGTTTCGTGCTCTTTTACTAGTTGGCTTATTTTACTAATAATAGTTTTAGTAACTTTAGTTTGACGCGATATTATCATAATTTTTCTTATACATTTCGATAATCAACCGACATTAAAAACTAATAGTTATATTTCTTCTCAACTATTATTTTCTGAGAAATTATTAGCTTAGTCTCTTATTAATTTGCAGTTTATTTTAGTTTCTTTAGTTCTTTCTTTATTTTTATGAGATGTAAACCAGCGCCGTGCTGTCCTCCGACCATTAGCTTTCTTGAATGCGGTTTCACTTGCATAGGGTGAGATTGATAGTGTAGATTTAATCAGGATGTCGGGACTTATTTGAAATTGAATATATTAAATTGTTGTTTGACAGTACTTCAAAATATTTTACCGTCATATGACTCGTTTTTCATCTGAATAATTCTCAAGACGTAATTATATTCACAACATTAGTTCTTCGTTGTTATCACGCTTCTGAACCCATGCGTCGATTTTAGCAAGCGCAGAAATCAGCCTATATGTTCAGTCAATGTAAAATTGTAAATTAAATGATGAAACATTGCAAGTTTTCTTAAGGCTCGTCTGTCCGCCATTTTGATTTCGTGAACATAATATTAATCCAATGGAATTTCTACTGCCGTCTTAAAATGTCTACTGTTTCATCTACTTGAATTTTAAAAAAAGTCCAAACGAAAGAGCAAAAAATAAGGAAGGTTAGTACGGAAATACATTTTCTCCCTGATTCTTAAAAATATTTTAGAATATTTTTGAAAGATCGGAAAACTCACACACGTATCTCTAAAATAGAGAGAGGAAAAAATATAACTCGGCAGCAACCTTCATTGGTTTTTTTTTGCTGTTTCGAATGCACTTGTTTGCATTCAAATAGATAAAATAGCAAAGATCTGAGGACGGTTGTTAAAATTCCATGGAATTAACATTATGTTCACGAAATCAAAATAGCCGGTAGACGAGAGTAACTTTTAATAGTGAGAAAAATAGTACATATTCTTGTATTTTGTATGATATTAATTCACTCAGTGACTAATTTTTACATATGGAACTATTGCAGATGAAATTAGTCTTTAGAATATTGCTTTCTCTGAATTAACACTCGATCCATATGTTTAACTGAAATATTATTTTGATTCGCATTAGTTTTAGATAATCAAAAGTTGTTCAATACATGTAAAATATAATGTGACCATATCCAATTTTTGAAAGAAATTAAAAATACCGTTTTGAAGCTGAGAAATGTTTTTGATAATTAATGCTTGAAATAAACAAATATTCTGCGGTTCCCTTTTATCAATGTCAGTTTTAAGAATATTTCATGATGTGAAATCTTTTGTCGTTGTGATTTTCTTATTCGGTTTAAATATGTCTTTGTATTATATTATATATTTATGAATAGGGTTTGCACGAATCCTCACTGTCTTATGAATCCAGATTGTATTAAAACTAAAATTAGGGGAAATTGTTTGATTTTCACCCTTATAGTTGTTACGTATTATTTTAAAGATATTTCATTTTCTGATGTCGTTTTTGTCGGTTTGGTTTTCTCATCCTTTTGAAATTTTTTTTAATAATACGGACTTTTTAATTTCAATTCATATTTTATCGAATGTTTCTTTTGTTTTTCAAAAGTCATGTAACTCACATTTTTCACCTTATTTATGTTTTATATCTGCTTACAGTACCATTACGGCTGTACTTATGGGGAAAACCCTCTATTGTTTTTTATCGCGCATTGCTGACTCAGTGGCACAAACGGGCTTTTTTGTTGTTGTTGTTGTTGCAGTTACGAGAAAGGAAATAACATCAAAGTGTTCCGCCGCTGAACCAAATAATATCAAAGAACGATGATGGACCGCATGAATGAAAAAGTAAGCCATTGTTTCCGGTCGTCAATAAAATGGATACCAATGACTTGCAGGAAGTCCAATGAGAAATCTATTCCTCTCACATTTCACACTAAGAACGCAATCGCATTTGTTTTTTTGTAGCAACTGAGAAACAAAGTTGCGTCATCTGCGATGAAAAAACAACTAAACTCGGGCTTTCCTCACGTTTCAATGGCATATGTTGTTTTGCTTGTTTCGGAGTGTCAATTACTTGCGTTAGTGTGTAAGGCTTTGTAGTAGGATTTTAAGTAGCTGCGTATGGATGTTGTGGTGTTTTGAAATGTAAGTTTAATTGAAATTGATTCAGTTGTTGTTTTTTTTAAATATAAAACGCGAGGGTGTGGAGGCGTTGTTATTATTTATGATTCTAGCTTTTTAAATTCACGAAAATAGATTTTGAAATTCATGTAGTACATAAAAAAAATCCGCTGTGGGGATATTAAGTAACAGCCTACTATATATGTTATTGTATAAGTTGTCTGATTTTTTGGAGTCTTGCGCAAACCAGGGCGCCTATTTTGAAATTTTAAGGACCGTCTCGTTGTTCGAAATTATCGGAATAATATTTTAAACGGATAAAATAAAATCAAAAATTGATGCGATGTAAGAAAGGCTATGTTTACGGTCGCGAGAAATTAAATTTTCATTTTGTATTTATTAATATTCTGAAGACCAAACAAAGTTAATAAATGCTTTATAGGAAATAGAGAAATATGCTTTTTTTTATAAAAAGAATATTTTCCCATAATTTTAATTGTTTACTTTTTAATTTAAGTGACGTTCATTTTCAATGCATATTTTTTAAAAAATATAAATTTTTATCATAATTATCATATTTTTCTGTTGTGATCGTATTTTAATTTTTGATTTCTTTGAGATTCTTGAAATTTTTCGATGCATTAAAAAGAAAAAGATAGATA
The DNA here is from genome assembly GCA_019974015.1 of Nephila pilipes. Taxonomy (NCBI): domain Eukaryota; kingdom Metazoa; phylum Arthropoda; class Arachnida; order Araneae; family Nephilidae; genus Nephila; species Nephila pilipes. The sequence continues at coordinate 753,047 of BMAW01008202.1, read as the reverse complement.
GAAAACGGTTGTGTTTTAGTAGGCAAATGTAATCAAATTCGTCGGGATCAGGCCATTATTGTAATGAAGAAATTGAATATGAGCGAGAAAGCCATTCTCTTTCGAGTTCGAGCTGAATTGAAGACATACATTTCCAACTTTCTCTCTTGAGGCTCTCATCTACCAGCCATTTTGATTTCGAGAACATGATGTTAATTTTATGGAATTTCTACCACCGTCCTCAAATCTCTACTACTTTATCTATTTGAATGCAATAAAATACGCACGAAAGAGCAAAAATTAATGAGGGTTCCTGCGGAACTAAGTTTTCTCCCCGATTTTTGAAAATATTTTAGAATATTTTTAAAAGCCGGGAAATCCACAATTGCTTCATCAAAATAAGCGTAAAAATGTTTTCAAAAGTCCCGGGAAGAAAATGTAATGCCGCAAAAAACTTCATTATTCTGTTTCGGATTCAAACAGATAAAATAGTATAGATTTGAGGATGGTAGCAATAACTCCATAGGATTAATATTACTTTCACAAAAATAAATTGGCCGGTAGACAGTAGCCTTAAGTAATGTTTATTAACTTTTTCATAAATTGGTTTTTTTATTATTTTAATTTACATTTTTGATTTTTTAAACATTTTGGTTCTTAAATTAAAATTTTCAATTTCCTGATTACAACAATATTTTTTCCACTTATTGTACTTCTGTTTAACATTAAATAAAAACATTTCGGTATCGTCTAAGATTCTAATTAGTTGTTTTTGATGGATCCATCCCTCACTCTTCCCCCGCATTATGTATATAGAGCCTATTTTCTCTTTGTGCTACAATAATGCTATTCAAGGTTATCCATTCACTCGATCTTTTTTTTTTTTTTTTTTTTTTTTTTTTGTGGAAGAAGACAGTAACAAAAAAACTGACAACTCAAACTATGTTATTGTAAATTATTACATATATGTATGTCACAATCTGTTCGTAATAGATAAGATTTTAGTCCTTGGAATAATTATCGGATTTATCTTAACTACTAAAAATAATGGTTATTCCTTTTCCGCGAATCTCAATTAGTATTTCCTATGCTGTAATGCATCTCTTATCTTTACGAAGTTGTGTCGTAACGAGTTCTGAAAGAATTTTAATGGATTATTTTTCCCTGTCTGCTTTTTATTTGTACAGCCAATTAAAACACAGTTTAAGAATTATTTTTGCTCTCGATTTGTTGAATTCTGAAATTATATTTTCTGTTGTGTGAGTGCTACCAACTCACGCTGATTGTCTTAATTTTTTTTTTTTTTTATTTTGGAATTATAGTTAGTTTATTCAGGTTTTAGTTATACATCATTTTACTTTCAAATCATTTATTAAGATTCAAGCATTATCTCAGAAATAAAATTGTAATATTTTCAATCACCCTAATTTTTAAAACGGACAAAAATATTTAAACAACATGTAATGGAAAATTTGTCACGTTTGTAGTTAATAATTTTTAATGCATTATATATATAATAATTTTATTCAGAGAAAACATTTTGTTTTCTCTAAAAAAAAATTAAATTTCTCTGAGTAAAACTAAGTCCTATTTATTTTTCGTTCAATGAGAGAGAGAGAGAGAGAGATGATAGTTACATCATGAAATTTGAGGCAGACGCACGTGCTTTTTTTTCGCCTTCGTAGCCAAATAAGAAGAGGAAGAAACTTCCCCTGTTTGGAATTTAAATGCAAGGATTATTCACATCACGGGGTATTAGATTTAGGGATCTTTAGGTATTTTATTTTGGATAACAATTATCTGTCAGGGATTATCCCTTCTGATTTGAAACGTGATAACCGCTGACTAAGCAGATATAAAACTCGTTTAATTGAATAAAGTAAAAGGTTAAATGGAATTTTATCAGGAAATAATGATTAACTCCTTTTTTGTGATATATATATATATATATATATATATATATATATATATATATATATATATATATATATATATATATATTGTGTACATTTTTCTGCAAATTTGAACATCGAACTTCCTTCAGATGCTAATTTAAACAGTTTACTAAAAAAAAAACTTATTTTTTTATAAAACTGTATTTACTGTGAATTCTTTCAAATTATGTATACATTTCTTAAAAAATATATGTCGTATTTTTTTTTAATTTCTCAATCCGACATTCTCTGAAAGAGATTTAAAACCTTTTTGCTGAAATCAGATACGTACTTCTCTCATTTTATTATTATTTCATTATTTTTAAAAAATTAGTGTTGAGTATTAAATATAACACATAAGAAAAGTAATATTTTTTGTATTGGTTGAACACATTTGGAGTCCATTATTTAAAGAAATGAATGCTAACATTTAAATTTATTTTGAAGAAGTTCGCTAGTAAAAAAAAAAAAAAAATTACTTGCATTTAGTTATATCATTATTATCATTTGTTGCAACAAAATAAAGATTCAGATGAAAGCTCTTTGTAATAGGTATGTGTTGTCAAAACGTTTTTATAACCGGTTTTTTTAAAAATTTGTTGCGACTCTATGTGTAATTCTCCGTACTAAGACGTATTGAGACATACAGTAATCGAGTCGATCTGAAATATTTACTTGCAATCCAGAGTGAATGATAGAACACAAAAAAAATCTGATACTTTTTCTAAATGTTAGTGTGTGAGTTTTATTTCAACACCTCATTTTATTCTACTTGTAGCCAATGAACGAATTATTTCCCAATGTTTCATGAAAATATGGTAAAAATTGAAATTTCGATTGTTACAGACATTGTAGTTACCATTTTGTCTGTAACTTGAAATAACCATACAAAATGTGGTGATTAGTTGCCCATCGATGAATGGAATGAACAATGAATTTATTGTCGTCTGCCATTAAATTTTACATGCGTAGTGCTTCGACACTCGTGACTTTTATATATTATTAAAGAAGACATATATCAACATATATTTGCATCTTTGTTTCCTTCTGGACAAAGAAGATTCAAAGAATTTTACATTTAAAATTTTCACTATTGCTTAGGAAATTTTTTTGACTGTTTTATTCGTTTTATGTTCTCTTCAGCTTTTAATTGCAATTGCACCTATTGTATTTCTTATATTTCAGAAATATTTTTAAATTATTAATGTGATTTTGATTTTAATATTTGAAGTTTAATTTTTTTTTTTTATAAAAGTATATGTTTATTTTAAAAAAAAAAAACACTTGTGATTCAATGTATTGTCTATCGTTGATTGTGACTCCCCCCCCCCACCATTTTTCTGACTAAAGACAGATTCCCCGGTGAAAAGACTTCTCGTCTTTTGATGCAATGTATGAATCCTCTCATTTCTTCATCAAAATGGAAGCGTTGTTCAAAAAGGCCATGAGAACAAATACCATCAGAAGGGGCAATATGTTGCGAATAAAGTGTTTTGCAACATGTAGCCGAGCGTTGTCGAGATGAAATATAAGTTTTGTCGTGCTATTCAACGTGTTCTAGTCGATTCATTATTAAAAATTCGACATTTGAGGAATTTGTTAATTCTTGGAGCATTCGACACGGATCTTCATCGAATAATTCTTTGTCTCTTAATTTTTTCGGTTGGCACGAGCGTTCTTTGTATTCAGTGTCAAAACCATCACTTTTAAATCATCAGAACCAATATTCACTTAATGATATTGATGCAGATACAAAGTTCCAAAAAATTATGATGTTAACACTTCAGAGGAATGTTACACTTTGACAATATTAACCGAATGGTGGTGCTTTATCGTAGAGTTTTTTGCAGCATTTACCAATTGTTGAAAATGCAATTGACGCCATATGTTGTAGATTTTTAAAATTATTTCAAACTCCAAATGTTTCGGAATGTTTTATATATTGCTTTCTTGCATTAAGGAATTTTAAGGTAGCGCTTAACGTCTTTTTAATTTCTTCATTTTGTATACAGCTTTAAAATGAACGTTGCTTTTGACAACTTAATATAATAAAACTGGCAGCTTTGAATTTTGATAATTTTGAACCCTTTACATAAGCAGGTGTTATATACGTGTATTTCCCGATTAATTTGTAAATATGAAATAAATAAAAAAAAAAAATGCGTAAAACGAACTGTCAAACAAAGGAAAAAGTAACTTTTTTTTTCATCTGCTCGAAAAAACTTCTACTTAGAATTTTTTTCTCTATTAATAAATTGATTTTTTATTTTTCTGAATTTTTTTCCTAAGTTTAAAATTGAAAAAAAACCTATTAATTTAACTGAATTTTTTGTGAAGGATCATTAACTCCAGACACCCGAGAAAAGTTTACCTGGCGTAATTAGCTTTCTTTTGATAAAATATCACTGCTTCTTCAATTTCTTTTCTTATATTCTATATTAAATATTTTCAAAATGACTTCAAAAATATGCGTTATTTTTGTAAAGATATTAATTAATGGGTTTAAATGGATAGAGGTAGATACTGGGATTTTTAATCATTTAATGAATTACTTTTTGCGTGACTGATTTTTTTAAAATAAAAGATTTAGTTTTTGTTAAAACAGGAAAAGTTACGAATTTTCCTTAGAGGGTGTTTTTTTTTTCCTCCAAATTCTTGTTGAGGTTAATTTACTATTATTTTTTATAATAGTGTTTTTTATAATAGTGTTTTTTATAATAGTGTTTTTTATAATAGTTATTTTTTTAAAAAAATAATTGGAACTTCTATAAATTTGTGCAATTTTCTTTTGATTATATTTTAATCTAATATTTCCATATTTCATTATTAAAATAATGTTACATGTATATTATGTTGATTAGATTAGTTTTCATAGTAAAATAAAAAATAATAACAGTAAATGTAGTTACATGTATTTCACCGCTTTTCCCAAGAAGGTATAATTATATATTCCAATTTCATTACATTGCCATTTATTTCTTTTTGGGATTCCACATTGTCGTCACGTGCAAATTTTCACGAATTTAATATTCAGTGGAAATAATTCTCATAACTTCTTGAAAGTATGTCTCAGGTTACACTGTTGACGTCTTAGATTTATGATGGTTAAAATTAACTTTAAGACATTGGTTCTTGGAATACTATAGTCTAATGTTGCATAATGAATGTCTGGCTGAACTAGCAGTAGATATCATGAGATCTGTTCATTTTACGGTTGCTATCACATATTAATGAAATCTTCGAATGGAAAGAGTTCATTTCTGGAAAATAATTATGAAAGTTTTTGCAATATTCCGCGGCGCACACTTTGGGAATCAGTGGTGTAAATATTCGTAATAATAATTTTTTGTTAATTACGTGAAAGAATTAAGGCTGATTTTAATTAAAATGGTCAAATATGTTTTTGCTCTTTTTAATAACTTATATTTAACATTATAGTCATTTAACTTAAGAACAACAATTCGGTTATTTCTATTATTCTTGATCGTATTTGTATTCTTTTAAAATAATAATCTATTTTTGGAACTCATAGAAATGGAATTTTGATAATCCTTAAGCAAATTATTTTCTCCCTTTTATTTTTTGAATTTATTAAATAATTAATATTTAGCATTGTTAATCATTTAACATGAGAGTATTAATGGCGATTTTTTTATAACTCTCGATTGCGCTCAATTTTTTTTAAATTAATTTTCTTGTTTTTGAAATCTTAAAAAACAGAATTTTGATAACCTTTAAGAAAATTCGTCCTCTCTCTCTCTCTCTCCCCCCCTTTTAAAAAAAAAAGTTACTTTTCAGATTCAATTTATTTATTTAGAAATCTCGAAATGTATCCGAAATAATTTTAAGAGGAAACGAATATCCCTACATTTTCTTTTAATTTTTTCCTTTAATTGGGGGGGGGGGGGATTTGAAATTTTTGAATAGTCCTTCACCACTCACAATTTTTCAGCTTTAAATAAAAATTATTTAAAACAATTTGAATGTTCAACGTTATGTGTTAGTTGGAACTATATTTTTATTTTAAAAGAGTCTGTTTTTTCATTTTATTTTTATTGACTTCATGCACGAAAGCTAAATCTTCTGCTCCCAGAAATGCCGACAAAAATGAAGAAACTTAAAAACTCTCTAACGACATTACTACATTCTTGCGAATGATGCTGTGTTTTATTTACTGCATTTTTACGAATCAGGCACCGAATAACTCACACATACATTCTTTTTGCTTCCCAACTTCTCAACTCAAAAAATTATCTTTTATCTGTGATGTAACTGTTTCCTGCTTAGAATACTAATGTGTAAGAGCACCCGAAAATGAATTCACGCTGTTGTGACGTAAGACGAAGGGACAATTTTTTGTTGCTTTTCCCCTTTTTCTTAAAGCCATTATCATCTCTCCATTTAATGATCTTCTACGCTAGAGTAATAACATCTAGACGAAAGATAAGTGCCACAACCAATAGGCGACCTTGCGTAGTTATTCCATCTGTATCTTTCTCTCTATACCAACTTTCATTTTTACTTCTTGTGAATGTGAATTCCCTCTTGTTTTGCCAGCACGGTCGAAAGCGTCCGGGAAAATCGTTTGTCTGTGCCAGTCAAGGTCTGACACGAGGCAGGTGTTTTTTTTCCGAACGTTTTTCTTCGATTTTTGGACGCTTCCCATTCTCTTCTTTCAACGTTTTGTCATGCGCATGGAATCAAGCGACATCTTTGGCATAGCTGCACACCGGAAACAAACAAAAAATTAAATCGACGCGGAATGACAGATGCGGTAAGAGGCACTTTACGCAATCGGCTTCGCATGCCAAATAGTAACTGTGATATCAACAGTTAAAAATTTAGATGTCACACTCTACGGAAGATTTATCATTGGCCATTGTTCGTCGCGTGACATCAAAAGGGAATGATATTTTATTTCAAGTTTTTATATGCAACTTTTTTTTTTATTCTTTGATTATAATTATTTATTTTTAACTGTCAATGTTTTTGATGGTGATGTTCGGTCCATTCCTGTTTTTATTCCTTCACATTTTTTTTTTTTTTTTTTTTTTTTTTCAATCAACTTTCAGCAAGCTCACGCTCTAAGCAAATCTAAACATATTAATTACAGTCTGCAGTGTAAACTGTATCGCTCTTCACGGTTTTCCATATAAAACCTCTCTAAAGCAATCAAGAAATAAGACCATTGGGTAAAAGTGCATTTTGTCTATCGCTGTTTTCCGAGCTACTTTAAGAAGTTCTAATCCTTTTCTTTTTATATAAATTTAAATTTTAACATTCTTTTTAATTAATTATAGTTAATTACGTTTTCCCCTTATTTATGATTAAGTAGTGTATTCTATTAATTAGAACATAGTGAACTATACACCATTACTTAGTGTAATAAATATTGCAATTCGTTTATGTAGTCTCTGATGTTGAATTGAAAAATTAGGATATGCTGGGTGTTCTATTGAGAATTTTGACGACGATTAATTTGTATGATTGCAACTTGCATATTCTCCAATTATTTTAATTGAAATATACTTCCCACGGTAGAGACTTACTTTTATTAGACGAGTAATATATATATATATATATTGTATTAAAATTGCTTTCATTTAATATTAATAAAACAGGATTAAAATTGAAAATATTTTTGGGATACAAAAAGATCCCATTATTATTATTATTATTAATTTTTTTTCGTTAACGTATATAAATAATTATGATTTGATATATTGCTTGTTTTTTTATTCGAAAGGGTCCATTTTATCCGTGTACGATGTTTCACTTTTTTTTTGTCATTAAAACATTAACATATAAAATTAAAAATTCATTGACATATTAAATGGGTATGAATCTCGTGTATTAAGAACAAGACTCAAGAGACAATACTCTGAACTTGTATCATGCTTTTTAATTATATGCGAAAATAGTATTTAATTCTTTAATTAACTAAAATGTAGTAGAAAAGGTGCGTGAGCGATTTTTTGCACATATCTTGCTACTAAAATTTAATTTACTTCTTTTTGAACTCCAGGTCTAAATCTCGTTTTAAATTTTATTTGAAATTGTTTTTCAACTACACATCGCCATCGAAGAAGAAGCTGTGTATTTGCAATAGTTCTAATTGGAAAAATTATTATCGTGATAAATCGTGGACCTTCTTTAAATAATCTACTAACAAATAGATAAAAGCTGTTGAGTAAATTCAAAACTATCTCTTTGTTGTGCTACTAAATCTGCTTTTCATTTAAAAAAAAGGAATCAATTTATATAAAAACTTCTGTCTGCACAAATTTCGAAATTGATTTGCGTTTACACAGTTTTTATGGTCCTATTATAGCGTTTTTTTTTTCAACGTTCCTGTTTTACGATGTCTTTCGTTTATAGTAAATCTAAATATTTATAGGGGCTGAATAGAAGATTTAGTAAGTTGTCTCATACCCTAGGACGGTACGAATTTAAAGCGTAGTGTAGGATCTTCCCTTTTAAGCCGTCCATAAAATTTCATTATGTGCTTATTAAATTTTATTGTAACGAAATAGGATTTTTTTTCTCTATTTATAGTATAAAAATAGCGTTCAACGCTGCCGTATAAACGGTTGTTGGTTCGTATGAATTGTTGGGTGCTCCTATTATTGAAAAAAAAAAAATACTTTAGATGCTAGAAAAAACACAAAGATAAAGCAAAATGTGTTTTATGATACATTGATAAAATCTTTCTGTGTGAGATAAAAGTTATTTCATATGACATAATGTTTGGATTCGCTTTTTCTTTTTATTCAATACTGATTAATATATGCTTTAAATAGATAAATTTTACCTCTTCTAATTTTTAAAAAGTTTCTATTTGAAACTATTTGTATCAAATAAAACGCATTGATGTTCTCAATAATCGATGATCGAATCTGTTTTTGATATCAAAGTGGCAGTGATATATTTTTTCTTAAAAACTAATAGTGGTTTTATGTATATATATATATATATATATATATAATCCTTTCGGCCAGAACAGTTAACTCACTTCGCGTTTTGTAGTTCTATTATCAGGTTCCAATTTTTTTTTTTTTATTGCTTTTCATCCGTTGAACTCCGTGCTTGTTTCTGAAAATTAAATGCGATTTGTATTTGTAAAGCATGAAACTCTAGAGAATCTTAATTAATAATAATTTGTAATATCTTCAGTCATCAATGTCTCAACTTATTGAAGTTTTTTTTTTACTGTGTTTGAAAAAGACTTTCGATTTTATTCTGAGTTGAAAAAAAAAAATGTTAATATAATTGATTATAAAATTTTCAGTCACAGTTTCGACATTTATTTTTTTTAATTTTTATTTTGTTTAATATATATACATTTTAATAGTTTTTAAAAATTAAACTATACTTATAATTATTTACGTGAAAAAAGTAAAATTCACTAAGTGGAAGTTTTCATGTATACCCACTGTTTTAAATAAACAGTATTCATTATTTTCATGGAAAATGTTCAGCAATTATTTTCAAAAGTATTTCTAAATAAAAAATAAAAGTAACTAAAATGTTTTTTTTTTCTTCAACATATTCTTAGCTATCATTTCAAGTGAATCGTAGAAATCGCTGTAGCACAGGGATAAGTTTGAATTCAACGTGTCCTTTAATATGCAAGTCGAATCATTGATTCGAGTACAGATTTTTCCTAGGCTTCATGGTAAAAATCGTGGCTACTGTGTGGTAAAAAGCTCTCACGTCGTGTGGTAGGAGTTAGGAGAGTGATTTACCGTTTTAAATGCTGTCTGTAATCACTCAATTATGATGTATAATAACGAGGTCAATCTCTTGATCGAGATATCGACAAAATTCCAACGTTTTCGAGGACTTCGTTTTTTCGCAAAAGTCGGGAGTTCATTGCTTGAGTTTTTTTCGGTATCTGACCAATATTTGTAAATTGGGTTTTTCATGCAGAATAATTACATTGCTGGGAAGTATCATAGCAGGTTCGCACCATAATTTATTTCATGGATACTTATGTACTCCCTATATAAATCATTCACTTACAACCAATAGTTACCGTATCACAATTTGAGAACTGCCTCTATGTAATCTACGGCTGCAGTAGTTGCATAAATTAATGTTTTGCAAGGATAATGTGGTGTCTGTTTTGTGACTTAATGTCGATAAAGTTTCATTTCTGAAATCTAATACCCGTAAAGATCGGAGTAGTTGAATAATGTATGCTGTTTGACCTTTCATGAATCGCTTAATTCAGCAGTAATTAATTAAATTAAAAAGATGGCCTAGTCGTTGCGTAAATTGTGAGAAATCCCCATGCTTAGAAGGGGGTATCGTGAATTTTTAGTTATTGTTGAGAAATAACCGAAAGAGATTTCTGGATAACATTTATTCTATATATATTAATTAATCCTTATGTTGTAAATTATACAACCATTAATACTGATTTTCAGGAGATAGAAGAAGTATCGTAAGTTTTAAATTATTATGCAGTATCGTAAGTTTTAAATTATAATGCAGGTGTACAGTAAAGTTTTATTTATTGTTAAGAAATAAACGAGACATATCTGGATAATATTTATCATGCAGATCAATTCACCCTTTTGTTGTAAATTACAGCTGTTCATGTTGATTAATTTCAGGAGTTTGAAGTTAATTCGCAGAGTCTCGTACATTTTTAATTATTATACTGGGGTATCGTGAGGTTTTAATTATTACTAAAATAATCTTATTCATTAGTCGATTTAGATTTTATTATTAGATCTTATTTAGATTTTTGTTTATTAGTCTAAAAACTTCTCCACATAGCCACCACCATCGAGAGATATACTACATTTCTGGGGTAGGTTCTTGAGCTTTCAAAGGCTGATATTTTGAACTGAGCAGATAGAACTCGTCTTCTTTATACTGCGGATTATTTCAATCTACGGCTTCTGGAAGAAGAAAAAAATCAACATGTATTGTTGTAATTTACAGCATCATGTACATAAGGATTAGTTAATATGCAGAATAAATTTTATACAGATATATATCACGGCTATTTCTTAGTAATTATTAAAACTTTACGATACCCACTCGTACATATTTTACGTTCTGAAGCGCAATATCAACGCGGATGTCAGTTTCGTCATATGACTGTCTGTGATATGTAGGGCATATTTAATATCCTATTAAGAACATAACTAATTCAACATCACTTTTACTTAACTATGGGGAAAAAACTAAACGATTCATGTAGAGATATAATCAGATATATTTTAAATAAGGAAATATTTTTTTAATACAAAAATGAAGCTTTAATGTAAAGTAATGCTTTACGCGAACAGCTATATCTTTTAAAACTATAAAACTTCAAGGTGAAAAAAGTTATCAAATAACTTATCTTCCATTCGTGATATGTTTGGTTTTTGTGCGTGTGTCTAACTAGGAAAAGGTGCGTGAGTGATTTGCATATTCTTTGCTTACACGATAGCCAGACATTCTTAAGAACCCCACCCTCGAATTAGATCTTCTTACTGATTTACGACTTTGCGATGAATCAACCTAACCGCAAAATTAAAAAATTTAACTCATGGTGTTAAGTTGCAAAGCAGACTCTGGGGGGGGGGAACGATTTTTTTTTTTTTTTTTTTTTTATTGTATTCGTGACTTTTTTTTTTTTTTATTCATTTCGGAAAATAGAGAAAGTTTGCAATTAAAAAGTAATTTATCATTCTCTTTCACCTTGTAATTATTAGAAGCAAAATAGAGGGAAGAAAGTCTTTTGTTATCTTCGCCGAAAGAACTTTACATATTAGTTTTTATATCATTGACACGTATTTAAACTATTAAATTTAGAAGGGTATTTGTGTGTGTGAGAGAGAAGAAGCGCTATTTTTACTAATATAAACGTGTTTTTTTTAAAAAAATTAAAGTCCTTAAAAATTCTTCGTTGTGTCCAAGACACGTGATTCTGCATTATCAATATTGAAAAATCTCTTCAAACACAATCTTGTCTTGAAAAGTTCTGATTAAATGTTTCAGAAAAGTTTTTTTTTTTTTTTTTTTGCAAAAAATGCTGGTTTTTTTTTTAAGTTTTCTTAAATACCGTACTCTCTTATAGGGGCTTTTTTTACAATTTTTGAAGCGAGTTAAAATTTGTAAAATATACAAACCTTTTTAACAGGTTCAACCCACATATAAAAATTGTTTCACGACCTTACAGATATAAAAATATGCATCCAATTGGATAACACCTTATTGGCCAATGTGACCTTTTGATCTACTATATTCAAAGAACTGTCCCCTGTAAATCACTTTTTGAAGATTTAAAAAAAAATGTCGCGAACTGAACAAAAAAAATTATTAATTATTTAATACTTTTACTAGGAGAATTTTTAATATTTGATTCTGCAATCATGATTGTTGACATATTCATCATTGAGAAATTCTCTTAATTCCTCCCCCGCCCCATCCCCAGAGTACAAATCTCATTTTAATCTGAATATTTCATGTGTAAAAGATAAATGTTATTTAATCATCAATCTGAATATCCTCAGGTATTTTTTCATTTTACTATTCATTGTTATTTCCATGCTGTTATACTAAAAAAAAAAAAAATAGTATTTTTATACAATGACCTTGAAATATAAATACCAGGTTTAATTTTTTTCCCACTCATTTGTTATATTAGCGCTTTTTTTTTTGGGGGGGGGGGTCCCATTTTTAACCATTGATGCGTATCTGGCATTCCTTCATCAGTAGGTCTTGTAACGTATGTTTTTAACACCCTATTTGAAAAGTATAAAAAATACATAGATTGTGAACGCATCTTATTTAAAGCTTGAGAGAAATTCACTCTCAAACGACTCTTGATTTATTTGTTGAACGGAAATTCTATGGAGAAATATTGTTTGATTTTTATTTATATATTAGCTATATATATTGGCGGGATTTTTTATTCTTTAAATAGAGTAAAAAGTGTTTATTTTTTCAAATATTGAGAAGAAAAATAAAGCCTTTTCGTAGCGAGTTAATTTTTTCTCTCACACACGCTCTCTTTCCTTTCGAATTAATATTTTAGAGAAAATAAATAATTTGAATGTTCAAGACTACTTACTCCATTTTCTGATTTGTTCTTTTAAAAAAACTCTGCAGAATAAATTTTCCGTTACAACATGTTATTTAATTTCTCATGAACGTTATAGTAAGTATCAAAGGCAGTTTAAAATATCTTCTCATGAACGTTGTAGTAACCGCCAAAGACAGCTCAAAATATCTGTATGCAATAAAATTATTTCGTTGTGAGACTTCGATAAACATTAGTGTCAAATAATGCGCACATGTATTTTCCAAATTTCCAATCATACTATTGTAGTATTTAATTAATGCAGAGGGTTCTTGAATTATCGTTGAAAGGAAAAACACGGAGATGCGGATGTTCGTAAAATACGGGAGAACGCGAGAGATTCTTAAAAAATAGATTATCGTTTTTAACTAGCTCCCTCTTTCATCAAATTTTAATGCTAAAAGAAGTGTCCCCATAATATAATAACCCTTTACATTTTTGTCGTTAATTACATCAAGTAACGGGAATAAATTAAGAGGGGAAACTGCATCAAACTCTTCCTTAAATACCTGGATTATTTGAGTTCAAACGTGTTTACTTTATCAAAAGACTGCGACAGAAAAAGAAGTCTGTATTAATCGGACGCCACATACTGGATTATTGAAACTCTAGCAGCCTTAGGCTGTTCCGTACTTAACATAGACATTGACAAACATTATCATTTCCTCGGGCTATTAAAATAGTCGTTATCGTGTTGAATGATTAATTGATAGTGTTTTACGATAGCTAATAAGTAAAAGCTGAATTTGTTATACTTTATGGTTAATGTTTGTTGCCATCTCGTTAAAATGTGTTCTGTCGCACGCTGAGCTCATTTATTAAGAATAATTTGGAGAACCGAAAGTGATAAATATTCGATATGTTGATACGATCGAGAATAATTGTCACTATGTTTTCTTTTGATTTTATATAATTTTTACCGAGAACACACGTTGGGTAAGAGGAAAAATATTGTTAGGTGTTGAAATTGTGTGTGTGGTTGTTGTTTTTGTGTTTATGAAGGAAAAGTCCTTTTCCCTTAATTTATTTTGTTCTCTTTCACAAAAAAAAGATAATTTATTTTTGGTTGTGTAGTCAGTTCTTGTTAAGCGTAACTTTGATGATTTATCGTATTTTAATTGATAAAGTGTAGATAATGCGCATATGTTTAAATACTAATCATGACTACTAACATAGATGAGTGCATGATAGAATTTCTCATATACCGGATCAAAATAACTATTTTTCTTGAAAACTATGTTACAGATTTGATTCTATTTATAATATATCAAAAAGCAAACGAACAAAGAAAATTATGCCGGGTGTATTATTCATCTTTTACATTATTTTAATCGACTGATAAATCTGTATGACGGAATAAATATAAATACATTTCAGTGAAAAAAAAAATTATGAAGTATTTTGTATTCGTTTCGATTAAAGTAATTTTTTCACATTATCTAGAACTCTTTAAATAGAAAAAAAAAACCGTTTTTTATGTTTGAAAAGTTAATTATTAAAACGAAAAACATCAATTTTCTTTAAAAATAAAAACAAAAATTATACAAAAGACGGTAGGCTGTATCACGATTTTCCTTTCTCTAAACTTGGGGTTTTTCTAGTCCTATGTTTAAAATGAAATCCCATCCAATAAAATGAAACGTTATTTATGCTGATTAGATCGAAATTATGAAATATAAGCAGGGATGAAATGAATAATGAGGAGTTGATGGGTGTTAAAAATAGAGTGAGTGAGACGTCAGATTTCGTTGTTTGTAAACCAAGAAACAATCAAAACAATCTTAGAAAAGGGCTCAAGGATTGAACATTCAATTCCAGTTAGTCTATTCACTCAAACCCGAGTGAGTTAGTAAGTGTTGTTTTCAGTTGATATCATAAACGTTAGTTCTAACGCGAGTTTTAACTGCAGAGGTATCGGTTTGAACAAACGAACTTTAATTATTCAAGGAAGTGAATTAAAAATTGATTAATTGAACTCGACTTGCCTTTCTGTTGACTTTGTATTTTTATGTCAAACTTAATGGAAAGTGAACCAATTAATAACCGACGAGTATTACATACGAAACTAAAATTACTAATTCGAAAACAAATAGACCAGACTCTCAAATTAATTAACTCTACAGAGAATAAGTGGAAGAAAAATCTATTACTATATCGTTTAGTTTATTCTTGTCTTTCGACTGTGTAATTGGATACTCGAAATATCTTATGTCTTTAGCGAACTCTTTTACGCATGATAAGAGCTATAGAATATTTTAAAAGAAAGACACGGTCCAGTTGTTTACCACAAAGGAGATATTTTAAGTTTAAAAAATTAATTAGGCAATCTTTTCATCTCTCGCGTGAAAACCATTTCCTTTTTCCTCAAAATGTTTTACGATCGGCATATTTCTTATGCGAATAGTTTTATCTAGTAAAAATGTCTCTATATCAAAGGGACTTCTTAAGATTTATAATGGAAAATTATCATAAACGCTCTCCTCTTTCTCTCTCTTAAAGAATGGTTAATCTTTACGAGAACTGGTTAAAACTAACGTTCTCATTTATGGCCTCTCGTATATCAGATAGTTGTGAAATTATAAATCATCTCCAATCTTTCATTTTCTGATCTTTTTAAGACCTCAGAACAATCGAAAGAACATAAAATTTTAATTTAAATAAAATTGTAAAGATTGCACTGTCTATTGTCAGACTTATCTAACGATTATAGAATGTGAAAAAAATAACTCCACAAAAATTAATTCCAGGATTATTGTTTTTTTTAAAAAAATATTTTATTGTAACAATAATATTTTATAGATATTAATGACAAAAGGCATTAGATTGTGCATATATCATTTTCCTTTTTCTGAGAAGTTCATGAGTATGGTGCCTTTCGCATCGCGAAAAAATCTATCTCCTTAACTATTCCGGCAAATGAGACCGTCTTCGCTATCTTTGGGGAGCAGATTTACCGGATTTGACACTTTGCTTTTGTTGTTTCTTGGTTTTCGGTGTATATGAATCCAAGCCTTGTCGACGGTAATAACTCGACTCAAAATGACGACCTCAACTCGTAGTCTCACCAAGAAAAACTAACTTATAAATCAGTATTACATTTCTTTTTACGCTGTTTAACAGATGGCAGTACGCAATGGTAGCATCAACTCGGCGTAGAAACGTCATCTGTCATTAAAAGCAGATAACTTTTTAACCATATTGTTGGGAACGTTTTCTGCACATTATCATTTTTTTATACGTTCAATCGTATTTTAGTTCGTGTATTTCTGATCTTTCAACTGAACCAAATTTTTATGCTATTCTGGGGATGGAAATATTATCCTGGTGTATTTTCTTTTTCAATTTTAACGGTGAAGCATACAATTATCTTGTTATAGTACTATAAACGATATTTGCTCTTTTTTGTGATGAAATATTTACTAGTGCCAATATATTTTTTAATAAGCATTCCATTAAAAAAGTATTTTTTTGTAATATTCATGAAATCGAATATTTTCCTTCCAATGCGTGAATTTCTTTAGCTGGCAAGAAACAGCGTCATAATAATTTTATTTTATTGAAATTTCTTTTTTGAAATTATTTTTGTTATAATTTAATACTAGAAGCATTTATTAGAGTGCCTGAGAATATCATATTGACATCCAAAAAATGTTTTATTTTTCCTAGTAATCGTAAAATAGGCAATAAATTTTTAGTGGACTACGAAAACGAATCTCAAAAATAATTGGGTTTATTGGGGGGAGGGGGAACATTGCTACAAAAGGCACAATCTATGAAAAGTTTACGCCTTTACGAATCAATTCCCTGTATACTCAAAACCATCATATGAATTCTTACGCCAATTAAGATCACGTGATATTGCCGTGAGCGATAAGCGAGCCAACATTAGTTACTAAACCACGCCGGACGCAGGTGACTCCAAATATATAACAGAATGTATTGTGTGATTTTTTACCACATCTACAGCAACCTTAAAGAATTTAAACCAATCTGCAACGAGGATTAAATAAATTAATATATGTAATCCTCTTTGATTGTAGCTTTGTTGTAAATAGTGAATTATTCGCATTATTCTTAAGTATGTTGAATAATTATGGCGCTTATATCTTTGTTTCATGCATCAACTATTCCAGGGCTTAAAAAAAGGGTCTCAGAAAATATAGACTCTAGCCGAGTTTCTCTCAAAGAAACTCGGCTAGAGTTTCTATCTGATTGAACCAAAAACTCTCAGATGGAATGAATTGAATTGAACGTCATGAAAGTCAAATTTATTAATTAAAAAAATGCTTGAAGGTCATATCATTTAATCTCTTACATATCGTTCTTTTGGATTTAATTCAATATTTCATCATTATTTTTAAGAAAAAATTCACAGAAAATGTTTTCAAAACAGTTTGCTAGCTTTTAAAGAAATGCTACACGAAACTGATAAGAGTAGTGTAACATGATGCACATGAATGGGCATGTTTCATCGATCTAAAATAACATGTTATGTTCGAAAAGTGTGGAATGTGTGAGTTTTCTCTCTCTCTCTGTCGAAATTAATCTCGTTATTTATTCGAAAAACATGTCTTTGGAAGCATTTCTATTTTATTGTAATGTTTGAAACACATATGCATTTGAATCCGGATAGTTCATTGAGGTTTCCAGAAAAACGTACGAGTTTGGGAGAGCATTCTTTTTATCCATAAATGACTTTTTCAGTACACATCACACTAATACAATTAATTATCTACTATATATTCAAAGAGGATTAAATTATGAATGTGATATAGATCAACCGCGACGAGAAGAGCTTCGGCTTCGCCTTTTCGATGAACGAGTCCATTTCATCGCTTGGAGAATTGTATTACAGCTGCCAATTGTGGAATATATCAGCATTATTCCGTGCTTACCGAATATTACATTGAAAAAAAAATCGGATTTCGCATGATTTGGGTGGAGCCAAATCTGGTCTCGTAATAGTCGATCTATATTTTTCCATAATAAGGGTTTTCACATCCAATTTTAAAAAAATTAAATAAATTATTTAAGAGGATCATGCGATGCAATGCCATCACGTAATGTGAGATTCGAACTTTAAATTCCTTTATTCTGCGATATTTTAGATATTTTATCATAATCGTCTGCTTCATCACCATTGAATATGTTGTGTAAATTACGAATTCTACGCAATATTTTTGGTTAAAAATTCAATCAATTCCACAAAAATTAATATTTCATAGCCCGGAAAATGTGTAAATCGTGTCTAAAACCTTTAGTCTGATAGGTAATCACATTATAAATCTGATCAACGTAAGGAAAAAGATATTTCAGTGACGCATTTTCTTCGTATTTTTTTCATTAAAATTAGCGTGAAATTTTTTAGAAATATTTTGAAATATGCTTCAGTAACTACATTATCAATGAATGGTAAAAATTAAAAGAAGGTACAAAAAATTTTTTTGATTCTCCTTCTTAATATTATTTCTTGAGATGAACATGAATTCTTTAAAAATATTTTAAATAAACTTTTTTATAAATCCAATTAATCTGTTGATGGTAACATAATTAAATCGATAAGAACAGCACATTCACAAGGACATTCTTTCTTAAAGTTTTTCCTCCCTTTATAAGATGAAATTTAAAAAAAAAAATTATTATACTTAAATAACCACATTATCAATTAATGGTTATAATTAAATCAATTCACTATTATTAAGAAAATATTTTGAAATCAATAATTTTCAATAGATTTACAAGTCACTGCCTTTGAACAATGGGCCCCAAATTCTTTGTGGCACCACGCGCTTTGTAAATACATTCTTCCTTTTCAAGTTGTTTGTCTCCGACATGTTCAAGTAGATGTTTGGACCCTCCGAGAATTGAAATTCCTTATCTTCTGTCCCGCCGTCCTTATCAGAGTGGGTTCTCGCCTCTCTTCATAAAAGCTTCGAAATAGGTAAACATGGTTCTCTAAACAAATAAGGCATTTTATGGTTTTCCATTCAAGATTACGTAATTGGGGGTCTACGGGAAACTTTGATCTCTCCCTCTTCCTCTGTATCTCTGTATATTCTTCGGACTAAATTTTAAATCCCCGTGCAATATTTCGCATAATCATCTCCGATCTATTATCACTCGCTCTTTCAAATAAACAGATTTTTCCGAAATTTATCCTTGTTTGTGTATCTTTTATAGCAATAGAGTTGCTTTTTTCCTTTCTGCATTTCTTTTCAGAAACAATGGATCGATTACATTTGTTTTCCAGTGATAAATAAACAAAGCAGTATCGAAATGGCAAATCTAGAATGTTTTTCTGGATAAGAGCCTTAGGTTGGAAAATCTAAATTATTTGCGAATGATATATATATATATATATATATATTGTTAGATTAAAAAAAAAACAGTGTTTTTAGTTTTTTGTTTGTTTTAGGAAAATCACGTTACTTCAGATTTCCCTCCAAACTATGACAATATAATGACAATAATATGACATTCAAAATTTGGTGTGCAGTCGTCAAAAGAAAAAAAACCATGAGGACAATCTTAGTAACATTCGCAATTCTCATCGCATGCAACAGACCTCATAATTTGGATGACGAAGACGACATCGATGACCGCAATAGTCGACTAGTCGTGGTCGCTAGTCCGTGGCCTGCTAGTGTTTCAATCGTGCCGCGTGTTCCAGACGTGATTCCATTAAAGACCTGTCGTGTAGCGGAGCTGATGCGCGTGAAATTTGTCGGGACCCAAAAGTAATAACATTGAAAGTTCATGATTAGGGGAACTGGGTTATCACGTCACCTGATTGTGGCTCAAAATAACGAGACAAGTTGGCTGTGGTTAGAGGACTTTTGTCTCTGCTATAAACAGTTAGACGGATGCGTTCAATAAGCAAACAGAAGACAACACTTGAATTGGTACTTCCCGTCCTCTTTTCCATGATACTCTATGGAATGCCTTTGAAGCTGAGTTGAAATAAACGTCAAGCAGTTCCAGTATTCTGTTCCCTAATTTTTTTTTCAACCAGGGCAGGAATCAACGACTGAGCGTTACTTGCCACTACGTTCGTGACCCTACTGTGGCTCTTCTTAAGACAACGGACCCCAGGTGTTCCGTGTGAATTTCATTAATTTTATTAGAAAAAAATTTCCACAGTCATAATTCAAAGCATAAAGTCTTAACATTTGAACACTTTGTGTGCGTTTGGTGTAAAAAGCGTTTCATGGAACAAATAACCGAAAATTCGCCTAGTATCGTATTTTTTTATTAGATCTGATTTTCGAGAAAAGTTTTTAAAAAGGCCCTAGTATGATTTTTCAAGATGCTTGCAATGTAAGCCCAAGTTAAAATCGTCAACCAGACTTTTGCCGACAGAAAGGTGAACGATTTTTTCCGCGTGCTCGCGGCCAAATAAACCTCGTTTTCTCGGTTTGTGTGAACTTGGAAAGAACAAGAATTTCGCGCGCCCGTGGGCACTCCAAGTTTATGGAGGAAATGAAAACATTGTGAAGCTTATGCTGCAAAAAGTCCATACTTGATTGAAGAATTCACGAGGTAAAATAAGTTGTGTTACTAATTCTCTACTAACAGAATGAATGGGCAAGGGGTACGTTTAAGGCTGTATTGCTGAAGATGAGAAGTTAGGGCAAATGGTCTTGCAAAAAATAGAATCACAAAGTGAGTTTTTTTTTTTTTTTTTTTGGGGGGGTATAACCATAATTACATAGTGATGACTGTATTAGAATAAATGATTTTGTGGATGATTATGTAAATAAGTGTGAGTCTTGTCATGAATGAATGTTATATTTTTGGCATGAAAAATGCCTTGAAAATAAGCTATAATGTGTCTTGGGACGACATCCTGTTTCCTTTTTCATCTGTTATCTTAAATTTTACTCTAATCACAAGATCTAAATTTCAACTTAAGTTCAAGCACAGATAAGTAATTAAAATTGTCAATAATCTTCCAAAAAATATATTTTTTTGATCCTGTAAAAAGAGGTAAGCTCTCAAACAGTTTAATGTCTTTATCCTCGAGTACTAACAACTTCTTGTATCTGTGAAAGAACACGCTTACCGGAATATGAGGCGATCTCTACCTTCATGTATTTATTTGCTCCGACAACGTTGAGTCCTAATCTCTCCAAATCTTCCTTATACGCTTAAAGATTTCCGCGCACATCACATTCACATCCTTCCTATTACCATAACTTTCTTATTACCTCTATTTAATTCTCTGTTGTTTTTCCCAACACTTGATTATCTCAGTTCACTCCACTTCTAAAGTTTTACTTTTGCATCATGCCGTTTCATTTCGTAGGGAAGAATCTGGGAACGAATATAAAAAATCAGAAGGAAACCTTAAATGTCAATCAGAGGGAGAATTCGCTAATAGTCTACGTTACATCTTTTGTAGTAAAAATTAATGAAAGACCGTGTTTTATTTTCGAGGAAGCACGGTACATACCCGCTGTTGCGGTGAATGAGGAAAGAACAATATTAACACAAAATTCAAGTGTTTAAAAATTTCCAAGAAGCCTTCCAGATATTTCCTCTTCAATTTTTATCATAATGATGAAAAAAAAAATGTTTTTAAACAATCGTACTGTTCTGATGAATCACTACGATTCCTTATTTTTAAAGGAATGACAAATAAATTGTATGCAAGCGAGCTTTCAAGGAAAAAAGTTCGTTTGGCAGATGATGGAACGAAACCAAGTTTATTCCCAGAACAACACTGTGATGTTTATCTAAAACAGCATCAATTCCCATTACGTCATTAATTTGAAAATGAATGTCCTTTGAATTTCCGTAAATTCTCTTGAATGTGCTTTGCATCTCTCTCTTTAATTAGAGAGAATTTGAACGGCCGAAAGGATTGCGATTGAGAATTGATTGAGCGTTATGTTGACAGTCGCTATTCACTGAAGCAAATGCTGACAATCATCATTCTATAACGATGAATGATTGCTTATGTAACTCTGACTTTGCAAGGATTCATCCGTATGGTTTATTATACTCTTAACATTTCACTTTATGTTGGAACCCGATGCAGTATTTTTAGGGCGCAGTTAAAGAATTCTCTGTTCAATTTTCGCTTTTAAATGTATAATGAAAGAATTAAAATATTTTATTTGAAATAGTGTTTTCTAAAAATTGACTAGCCGGCTCAAAGTTAAATTAACGTTGCTACCAATTTGAAGAATACACAGAAATTATGTGAAATGTATTTTAAAACTTACCGTTTGTAGAAATTAGTTATTAAGGTACAGAAGTGATTAATATTTACTATTTAATTCTTTTTAATCATAAATCATTTATTCTATTTCTGTCGAATTTCTTAAACTCACTTTATGAGTACACGTTTCTAACTTTCAAATAATATTAAATCGTGCGCTCTTAATCATAGTTTGAATTCTGAAATGCTGAATTATTAATTTTCATCGAGATTTTACATTAAAAAAGATTTTTTTTTCTGTCTCTAATTAAACTGTTTTGTTTTTTAAAATGGTGTAAGTTCACTTTTGGAAATGTGTGAGTTAATGGCAGTTATAGTGATATATAACTATCCTCGTTTTATGTTTATAATCATATATTCAACGGGGAACGATTTCTTCAGAATTTGATGAAGATAATTTTATTTTGCCAATCGATTTAAACGCAAATCCTTAAATGTCTCAAAATAAAATTAAAAAAAAAAAAAAAATGGATTTACATCACTTCATAAAAAGAATTAGCTCATCATAATGGACATATGTATCACTTAAAAAACCAGAATTAATTGTAATTTCGCCTCCTTCTGAAAAGGCGTTTTTTTTGTGTGTCTTTTAGGAGAGAGAAGATTGGTTTCGCTTTCAAATAAAATTGCTTAAAAGTCCGAAATTGACGAATTTTCAATGCCCTGGTTTCTGTTACATAGAAAAATTATTCCCCAAATTTTTAAAATTACAATACAGTGAAATCTCTTTTATACTAATTAATTTGGACCAGAAAAGGTCTGAGGTATCGAGCCGGAGAATGGAAATGGTTTTTCTATTCCTCGTAACTATTTCTGTCAATTAACCAGTTCCCAGAAATGCATCTATAGTATTATATTAGTGAAACCAATACTAAGACATTTACTGAAGATTGTAGTTTAGTTTTTATTAACGTCGCACTAGAAGCAACACGAGGGCTATTGGCGACAGACCTCGTAATTTTGAACCTCGGTCAAGTGACGAGGACGACACCTGAGCTGGCACCCCCTTCCAACTTCCACACCATGCCAATGGAAGGACTTTGAGCCCCGACAGATTTAACGTCCATCAGCCCCGGCTACACGGTGGGTCTTTGGCAACAAAGGATCGAACCCGCGACTGAACAAATATCGCCAGTCACGAATCCTAAACCACTAGGCTACCGCGGCCACATTTACTGATGATAGTTTACACACTATGAAAACGGTTTTTTAATTTATCCGGGGGCGCCCCCGGGTGTTTGATTCTTTTCGTTTGAAATTAGTGATGAGATTTGTCTGCGTCCTTTTTTTTTTTTTTTTTTGGAAGACTAAATAAAACTTTTATTTTCGAAATGGCTTCAAAAACAGATGAATGGTTGGAGGGTTATATAAATACACTTTGCGACGAAATGTATTCATACGAACATAAACAATAAAAGGCTTTATTATATGAAAGAAAGGAAATCATAATACGAGTACATTGAATCTTTAATGAAACCAACAATTAGAGGAATTTTTTAAAGAAAAAAGGACTTGAAAGATCTTATCGTAAAACTATTCGAAATCCAGACATCAAAAGGGTCAAGTCTCAAGTTTTAAAACAAAACCCTGTTATCCCCTCCCCACAAAAACGTTACAATTAAACAAGATAATAAAAATCATAAAGTTTTCAAGTTTTAAAAAATGTATAAACCTAAAGCTTGCATACTTTAATCGAAGTACATTTATATAAAACCTCTACTGAAAATCGTCTAACATTGGAGATAGATGGAAGTTTTGTCGTGATATACTTTACTTAAACTAAGCGATGAAACATGGCTTAATTTAGGTGATTGCAACTAAAAAAAAAGCGATTATCTACACTTCAATGGAAGGAAATAATCGTAAAAAAAATGGTTGTGTCATTTTAAAGGAAAGTTTACTTAAGGATTAATGTGTGGTTGCGGCAAGAATTTGAAGTACAGCTAGTTGAAACTGAAAAACAATTTCAAGTATTGTTAAGAAAATTCAGTATTATTAAAATAAATACTATAATCAATATTTGATCAAGAAATTACAATTTTATATGGGAAAGACCGTCAAAGTACAGCTGCATATAAAGGAAGCCTTTAGGTTTACTTCAAAATCAACGAACACCTATAAAAGAATCAGAAATAAGAATTTATTGTTTGGTTACTTCATGAATAATTCTTGTGCTACTTGGTTGGATGTTGAGAGTGGGGTGTCAGCGCAAGTTTCAACCTCATCATCTAACCTTGATACAAAATTATAAGGCGTATTCGTTATTGTTATTGAACCCATGTCGGTCAGAAATTAACAGTCTTTTTCAAAAATAGAATTAACACACAAAAAATCTAGTTCGATATTTATTGAATAGACACAAAAACCAACAGTATTAGAAAAACAAAAAAGTTAGCATATCAATTAATTGCCTATCAATCAAGGTAATATTAAAAAGATGTTTACTGTTACATCTGATCTAAAGGTAATAGGAATCGTTAATTAGTAATCAATTCATATCGCATTTCCTTTCCACGTGTATTCTACTAATAAAATTGTTTTTCGAAAACATTCCCTTTTAGGTTAACATTCTTTCTTCGAGTATATGCGAGAGATTTTTTTTTTTTTTTTATCATTTTATTCTATTATCATTGTATCTGTTTCTGGGAACACATAACCCGATAAGCTGCAATCATTTCTAATGCTCTCGTAGTTTCATAATCTATGGGTTTCGTTACGACTCATTCCATTCTGTTTCTGATTTTTACCGAAATATTTGATGAACTAACTGCATTCGTATCGAAAGAGACTTGCTCGTTTGATTTGACTTACGAGGATAGTTCAAAAAGTAATTTTTTTTGACGACAGATGGCGTTGGTTAGGCAAATTGCTGTTACTATTATATACTGTTATTTGTTAAATGGTTCCAAAACTAATGAAACACTAATTTTTGGTTAGTTGTGATTTGGCAGCCATTTGTTGCCAAATCGAATCTAAATTGTTGCTCTGTCGAGTTGCTATTGGCCAT
Source organism: Nephila pilipes (assembly GCA_019974015.1). NCBI lineage: Eukaryota > Metazoa > Arthropoda > Arachnida > Araneae > Nephilidae > Nephila > Nephila pilipes. The sequence goes on along the minus strand of BMAW01008202.1, from coordinate 727,821 downwards.
GAAGTCTGGATTCATCATTATACACCAGAAACCAAACAATAATCAAAACAATGAGTTGCTATGAGTGAATCTGTTCCGAAAATAGCAGGATAAAATTTTGGCTGCGATTTTTTGGGGTGTGAAGGGCGCAATATTAATGGACTTATTAGAAAAAGGGGGAAAGGTCAGTGGACAAAACTACAACGAGGTACCACATTCCTCTTTCCTTTTCCCATTCCTGGCACGGGATCTTTTTTAACTGCCCCCGTAGCTTAAAAATTATATAGTGATCCGAAATAAAACCGAATAACTGTTGAAGAAAATAAAAACTTTAATTATATATAATATTTTTTCGTGCACGAATGGATATATATGCAACATCCCATTTGATACTGCAATTGGATGATTTAAACTTCAATCAAATGGGCTGTTACGTTTCCCAGACCATGGAATACATAACTACGGAGCTGATGCTGTATAGGCCCGAATTGGCGCCAGTTTATTTTTCTTGGCGATCGGGAATTTCATACCAAATTTCGGGCATGCCAATTGCCATGATAAACTTGAGTGTTGCTCGTATTTAATCAGTGAGGGATAAAACCCGAACTTGGCGTCCTATCGTTGAATCTAGGATATTTAATACATTATTTAGTCATAAATTAGTAGAAATATAAATACGTTTAACTGCGTAATATCCTCTCATTGTATTCAGGACATCTTACGGTATTTCTTAGGAATAAATTCTCTCTACAATAGGATAGAATTAATGTTCACTTTTAATGCAATTTGCTATGGTACTATTTACTTGTAGGTTATCTGGAAGAAAACAGCATATACTCACCGAGCACAAATACATACTATCGAAAGTTCGTTGACTATACAGATTACAGAACTCGAACTGTTACTGGACCGACTGTTTCTATTTTTTCGAATGCGGAGAAGTAAATTGCAAGTTCTGAGTGTTCCTGGAATAAACCACAATAAACAACGTCTTCGAATTCCATTTCCTTCCCACATTTTTCTTCGAATGCACGTATGTGCAGTATAGCATTTCAGCGGGAAGATAAAAATCGCTGTACTGTGTCGTGAAACGTACCTCACGGCCGTCTAGACCGTTTCCTTTTTTAGATGGATACTTTAAAAGCCATAGTGAACACTCTGGTTAACGCTCTGACTGTACAAACTGTGTCGTCGTAAAAAAAATAAGCAACTGACATTGATATTCCGAGTTTTTCCGAATAGTTCTGCGATAGGGTTGAGATAATCTTTGAAAACGTGTATTGTTGTTTTCTGGAGTTATTGTGCACAATTCTTTGATCTTAAAATGCTCTTGCCACGAAGAATTGCGCTGTATAATATTAAAGTGGATCAAGTGTTTGACATATTCGAATGAAACATGTTGTGATTCATTTTTGATAGCCTGTAGATTTGTCTTAGGAAATAATGTTTGTCTACAAATGTTTGCCTAAATTTGTTTAAAACAAAAATATTTAATGTCCATTGCACTGAAAAGATTTCAGTGATGAATGTAAAGGTGTTTTTTTTTTTTTTTTTTTACATTCGTAGACTCGGCCGCCTCAGCAGCAGATAAATTCGTGTACTATTTCGAAAGGAAATACAGTTTATGAAATTAATACCAAGTGTAATGTTTCAAATCGATTTTTAAGGTCGAAACATATTCTAAACAACTAATTCATTATCTAGATTTAGCCCGCACTTTCGCGGTTTCATAACCTTCAAAAATTACTTTGAAGGACATTTTTCAAATTTGTTATTTCCTGAACGAGACAGCACCGTATGCGTAGAAGTAAAATACTCATTAATGGATTTCAAATTTTAAAAAAAGTACTTAATTTTTCTTTTCTACATTACTCTTATTCACCATTCTTTTCTCTTGGTACAAAATCTTTTGCCAGAAATTTTGTTCCACTATTTGTCCTAAGAACTATTTTCATGTTGTTATATTCATGATCCGTCTTAATTTCTTATTATTTTGCCTGACAATTGCATACTTATTATTCCTTAAATTTCCCTATTTTATTATTTGAAACACTTATTCCACTATTACTTATATTCAGTGACAATAGTTTATTTAGTTAGAATAAGGTATTTACTCTGAAAATTGATAAGTTGTAACTTAAGTAATTAAAGCTTTCGCGGCCACACGAGTTCGTGGCCAATGTCATTTCAGTGGAATCGCGAATTGAAATCCTGATTTCATTGAAGACCCGTCGTATAGCTAGGCTGGTGCTCGCGAAATCTGTCGAGGCTCTGGTGAATGGAGTGCCAGCTCAGGTGTCGTCCTCGTCACTTCACCCTAGTTCAGAATTACGATGTGATGTGATTGTTTATTAACGTCGCGAACCTCGTGATTTTGTAAACCTGGATCAAGTGACGAGAATGACACCTGGGCCTCCGCCTCCCATTCCAAACTTCCATACCACAGCAAACGAAAGGACTTAGGACCTCGACCAGATTCAACGTGCATCATCCTCGTTACATGGCGGGTCTTTAGTGGCATCAGGACTCAACGAAAACAACGCCGGCCGCGAGTCCATGACCATTAGGCAACCGTGGCCTCAAAATTACGAGGTTCGTCTCCAACATTTGTCTTGATGCTTCCGAGTGTGGCGTTAATAAATCGTGAGTTACAATTTTTCTACATTTAGGTAGATGGGCGAATATTTTTTGTGTTCTTGAAAAAACTCTATTACTTCTACTTCACATTTTCTTCTCTCTAGAAGTACTTTGCCTGTTGGTATTGAATTTGTTTGATTGATTAGCCTAATTAATGTGTACGTCGAAAACGACATTTAAAGCCGTATTTCATTTCCATACTTTCAACTGATTACCTCGCAAACTAGTGAAACTCGAGGGAGTAGAGTTCATTAACGTATTATATAATTATGGAGATTAATTAAAACAGAAATTTAATTAGTGCATTATTTTTCCTTCAAAGCTTTGACGATACTGATATATTCTTCGTTTTTATTGGATGGTAGATTTTGATATGATTTTTACCCTCGTTCGTGTAATTGAAAAAAAAAAAATGTTCAAAAAAAGAATTTCGTTCATTATTTTCAAAGAACATTGTCCTATAAATAACTGTAAATAATTCTTATATATTCGTAATTAGTAAAAACATTTTAATGTTATCTATGTTGCGAATAACTCTCATTAAATTGATTTAAAAACAAATAACCTTCGTTTTATTGACTTAGAATTAGTTCCATGTACCTTCAAACGTATAAGCAACAATGAAGAGTATGTGCGAGTTGGGAAATATAAGTTGATTAGATAAATAATTGATAAAAAAAAAAAAAAAAAACCGCTATCAAATAAACACGAGAAAAAAACAAGTTTCCAAGAATCCTTTAAATTCTGTAAATTTATATCAGAAAAAAAAAATATTTTTCTTAAGAAACCTTGATTCTTTATTTTTGCGTGATCTCGGTTCAAGGTATCAAATACTCTTTATCTGAGAAAAATTAATTCTATTAAATGGGTTATTAATATCACAATCACATACATACTTGTGCATTTATACTAGCTGCGTTTTATTCGATTCAGTGCTATTTACCTTACTGCATTTTGAACATCTTTAATTGAAATGAAAATTGTTATTAAGAGCTACGTTCGAAGCAAAGAGACTAATTTATCTGGATTTTATAATAATTAATTTGAAAAAATATTTCTGTTCTGCATTTAATGAGCTCTCAGAAGGAAAAAAAAGCAGTAAAAATGCATTAACTTACCATCAAGTTAAGTGCTTTGGATTTGATTCTGACTGCTTTAAATTCTTTTAATGTCTACACCCTCCTCCCCACCCCCACATTTTCTCATCTTTGTTACTAAAGAAATGGGAGATAGTGATGTCTCTCCCCACCCTTTTTTTTTTTCGTTATGTTTTAATTGTACTAATGAAATATTTTTGATAAGAAGATGGTGCTTTATATTTCTGAGTACGATTATAAGATTAAAAGACTAATTATAAATCTGTCTCGCAAAGTGGAAAATTTATTTGTTTTGATTTTTTAATGTAAGCATTTTTCACTAAGTTATCTGCATGCACATTTATTTTCAAACGTCTGTTATCATTACAAAATTTTTGGAATTTCCATTTAGGTAAAAATGGTAGTTAGGAATCTTTTTCTACATTCTTTTTCTTGCGTGAATAGACTGTACTAAAAAACATTAAAGACATTCATAATATAATTCAATTTACTTGTTTTCCAATTTATAATATTCCGTTTCCTTGTTCTTCAATTCATGATATTCCATTAACTTGTTTTTCACTTTGCGATATTCCATTTACTTTTCTTTTCAATTTGATAATCCATTTACTTGTTTTTCAATGTATGATATTCCGTTTACTTATTTTCCAGTTAATAATGTTATTCCATTCTTTTGTACCTTAGATTACTTCTGTTATCGGAATTACTTTATTTTCAGTTGTGTTGGACATTTGAAGAAAATATCTAATTTGAAAAAACGGGATCGAATATTCTAAGAAAAATATGTGTGAGGTTGAAAAGAAAAACAAATTTCATATTCTTCTAGTATATCACAATCGCATGTTGGGTCTTATTTTGGGAATGTTTCATAGGACACTCAGACACACGTATAGTATTTATTGATTTGCAGAATTATCTTTATATAATCATATATCCTTCTTTCTGCTTATTGTAAATGTTTCTCTATAAATTTACTGCTTCTGTTTATAATATGCCAATTTTCATAAAAAATATTTATGAAAATAAATTAGAAATTCATATAAAACCGAGATTATTAAAATTCTTTACAATGTTTTTATGACAGCTTATCTGCATTCACCCCTAAATAATACAATTTAAAGAAAACTATTTTCTTCCAAAAAACTTCAATATTAGTTTTTCTTTCTTGTTTAGGAATTCTAAATATTCTAAGAAAATAAAAAAATGTTGTTATAATTAGCCGATAAAAACACACTTCAGTTAACTAATTATGAAAACACACTTGCTTCAATATTATTTTTATACAATTTAATATTTTTCCCCAGTAATTAGATTTTAAAATAGAAATTTCGAGCGCTGGAATTAATTTGTAAATGGGTGCAATAATTGTTCGCAAAAGAAATAATTTGGAATTCTAGACTTTTTTACCAATTAATTATTTATTTCGCTGAAAATATACATTTTAAGTGTTTTGTTGATTGAAAAAGTACTTTTTTAAAGCTTTTGTATAATTTTCGAATTTTTTTCCATTTTTTAATGAGGCATCTTCTTTTTTTAAGCGTCTCAATCTTGCCTTATTCAAAACCTTAAACGGACCTTGTGGGTATATTTTTAATTAAATTTTTTTAAAAAAATTAATTTTATTTCACATATTTTGAGAATTAGTTGACTAGATATATATCTGATGGAAATAATATTCTAAATATTCGACTGCAGTTCTGATACTTACGAGTATTAGAAAATTATTGCCGCGATGGATAATTATTTTGTGTCGAGGATTATTTAATTTAAAAAAATGTGTTTTTGATCGTATAGGTTTATTTTGACGTTTTATTTTTATGAAGCATCTTTAACTTCCTTGAAGTCGAAATTTTATAAATAGGCCAAGATAGTTTATCATATATTTTTCTCTAATTCGAGAAATTGTGTATCTCATTTGCATCGTCAGTGCAAGAAAGGTTCACCCTATTAAAACAACAGGTTCTTTCGAAATAAATCTAGATTTTTATTCTGAGACTCTCCATTAAACACAATGACTTCCTTTTATCTGGAAACAATTAATGCAAACACATAAATCTGTTATAGTTCATATTCATAGTTCGCATAGTCACAGCAGTATGTGATCACAATATCACATGAGACACAAATTATTGAAATACTCTCTAATTGATACACACAAAAGATCATTTTTCATCAAGATCTAGTTTTGACGCCAAATGTGGCTACTTGGCGATATTTGAGGACCAAATTTGTCGCCTCGGTTACCGTTACCTATTCCTTGTGTATTCTCATCTTTACAGTAAAAACTACCATAATTTTCAGTTGCCTCTGTCGTTCATACGCACACTCTCACACATATACATAAAATAAACTCCAAAATATTACAATCATAAACAAATTTAGGAAATAAATCTGAATAATTATAAAATAATACAGTCATTAAGCAATCTTTACTATGCTATTGAGTAAAAAACAGATACACTAGTCCTTATATATGTATAAAATAAATTATTTCAAACAAAGAAAAAATGAATAAAAATAAAAAATACAAATTTAACTATACAAGAAAAAACTATATACAGTAGATAAATTTACAAAAGCAGGTAAATTAAACGAAAAGTTAAACTGACGTCTTTAAAAATTTTAGTTTAAGAAATACGAGTAAAGAAATTGAAAAATCTAAAAATTGAAGAAAAGCAAAATAACGGAGTGTAATATAATTAACGTTGTTCCAGGCTATTATAAACTGAGTTATACCAGAATTAATGGCTAAACTATTCTCTCACTCTTTATATATATATATATATATATATAAACTGCTGTTTGTAGAAAATGCAACACTATGAAGGAATCATCAGAATCAAATGAAATTCGCAGCAAATGTCAATTATAGGATATTATGCAAATTAATAAAGTTTCAGAGCCATCGCGCGTGCGCGGCGCGCGCAGCGCCCTCTGAATTGATGCTGAAAGCGTATAAATAAAGTGCTGTAGCGGGACGTTGAAAAAAGTCTATGATTATTTGTTAGTGGCAAACGTTTAGTGAGACCTGAGTATGCCTCCACGACGGAAGAATAAGAAATTCAAGCAACTTACGGAGTTTGAACGAGGGAGGATAATCGGCCTTCGAGAAGGAGGATTTTCCTATCGCGCAACAGCAGCTCGTATGCAGCGGAACAGTTCCACAGTGATGCGAGTTTGGAAGCAGTGGACCGACGAGCACCGAACAACTCGAAAAACAGGCACTGGACGACAGAAGGTGACGTCAGAGCGCGATGATCGACACCTGCTCCGCATGGCGGTGAATGATCGCACAGCTTCCTCCAGGCAGCTGGCAGCACGTTGGTCTACTGCTACAGGTGTACAATTGTCGGCTTCGTCAATTCGTCGTCGTCTTCTGCGCCGTGGATTGCGTGCAAGGGTGCCTTTATACAGGATTCCCCTCACGGCGAATCATCGACGGCTGCGTCGGCAGTGGGCTCTTGAGCACAGAGACAGGCGAGCTGATTGGCACCAAGTTGTCTTTTCAGATGAATCACGCTTCAATTTGTGGACCCATGATGGCCGTGTTCGTGTTAGACGTTATGCCGGTCAACGCTGCCTTCCTGAGTGTATTATTGAACGACATAGTGGTCTAACACCCGGAGTTATGGTCTGGGGTGCGATTTCGTATTATGGACGATCCAATTTGATACGAATTGAGGGTAATCTCAATAGCAACAGGTACGTCCGTGAAGTGCTACAGCCCGAAGTCGTTCCTTTCCTTCAAGGCATCCCTGGAGCTATCTTTCAGCAGGATAATGCACGCCCACATGTTGCGCGGACTGTTCGAGACTTCTGTTCAGCACAACGCATGCAACTTCTTCCTTGGCCTGCTTATTCACCGGATATGTCGCCTATTGAGCACGTGTGGGATATGGTTGGTCGGCGTCTCGCTCGTGATCCGCGTCCTGCAGTTTCCAAAGTCGAACTTTGGTTGCGCATACAAGCGATATGGAATTCTCTTCCTCAAGCAGATATTCAACATCTGTTTGACTCCATGCCACGTCGTATAGCAGCACTTATTGCAGCGCATGGTGGCTGCACCAAATACTGATTTCGGACGCTTAATTTGTTTCTTTTGTTTTGAAAATTTCATCATTTATTTGTATCAGTACAAGTCGTTTCTGCATTAAATTTCATTTGATTCTGATGATTCTTTCATGGTGTTGCATTTTCTACAAACAGCAGTATATATAGTACATTATTAATTCATTTTATTCAATAACATAATCGAAAAGTATTAAGTATTTTTCTTTTTTTTTTTTAAGAAATGGTTATCATACTTATTTCATGAATTTCAAATGTGTGCGTTAACATTTGTTTTTTCATTATTATCGCGAAACACATGCATATTTGTCACATAAAGTTAAATTCTTATTTGTGTATAATATTTAGATATTAAAAAATTTAGCATTGCTTGATTCGTCTGAAATTTATAAAGATGACAACGTAATATGTATGGAATAGAATTTCTAAGATAGCGTTCTTTTAGTTTTATCAATTATGTAGATAAGTAGATATAAATATTTTCTTGGACAATATTATTTTTGTTTCTTTCATGTCGTAATAATCTAATAATATGAATGATATACATTTTCCTTTATTGTCCTATACAATTTGTTCAGCATTTTCTTGATGTATCTTGCTTCCCAAGAGACCAGAAAAGATTGCAATATATTGAGCTTATGAGAAATTAGTTTTTGTAAAATTTGTTATCTAGATTGTGTATTCAATAATATTTTTGTCTCTAAAAATATTTAATTTTAGTTTATATTCTATATATATATGAGAAAATTGTTGTGGTAATCTATAGGTATCGATTATACATTTTAAAAATCTGATTAATATATGGTAAAACTCCTTCTCTGTAGTTCGTCACAATGGAAGATTTTACTATGGTTTATGTACTTATTCTTAAAATATGATGTTAAGATAAACATAAGATGTATAATTATTTGATTTTATACTTTTTAGTTTTAATATTTTTCTTGTTTAGAAATTTAAATGAATAAATGAATTTAAAAAAAAAAAAAAACGCAAACTCACATATATTCGGTTTAGAAATTGTAATTTTATAGTTGGATACACAATGTAACAAGTCAATTAAGGAATTATTACTTCTTTACCATGACATATCCTTTTAGCAATGTGGTTTAGTAGTCATTCATGCGCAAAAGTTTTTTTAAAAAATTATTGTTCAACGCATGTTGTCACTTTCAATACAACATCATAAAGTAATTTAATCAAAGAAGTTCCATAGTAAATGATTAAAAATAAATTCGTGTCTATGAAAGAATTTTTTTTGTACAAATCATCAAAATGAAATGTAATTTGCACAAACGCTAACTTCCTTGATTAATATAATTAAATTTTTGCTTAATGGACATGTAAAAATGATATGAACTTAAAAGGAAAACAAATGTTTTTTTCTCGTAACGTAGACAAGTTTTTGTCTTTATTTTACTGAGAAAGAATAAAAATATCATTGTCTTGATATGTTTGGTAACCTTGGATATTTCGTCCAGACGCATAAACGAAGTGCGGTCAGGAAAAAATAAAGTATAATTCTATTTTTTATAGGCCATTAGCTGATTTATTTTTTGCTTTTTTAATATCGGTCTTATCTTAGGAATAAGCATCGGTTGCATTATGAACATTAATTACACGTTTGAACTGTTAATTTGGCGTGATGCCTAGTTTGTCAATCACGAGTTGTATGCAAGGTTGCTCTGAAAAATTCTAATGAGGATGCAGAATCAAATAGAATGGTTATTTTTAAATTTATTTTATAGACTGACCGCGATGAAAGAGAGAAATCCTGGTTCCTCTATAAACAAGTTTCAGATCATTGCATGGTATAATAAACTGGGTATATCGTTATATATTGCCATTCTCTTATAGATTTGTTGAAGAAAGTTGTATTTTAGTAAGGGAGGAAAGTGCACTTAATCATACTGTATGATAGCCAACAGAATCATTAATTTCACATTTATTCCTTTGTACTCTAGCCTATTGACTCATATAATACACCTACAAGTGTACATATTCGAGTATAATGTAAAAAATACGGTTGTTTCAATGAAGCAAAAAATATTTATTTCAAAGTTACGTTATATAAAGCAAGTTCAAGCTTCATCAAAACGAAAATTATACGTTTTGTAATTTGTCATTGTATGGTATTTTTGGAAGCAATCGTCCATGTGCATGTGGGGTTTACCCTGAGTAACTATTCACAAAATTCGCTAGTTCCTTGTCTTTCTCTTTATTCCTGTATGTTACAAGAAGTTGCTGCGTAAATACACGCATCATTTTGAACAAAAGCGCTCCAATAAGTAAAACAAGTGTGTTATCATAGCACAGACAGTAGATTTAAGTTCTTATTTTAAAAGTCGCGTTATCAGCGACGACGGGAATGCTGAGTTAATAATTTTATGGAACAATTCAAGTCTTAAAATTGATTTCGACACATTTTTCTGGAGCTTTCAATAGCAAATAATAGACGTTAATAATTTCAAATGAGAATGGCGTAAGAATCCAATTTTCTTTGTCAACATCCAAATTTGAAGGAAAAGGATTACGAATTTGTGACTTCTAATACTTCAAAGTTTCAATCATAAATTTTAGAATTAAATCTTTGGAAAATTTATTTTTAATTATTAAAGCAATTCTTAGATTTTCAGCGACACCAAAAAAGGTAACCCTGGAATGTAGCGGCATTAACATTGTTTATCAACGGTAGAATAATTTGATGACGATGGTTCTTGCAGTTTTGTTTCATGCTCAGATGACCTCTGAGCTGATTCGTCCTTCCCATTTTTCCATACGGTTACTACGTTTGTACCGGGAGGCTATTATTCCATAGAGAAATACAGTAAAATCTTGTTTTGAACAGCTATTTTCAGATTATGAAGAAGCATCTTTGTCATCAAATTGCCATGAACCTACTACCATCAGGTTGCTAAAAGATATCTCTACCGTCTCATGTTACCACACATTACCACTTTTAGTTTACACAGAAGCATTTCTACCTACAGGTTACCCTGAATCTACTGACTTCAATTTATTAGGCGTTTCTACCACCATGTTACTATGAACCTGCTACCTTCAGGTTAGTGAGAGACACTCCTACACGTTACCATAAACTTATTACTCTGCTTATTAAGAGGTGTATCTGTCTTCGCGTTACCATGTCTCTGCCATTTTCAGCTTGCTAAGAAACGTCTCTGCCGTCAGATTACTTTGACCTATCATCTTCAGTTTGTTAAAGACGTGCCTGCCGTCAGGTTACTATAAGCCTACTACCTTCAATTTACTGGAAATGTTTATACCATGAAGATTACCATGAACTTATTAAAATTTCAGGCTACTGATAGGCATCTTTATAATCAGGTTACTATAAACCTACTACCTTCAAATTACTAAGTGATGTCTCTACCATCAGATTTTACCGTAAACCTACACTCATTAAAAATCGTCTTAATTTCCATCAGTGTGTGTCAGTACAACATCGTTAATACATCTGTTGTTTTCAAAAGGATAAACATATACATAAGAGAACTGCTTGGGACATTTAACAATGAATTTTAGAAACTCCGTTTTAATTATTATGAAAGAAAAATGAAGTAAGTAATCTCGACATTTTTAATGAACGATTATCTGTAATTATTTATAATGATAGATTGGTTATTTGAATGAAAAACAATGATAATAAATAATAAAAGATTTTGCACTTTGAAAATGTGTCATTAAGAGAACTAATACAAATGAAGAAACTAGCAGACATATAAATGAATAAAATTTGCATGATGAAATTCGTTTTTGTGTATAACTTTCTGATCGCATGAATTAAAATTCATTCCGATCGGATGAATCAAGTTTCAAATAAGAAACTTGATACTGAGAAGGAAATTCAGTGTTTATAAAGCAGAAAATTTGCTAAATGAATAAAAGATCTATGTATTCCAAGACATAATTTGGATGTTATTTAAATACTATAAAATTTCATATCAAATTCAAGGTATGAAAATCATTATTTTCTTTGACTAACATTTTGAAAACAGACAAGAACCGATATTTGTAAAGCTGTTTTTTTTTAAGAAGAAAATGAGCGATTTTCAAAAAAATTTTACTGTATTTTTATTTGATGCATTAATTTTTTTTCTACTTTACCCCCCTCCTCCATTTTACCCATCATTACATTAATTTTTTGGTACATTATTATTATTATTATTATTATTTTTGTACTTGTGCGACAATCCCGCTTTGGTCATTAAGATTTGATCCATCGAAACTCGCTAATTTATCAATTAATAAAGTAGTCAGTCAGAAATAATTAACTTGATTTCATTTAATCCTATTTATGATCCAGATTAAATTAATTATTATTATGAATGTTGTACGATAACTAACTCGCGTCCGAAACCTAAGGTTAGAATTTTAATATTCTACTTGCCTCGTTAACACCAAAACTGAATCTGAGTCGGGAATAATACATATAAACTGAGTCCAATATGAGCTATCCGACGTTCAGTTAATCTTCTAGCGTCATGTCATGTGCGCTTTTTTTCTCTAACCTTCAGTCCGCTCTCAGCAGTTTGAACTTGTCCAATCTCTTCATCTCATGTTCACTAAACTTCTAATATATATAGTAATGCTGATTTACCTTAGTCACAGTTTATTCACAAAGCGACTTTCTCTAATCAAATAACGTTATAAAGTAGTCCGAAAGGGTCGTTGAAGGGGGAAACTCGCGAGAACCCGTTTTTAACTTTTTTCACTTTTTCTTTGAAAAGCAACAAAAATTATGTTCCAAGTAATGCATGTATGTTTTTTGATGTATCTGAAGTATCGAAGACTTGAATAGGTCGTACTTCCATACATTTCAACACGTTTTCAATTTCTTTTATTTTCTTATGGTAGACTGCTTATGTGAATGAACATTTAAAAAAGCTGCGTTCTTGGCCCTTGTTCAAATGGGGCAGTTTTGTGGTTTTGCATGTATTTTTTGCTTGGAGACTAGCCACATTTTACCACACACACATTACTTTACCTCCAAAAACATCAACTTTATTGAATACATTTATCATTTTAATGGAAATGTTTGTGATGGAAATTATTTAATTCTTTTAAATTACCTAGTTGTATTGCTAAATATTTTCAGTCATATTATTTCCATGAAATGATTTTTAGCCAGTGTTCAACCAAAAATGTAAATTTTGAATTTATGTGTATTCGCTTCTGTCCTTTATTAATTATTTCCTAAATAGGTGGCTTCAATCGATTAGTAAAAGTTAAAAAGTTTTGTGAAACCATGTACTTATAAAGTCATGCAAGAAAAAAATTATCAAATTACCAATCGCGGATATTAAATAACCAATTTATATGAATAAATTTTGAAGTGGAGAGAGCTATAATTTTATTTGTTCCAGAATTCATGTCCGAAAATTCCTAGTTGAAACCAGTTCCTTTTCACGTAATTGCTTTCACAAAATCGATGAAAGATTTCTATTGATTTCTTTATTCTAGGATGGAATGCAAATTACATGCTCGCTTGTGTCGTTCCGTTATTATTATTTTTCTCGTAAATTTCCCTGAAGATGTACATGAAACCCAATGGTAAAAAATATTTAGAAGTAAAAAAAAGTAAGCAAAAGAAAACAATATTCTAAGTAATGAATAACTGGTTATGAGGTTTTCTGTGAGAAAATTGTTGATTATTTTCGACTGAATTATTTCTGGAATTTGGATTCGTAATTGAAACTATTGTAAGCATGTGTGGTTATTTGAAATTTAAATTATCGTAATGAAGGAAATTTCAGTAATATTTTTTTCAAGTTTTTTTAAATTTAAAAAAAAAAAATAAATAAACGTTTTCAAAAAAAATTTAGGAACTGAAATTGATGGAATGTTATAGGAGGAATAATTGAAACATATTTTATTACGAAGATTTTGTCATGTTAATTGTGTATGTGTACAAGTAAAAATATTATTAATATTGTTAATAGAAATACGAATAAGCCTGCTCTTAAACTAATAATAAATTGCAAAACTTTCGCGAAAATTAATTTAATGTTAAATTAAAACTAAAAGTAGTAAAAAAAATACTATTATGTCAGAATTAATAAATAAACTGATTGTAATTATAAAGTATGATTTCTTTAAATTACTGTAAGAATATTTTAAAAAAATACAATAATACTAAAAAAAATATGTAAATGGTCTTAAAGATAAAAACATATCAAATCCTACGAGACTTGAATCGAGAAAAGTATCACAAGACAGAAAAGTAAAAAAAAAAGGGAGACAAAGCAATTCACAAAATTAAGCCTCAGGCTTTGGCTAAGAAAAGCGTAGTTATACTAGTGTTATGGATCCGACCATCACACTTTAACCAATTACTAATAAAGATTCTGATTCAAGAAAATCATTCCTCCGTAAAAGTAAAAGGAAGCATAAACAAAGGAATAAAAATTCATTTTTTTAGCCATATGAAAGAAATTCATTAAAATAATCTGTACTCATTTAAAGTTTTTTCTTATTAAATATATGTAACTTGTGTTATAAAATTCTTACATACGTATTTAGAATGTCCCTCCCCGTAGGAAAAATTACACTTCAAAATTTATGTGAAAGGCATAATTTTGTGTTCATGTGAGTAGAAATTTTATGACATAATTTTAAATAATGTGGAGCAATTTACATGTATTTAAAAACCACGAAAAATTTTAATAACTCTGAATATTATGAATGTTTTAATATATATATTGGTATATGATGTAAAATATATTGGCAATCAATCTTGAAAATTTTATATTTTAGCCTTTGTAGTCCCATGTTGCTTTAAGATTAAATAATTTTCGTTGTAAATTGTAACCACGAATTTTCATTATTGGTTTGTTTAAATAAGAAAATTTTTTTGATAAATTCTACTTACGTAGGTTCAAGGAGTATTTTTCTCTTCTATAACAAATAAGCAAATTTCATTCAGTCGAATTCGTCATAAAATACGTGTATTCATTTTTTAAAAATTATTTAAAGTATTTAATGTATTGTTTTAAAAATACTTTAAATCTGTTAAATTACTTTAAAATTTAGCGATAAAATGTGTTATTTAGTTCATTGTAACGATTAAAAATTAAGAAGGAAATAACAATTTAAACCGATGCGTCATATTATATTTAAGTGTGACATCATTACTTAAGTTAATCACCTTTATTTGGGGTCCCAAATATGGGCCACCTTCCTTCAATTAAACAAATGACGTCATTTAATGATGCAGCAAAAATATTTCCGTTCGTTTTCTTCTCCATCAGCTGCATTTATTTCCTTCCTACATGTTTACGTGGATATTAATTAGTATTTTTGTCGAATAATATATTCCTGGAACGCACCCATCTTTTATTTTGTTTTTTTAAGCGAGTTTAAAGAAGTTTGCTTCGAGATAATTATTTCTTCTCGCCATTTTTTAGTTATTTTTCTTTGGGTAGAATGCATTTTGCGAAATAAATGAACAAACTTAAGCTTGAAAAATATTAAATCAAAGTTGATTGATATCGTGTGATGAAACTCATAAGATTAGTTTCCGCTTGACTCGAAGAAAAACACTCATTTATTTTCCATTTTATTTTATATAATTAAATTTCAAGCTTTTTTTTTTAAATGCTGGGAACTGGTGTGAAGAAAACTAAGAAAAAATTCTTTGAAAATAATATTTTAAGATTATATCTTTCTTCTACCGCAATCGTTTGCAGAACATTAATGTTTGAAACGAAGGTAGAAAGATTGATTATAATAAATTTTGGAATACTTTTATAACATCTAAATAAAGAATTTAATATGAAAAAAAAAACTTCTTTAAAATAGTTAAATATGTTTTGACTTTATGTAACTTACATTTACTTAACTAATTTCTTTTAGAATATGAGGTGTCAAATACAAAATTATACTGTTAGCCATTAATGTATTGGATGAATCGTACTGATTAATTATAAAAGATTGAAATTGGAATCTATTTGAAGGGGAAAAAAATCATCAAATTTTGAGTTTTATCTTCGCTATTTTTTATGTATGGTTTACTATTCAAAAAGTGCTTCAAATCAAATCAAAATTAAATTAGTTAAATCAAACACAAAATTGTAACAACCAGTCTATAAACTATTTTTTGATTTGTATTTAGCATTTGTAATTTGGTTTTGTTTTCACTCTCTAACAATAAAAACTCAAATTATTTATTTATAATAATTAAGTGTTTCATTATTTTTTCTTTTGTATAAATTTGTTTTGAATTCAGTAAGTTATCTGACGTATGTGTGTGTCTGGATATCATATTGTAATAAATGGAAAGTTTGAGAAAATATGTAAATGGATTTTAAAGAGTTTATTTTTATTTATTTTGGTTTATTATAATTGTCGTTCCTCCAGAAACTTTGAAAAGTAGCTTTAAGGCCATGGTTATTCAACGATCTAAATATTTAAATACGGACAATAATTACAAGTTTACGATTTTACTTCGTAAATCTCATCATCCATATTATTTAATCGGTTCGTTCTATAAGATAAAATGTCTTAAGGGACTCGCTAGTAAACCTCATTTCACTCTAAGAAGCATGGAATGTTGTGAATGCTAAAAGGTTTAAGGGTACCAGGACGTCCAAAAAATTCTGGAATATTAAATCTAAGACTCCTTGTTTTTGGGATATATATATATTAGCAAATTATTAGTAGAGCTAAGACTTTATTGTGTGCCTAATAATGATATTTCAATCTTTCTATCGAACTATTACAAATAATGTTTTTGTCAAAAACATTTTTTTTTTCCTTTCTTATTTCAATATGGACATGTCTTGCGAGATATATTTGCAATCAGGTACCAATTTTAAAAATAACATTCCATAAATATACAAAATATTTTACTTATCATATATAAGACTATACACAATATAATGAACCTACTTTTTAGAGGATATTACTGTATATTTTCTTTAAAAAATGATAGAAATTCGTAATTTTGGAAATTTTAATATTTTTTCCCTTTTTCATATACAAAATTATTTCTTAAAAGCCGGGTATTATTTAGAGAAAAAATATTTTAGGTTCCCTTTAGTACCTTGTGGCGAAGCACTTCTACTGCCCGACTCTTGTGCCATAACTCAGTCAAATACAACTATCTCTAAAAGTCAATAACCTACTCAAGGACACACTAGTCAAATCTCACACAACTATTTATTTGTACTTTGTCATATAATGGCAAAGAGATATTTGCTTTCCTTGGTGGCCCCTTGGATTGATTCACTTTTCAACTATTACCGAACTCTAACTAATACTCTCTTACCAACTTCTCTCCAGTTGAGGCTGTCTTGATTTCTCGAATCCTCAGCGACCTCTATCTTCCGTAACAACTCTTGATATCATCTATCGCTTGTAAGGCATACATTCAACGTTAGTCTCACGCGGCCGTAATCCTCAAAATTCCCTTTTGCTTATATGAAGTGAGATATATACTCTATCTCACTTCACTTTATTTCTACCTGCCTCTAATTAGCATAATCACGTTTCATTTTGGTTGGGAAGAAATTGTTGTTTGCAGCAATCAATCTAAATTAAAGTTCTCAAGGTTAATGAAGAAAAAATCGCGAATAACCCAACGTCACAGCCTTATATAGAAATATTAAAATGAGAGGGGGAAAATTCTTTCCGACAAAAAATTTCTTTTATAATTCGGTAGAAAGATTGAAATACCATTAATAGACGCAGACAAAATCTAAGCCCTACTCATAATTTAAAAAGATATATATCACAAAAACAAGGGGTCTTAGATTAAATATTCCAGAATTCCTCGGATGTCCCGGTACCCTTAAATATCAGTCTTTAAGCCTAAAGAGAATTTAAATTATTTCTGCATATACATAAGGATACATATTATAAATATGTATCCTTTCTATAGAATTAAATTAATGAGAATCATCTTTCTTTTCCCTTCTAATCATCCTGTCTTAAAATTAAATAAACATAATGGGTTTTTTAATGTTATTTATAATACTGTCGTGTGGAATAAGTGATTTCTTAAAATACTCCTGGTTTTTTTTTTAATTCGTATTGGTAGATGTTTTTGTTATATCGGCTTAGTTCTTTCTATATGTATTAGATCTAGTATTAATATAATTCTATATGTTCTTGTAAAAATTAAGAGAAAATAATATTTTTTATGAATACTACTATATATTTTACCCATGCTGGAATTTTAAGCTCATTATCAAATAGATTTTGTTATATTCTCATCGATTTATGATCACAAAATATATAAATAAAAATAGTGAATAAAAAAGTTAACTGCATTTTTCACATTGTGCGTAATTATTAAAAACCCCTTAAATGGCAAAAAAAAAAAAGTGTTGAAAAATATGAATTCAACTTACAACCTATTAATTGGAATCGAATTCGGTCGTATCAAGGATATCATGTTGTTCTTTTCCTCTAATGCATTTACTTGAAAAATACTAATAGTGCTTACATTTCAAAAAGTTGTGTCAATGACCTATCTGAGTCATGTATTAATTGATACTTTAATGCTTCCGTCTACCCGCCATTGTGATTTCGTGACAAAAATGCTAACTTTGTGGTTTCTAATTATCTTCTCGAATTCAGACAATTATATTCATTGGAATGCAGTAAGATACACGTACGAAAGAATAAAAAATAGCGACATTTTTTCTGTTATTTTGGTTTTTCCCTTCCTTTTTCAAAAGTATTTTCATGTTTACGATTAATGTTTCGCATGTGGTATTTCATGTTTAGAAGCACTTCCAAAAATAGAAGGAAAAATGTAATTCCACAGAAACCATCAATATTTGTGTGTGTGTGTAGCTGCAATATATAGCAGTTAAACAGAAATACTATTCTTAATTTAAGGAGAAATTCTGTAGAATTGTCATTACATTCACAAATTCAAAATGGCTGGTGGATGGGGATTCTAAAGGGTTTTTCATTTGACTTTGCGTTTCATCTTTCGTGTAAGCGTAATAGATTTTGAAAACAAATTTCTTGATTAAATAGCTATTAATGTGCTCATTTTAACATTTCACAATTAGTTTGATCATCTGTTTCTGTGTCATAAAATATAACAGATTTTATTTAAATTCAGTTGTTACTCGCCAAGTAAAACTTGGTTGAATGAAACATCTGTGTAGAATCTTCTTATAATATTTATTATTATCAAATGTAATGTTAATTTCTCACGTTTTTATTAATTTTAAATATTTACCCTAGTTTTATTATTAGTTTACAGAAATTTGAAGAAAAATCTGTTATCTGTGATACTTATGTGTTCATCTACACACGGATGTGCTGACGTGTATTTTGTATTTTTCAGGGAGGGGCGGTGATGGGGCGTGGCCCCTTGCCGCCTCTCGTGGCCTTGGTGCTCCTGTGCCTGTGCTGGTCGCCCACCGGAGTTACCCAGAAGCCTGAGAGGGTCGAAAAAGGTAAGTTACCCCATAAAAGACTCCTTCTGTTTTCTGTTTAACTAAAATATAAAAGAACATGCGATTTTTTTTTCTGTCTTTGTGACTAGAATTTTGCTCGTTGAAAACTAGCGGTTTAACTCTTTTCGGTCTTTCATTCATTCAAAACGCTTCTCCTGTAGTGATCTTTTATTAAAAGAGAGGCTATTGTCGTGGAGGTAATGCTATGAGAATAATGGAACAGAGGCTCGTGCTCATAAAAAGTACAAAATGTAAAATCGAATATCGTTGATTTTGAATTACTGTCTCCATTAAGTTCAATATCTGCCTGATTTCTAATGAACTATGTATCAAATAAAAAAAATTTAATGTTCTTTTACGAAACAGATGAAAATTATTGACTTACTGATGAAAAAGATAATTACAGTAATTACTTACAGAAAAATGAAACTTAAAGTAAGAACTGTTTAAAGATCATTTTTTAGAACCCGATTCCTAAATGTTTGGGAGGTCTGAACTTTTAAAGGTACTTGTACGGATAATCTGTTGGGTGGTTCAAAGAAAATTCAAATAAGGCGCATTTAAATATCGCGACGCATTTTTATTGAATTATATAGTCGTTATTTTGTCCACAACCTTCCTCCATTCATGCGATTGGAAGATTCCATCACACCGGAAATTTTCTAATTTTTTTAAAGTAAAATATTTTTCTACTTGATTTTTTATGTCGACAAAAGGATTAAATTTTTACCATGAAGAGGATTCTTTTAATATCTTAATGAATAGAAATCTGAAGGTAAAGTGTGGCGAATATGACAGGTGGTGTAGAATGTACCAAAAAAAGTTCCAACAACTTTTATCCGAGTAGCCAAAGGCACATGGGGCTGCACATTGTCCTGATGAAACATAACGTCCTTCCGATTAGCTGGTTTTAGTTAAATCTCAGTCTTTTTCATTATTTTATATGAGAGCAAAATTTTGCCGAATTTATCATCCAGTTGTTCGGTAAAAAGCTCGAAACACTGAAAATTCTTTTCTAGTCCGACCAAACAGAGACCATGACAATTTTCGGTTTCTGACCGACTTTAAACCTAGTGAACCGTTACCGCTTAATTCTTTTAGCTGTAGCATCTTCACCACAAACAGCACACTTTTTTTTGCTGCTCCTGCTTGTGTGGCATATTAGCTTTTCAGGTTAAAACAAAAGCTTCAAATGCTTGGATTGCGTTTATTTCACTTCCATATTCTATACTGACATGTAGAAAAATGACGTATATGAAACTGGTAAAAGCACTTTATCTATCTAAACAACCCCCCCCCCCCCTTAAAGTACACGTGTCAATTGGTTTCAGTCGTTTTGATGTATTCAAATTTGTCCTGGTGCCGCCAAACGAACATTGGCATGAACTTTTCCGGATAACCCAACAATTGAAATTATGAATGATTTTTGAATATTACTTGGTAAAGTGGCGTGTTCTTGAAAAAATATTCTTAAGTAGATCTAAAGATTTCTTTAAAAAAATGTAAGTAATCTTAGCTCCCTTTATCAGATTATCGTCATTCGTGTTTAACAATCTTGAAGAGTGTCCATTGTTTGCATAAACCCTTAACGAGAAAACTACTTCTTCAAAATATTGCTTCACACATTTTATAATATAGAATTGTTTACGGCCGAAAACTATTTGACCAAAACCCTTTTTAGTTCCAACGAGTCTCTTGGGAAAAGAAAATTGGTCATTGTGGGACATCATTAATTCATTTGATCCTTGCAATCCAGTAACAAAACACTGTTCTTTCATCACGAATGCTACACGTGCTTCTCTTCTACTTCAAAAGTAAAAAGCCTGCCGTACCATTAAGTATAAGGAAAAAAATTCTGCCGCATAGCCACGTAATTTGATATTATTTTATGATAGCTTGTATATTCAATTGAGTTATTAATCGTGTGATTAGAGGAAAGACGTTTAACTATCATAAATTAGACGTTAATATATCTTAAAATACACAAGCTATTAATACTGATGTGGAATTCGCTATTGGATTTACGTGTGATTTTCACCGTGATTTTTTTCCCTCTCTAATCTCAATTGAGAAAAAGTAAGAGCATAAATAGCTAGTAATTTAAGTTATTAATTTAAATGTCGTTACATAATAGCATCTGTATGTTATGAATTGTTTTTAAGATCGAAGTGTTTTAGATTTTATCAGTTTTAGGTATATGTAATCATTTAACTGTAAGGGGAGAGAAAGCTTTACACTACGAATGCATTTAATGAAGTATTAGCCACCCAAGGCGCTATTGTTTTTTGAACGACGAAATGATCATCGCGTTTTTCTTAAAATAGTGTTTTCTGAATATCTTGTCTGTCCAATCTCTATTGAATAAGTGAGTGAATCAATCAAATTTCTATTACGTTGTAATATTACCGTTTGCTTTAATTCTAATATTTAATTGAGTAATTTTTTTTAAAAAAAATAATTAGCATCTTTGGTGGCTCAATCTATTCTTTGCAAACTTTGAATGGAACAGTTCTCTTTTTATTTTATTGTTATTCTTTTATTTTTACAATTTAATGCATTTTCAGTTGTTCTGTGATTTTGAACATCATTTAGTCAGAAACTAATTTTATATTTCGAGATATTGTTTCTATGAGCTTTCTTTTCAAATATTTGCGTGTATAGTGTTGCAAGTGTCGTAGGTAAAGGTCTTTGTCAAATACCCTTTTTTTCTGTTGTAATCTGAAACTCTGTAAAATACCGTCTAATGAAGCACAAAAATGCAGAATATGTTTGTTATGAAAATATAATTAGCAAAAAGAAAAAAATTTCACAAAAACGCCATATGTAAGCCTCAAGGTAATCCGATCAATATTACAAATTCAAAAACAGTGAGTGGTTGCGGCCATAATAACGAGCCGTCATTGATTCAGTGGGTTCGAGTCTTCATGTTACTAAAAGGTCTCCTGTTTGTAGAGCATGTGTTAGATCTATTGGGGATTAAAGTCCGCATGTTGGGATGATGTGGAAGAGTTAGGAGAGTGATTGATGTGCTTGTTCTTTTGTCATCCATGTGACAAAGACGACAATTTTTTCGTAAATTTGAGCCAGATATAGTTTTAATATTTAACATACTTAATAGTGATAGAGATAGATCTAGTGTAGAGTATTTACTAACAAAATTGTACGAGGTCCTTCGCTAATAGCCCTCGTGCTGCTTTTAAGTGCGTCATTAATATACCGTCAATTAAAAAATATATATTTTGACCATAAGGCTGTCTTTGCGTAATGTTGAAGAATAAGGTAATTTTTAAAAAATAAGGAATTAGGTAATTTTTTTAATTAGAAAAATAATTCAAATTAATGTTTTGACTTCACTATCTTATTAAAAAAAGTAGCATATTTTATACCATTCAATTCTTGTATAAATTATTCTATTTTTTTTTCCTAATATAAAATGTGTTTCATGTTTCATCTTCTACGAGGTGTGGCTATTAAATAACGAGGCTGACGCTGTAAAACATTTTGTTTTGATTTCATACATATTTACCTCCTTCAATATACACCTTTCCTCTAACCCTACAACGCTACTTGGGAATTTTCCATGGTTCGAAACAGTACTGGTGGTCTTCTCCTCCTTCTTTAGTATAAGAGTATCTTCTCCGCCTTCCAGTCAGTCAGCTTCTTCAGGGTGCGTGCCGCTTTCTTTTTCACAGCTTCAACATGCTCAAATCTTGTATATTTTAATGCAGATTTCTCTTAGAAAACAGATAGAAGTGGCATAGTGCAAGATCCGGTAATAAAGGTGGATGGTTTAACACTGGGATGCTATACTTGGCTAGAAACCTCTTGGCACACAATGTGGAATGAGCCGGCGCATTATCTTGGGGAAAACATTTTGCTGCACGGATTCTTTGTCAATTCCTACAATCTCAGCAATCGCACGAATACTTAACAGTAGGTCAGATCGATCCAAATTTCTGAGTTTTTCGATATTGTCATCTGTTTTTAACGTGGAAGATTGACCCGGGCGGGAATCGTCTTCTGGGCCATCTCGAAAATGCTTACTCTAAAACACGTGCAAACGATAAACATTCGTTGTCATGCACTTTAAATAAATCACAAGTTTCAGCAGCAGTTTTTCCAAGTTTGATGTGAAATTTCACTACTATTCGTTACTCATCATTTTTCCGGCGTAACAAAAAATAACTCTTAATTCAAACAAAAGCTACGGGTGTACGGATTTGTTTACTGAAGCGAAAGGTCCCACATTCAAAAGAGAAGGTTTCAAGCTAAACAGCTGTCGGTCGCTGGCGTTTGGTGCAAGCGTACTTCTTCTATAGCAGTGTCGTCTCGTTATTTAATAACCACACCTCGTTTTCTGCAGTGTTAAATACATTTTGAATTTTAAAGGTATAGTATTATAAAAGAATATATGTATTACAACGCTAGAAATTTATATGAAAATTGAGACATTTTTCTATTTTAAATGTGTTTTAAATTTGGTCCAGATTCTAGCTTGAAGCAAAAATATATTTAAATGTTTAAAGAAAAGAAAGAAAAGTTTGAAAATATATATATCGGATAAATATATACATCTTTAAAAACTATTTTTATAACAGAATTTTGAACATTTCATAATGCATTGTAGAATAGTGAAAAATTGTGACATTTTACTTCCTTTAATGTATTTATTAAATTGCAAAAATATACTTTTTTTAAAAAAAAATCAATCCTTGAAAATTTTTTTAACTACGCTTAAGAAATATTTTATTACAAGTTTGTATTATTATTGTATATCAACAAAAAAAAAATTTCAACATTTTCGATTTACTGCAATTAAATCATTTGCAGTTGAAGAAAGTAAATATTTGGAGATGTATCTATTGGTTGAAAAACATGGAGCGTAAATGATATATTTTTATTATTTCTATGGCTTACTCGTAATGGGAGAGTTTTTTTTTTTTTTTTTGGCAATTTTGGCAGCATCTGTTGTATTGAATAATGAAACATTAGGTTTTGAGGTTTTGTGAATAGCTAAGTAGCAGTGAATAATAATACTTAATCTATTGCATGGATATTAGTTTATTATTAATTTTCACTATCTTAAACTTATTCTCAGCAGAAATTTTGAATTTCAGTTGTTATTTCCAGAGTTTAAAATCCGCCTGTAGAGGGCTTTTTGTAAGGGGCGAGTGTAAGATGTCACTCACACAACGTTCCTCAGAATAGAATCAGACTCCGAACATTACAATCAGTGTGTAAGAAAGCGAGTTGACACTCGTAAGTTTGTGGATCGCATGGTGATTGAAGTGCTAAAAGTAATCTGCACTGATCACCAAGGTAACGCGAAAGGATTTAAAAGAATAAAAGGAACTGTTATTATTTTTTTAAAAAAAAAAGTTGTGAGTCGAATCTCTTATGACGTTTAAAGATAAGTGAAAAGCGTAAAAGTAAGCTAAGAAAAGTTAAATACTAATTAAGCCAAGTGAAAATTTATTATTTAGAAAATTATAGTTAATGTAAAAAGAATTCTAACAAATCAGAAGAGGAAGAAAGTTTGTCTTTAAAAGTAGTTTAGTGATATACGACGAATTCATGAATAATCATTTCGTTTCGAGATTTATTTAATTTTAAGATGAAAAGTTTAGAAATATATTATACGTTCTAAACAGTATTCAAATGTGATGTGAATACATTCTGTATTATTATTATTATTTTGATTCGAAGTTGCATATTGGATCACTTTTTTTAAATTAAAAAAAAACATTAATCGTCGTTTCTGTTACAAGCAGGAAATGAAAAACAAAAATTCATTTAAATATAATGTGTACAAACAAAATGGGATGAGAAAAATTCGAATCTATTCCGTAAGCCTTTAGAAAAGAGGTAAGTGAGGCGAGGTTATATCTTTCGAAAGGCTTTTGCGTCAAAAGTTGCGTTCGATAATGGAAATTTCCGGATATGACAAGGTTCAATTTCAGTCTTACGCATGGAATGATCAAGAGTTTTCTATATGACCGACAGATTTATAATTTCTATATATTTACAATGTTGCTAGAAACGGGTTTCCTTTTAAAATAGTCGTTCAGATGTTCAACAACGTGCTTCTTTGCTTCCTTTCGTAATATTCCCGAATTTAGTCTTGCAAAAGAGAAGTGTGTTTGCAAAAATAAAATATCTTACAATCAGACTCGTACATTTGGAGAAAACTTACAAAAAAAATATGGAAAAAGGAGAACCAAGAAGAAATGTTTAATATCACTAACCTTCCGTGCAATTTTTGTCCCTTAGCCAATTTTTAAATATATGTTTTGGCCAAACACGTGAGAGAGATGTAATATTCGCAATTTGAGTTTGAACTGTGTTAATAGATTGTCATGGTTTTCAAAATGTATTTTTTTTTTACTGTAAAGGAAAAATCTCCCACTGGAAAAATTTCATGAAAATAATAAATAAATATAATGAAATTTTTTTATAAAAAAAAAACAGTGATAGACTTGTGAAAACTCGTTGAATTTTGTGTAACATGTAGATTTTAATATCTTGTTTACTAAATTGATACATTTGAATTAACATTCTTCTAAAGCTACGGAGAGGTCTATTGCCGACTAACTTTGTAATTTTGAATGAATTCGTCTTCGCTATTCAGTTCGTAATTCACCCTCGTGAAGTGATTAGGACGACACCTGAGCCAGTACCTCTCCCCACGTCTCTTCTTGGAGGACTCTTTTCATATAACTTACAGCTATTTATATTTTTCTCATGAGTAAGTGAGTGATGGTGAAGTTTAATGGCGCAAGAGCCAGATATGGCTATTCTGCGTCAAACAATGTATAATTGTGATCCAGACGTTTGAAAAAAAGAGTAGGGGGAGTTAAAAATGGGTTGATAAGAAGGAGGGTTTAAAAATGGAGAAGGGTCTATAGGGTATCCCGGGCATGCCTAACCTATGTTTACCGAGGACACTAAGCCCCTTGGGGAGGGGGAAGATATCTAGGGGGGCTCGGGTAAGTGATGCTCATACTTACCTGAAGAAGATAAGCCTCTGAGGGGTTTTACACATGACAAAGTTTGGTGAAATTAAGATTCCAAATCCCGACTCGACTTGTACATAGTTGACTTTGAGATTCGCAAGCTTAAGTAATGGGTACCAGGGCCAATGCAACTATCAGGCTCAAATTTGATATAAAGTAGTATCTATCCATACTTAAAATGTTTATGTTTTTTATTTGCACTTTTCAATTTTTTAGAAGGGGGGGGAGGACAAGAACTTTCGAGAATTTTGATTGGAAAAAACTTTTTAAAATATGTAGAATTGATTTTTTTTCTAAGTTTTATCTTAATTTATTCAGATTATTGTTTTATTTATGTAATCATACATTATCTATATCGATTTAGCCACAATATCTGTGTAATGTCACAACCTTCAAATGTAAGAAGTGTGTGTGCGTGTTTGAAGTCTTATGATTAAATAAAAAAAAAATCATATCCTTTATAAAAAGGCATATGTAAAATTTCTAAAGATATATGCCATAATATAAAATATCTAAAAGATGGACTTAAAAATGCCTTAGTAATTCAAGTGTGTGTACCCGTTTAAATTCCTTAAAACTCCCTGATTTCATTTTAAATTCAAAGTTAAAGAGGATTCTAAAGGGATATTACCTATTCTTAAGTTAAATAATGTATGTAATCATAGTTATCGGGCTTTTTTAAAACATTCACTAATTAGAAACGATTTGAATGTCTTATGAATAATTTTTTTAGAATGCCCTCTATCCTGCTATATAACTTTTGTCAACATTTTCTTTTTTTTTTTTTTTTTGTTTAAAACAAAATCATCCTGTTTTCGAGAGGATTATCGAAATGAATCTTTGCGAAGAGAATTTAAATGAGAATTTTGAACTAAAAACAGCTTTTTAAGGGAAGTTGTTTACAGAATTTCGAGTCTCGTCGTAAATAAATAATTAGTTAGAATAAATATTTCATTTGATACTTCGCCTTTCTACCGTGGCGATTTTGAAAATGGTATGACATCAACAGAATTAAAGCTATATCTTAAACTAAAGTTTCAATTATTTATAATGTACTTCAATTTTTTGTATCCGGAAAATATCTCATTTGTATATTTTCAATCGGAGGATTTCGGATTATTTTTTATTGCTTTCCTTTTAAAATGAAATTATTCTTGTATGCCAACGAGAATGTGTGCAGTAAAAAAGCTATTAAAAAAAATCTTAACGAATGTTTGCATTCCATTTGAAAATTAAGTTTCGTATTTTGTTAGCCTAAAAATATAAGTATGTAAACATAGTCGCAATGTTTTCTTTTACTGGTAAAAATTTTATAGCGCTAGTTTTGGAATTGTAATAAAATTGAAGTTGGAAACTTATAGGATTCAAAATACTTATTTCTATTCCTATCAATTATTCAACTGTAAATAACAGAAATAAAATAAGTTTACTATTTATTGCTAATCGAAGGAATGAAGTATTTAATTTTCCCATTTTAAAAATATCACATTGTTCTAATAGGTCAAGAAACGTAATTTTTACATTTCTTAATGAAAATTATGATCTTAAATATGGATTAAATATTTAAAATAAAAAGGAGCTTAATATTTTTTTTATATTTTAAAATCAATATTAAAAGAAAAATACAATTAAAATCAAGTAGTTGAAAAAAAATTAAAATAATATTGAATAAAATCTTAAATGATATAAATGATGAATACTTCTAAATAAAATTTATTTTTTTTTTATTTCGAGCATGACATATTTTTATTTAAAAAAAACAAAAAAAAAACACCGATTATATATTAAAAAAGAGATTATGGAAAATTATATTTTAAAAATAATAAATTTAGTTAATTTTTATCTGTTTATTCATAACGTAGATACAAGTGTCACAATATATATGTATATATGTATATATATATATATGTATATATATGCTTTCATATATATATATCTTTCTTCCATATATCATATATATATATATATATATATATATATATATATATATATATATATATATATAACTTTCTTATTTTAGTTTTTGAAAAATTATGACAGACTTTTTTTTCTTCTTTAAATGTGTAATTCATTACTTTTACTTCAGTTCTGATTATGCAAAAAAGTACAAAAATAAAGTAACCATAGTAAATAAATAAAACACTAGAAAAATATAATTTGATCAACATTGAAAAAGTTAGATAATTGCATTCCCCCACCCTTCACAACTCTGTGCTCTATGTGCGACATCGTTCGAAATATTTTGAATCATTGAATTTTTTAAATTTATCCATAGAATGGATCTTAGCATCTATTTTTTGTTGTTATTTGAATGAAAAATTGCTTTAAAAACTTATTAAAAATACTTTATTTATTTAAAAAAGATTTAAAATAATGCTTCTTTCTGTCATGACTTAGAAAAGTATAAAAACATTTTTGCGAGAAAGTAGAGGAATTAAATATCAAATTTACTTACTCTTATAAATAATTTTTATATTCCATACGAGGAAATTATTATTATTATTCTGAAAAATCTTTTGCAATATTTTTCTCTTATTTAAGACAATATTTCTGGTCTGCATGATGGAATTAAAAAAAAAAAAAAAAAAAAAATATTTTTTTTTTTCCAGCGAAATAAACTAATAACTTCTCCATAAGTAACTAGAGTACACTATGTATATATAATGTATAATTTATTATATGCACTCGCCAGAAATTACCTTATATTTTATGACAGACATTTCGGAAAATATTTTGATTATAGATAATTACGTGTATTCATAGTTTATGTCTGGTTACCTGTCATTTCTCTACCATTAAAATGTAGAGTAGTTAGTAACAGAGCGCCGTGAATGGTTAATTATAAGTCTCTCGCATGGAAAGCGTGGTTACTTTTTGTGTTATCTGTAATTTAATATCAGAATTATGACTTCAGATTTTTTTTTTTTATTGAGGCATATTTTATTCCTGTATAATTTTTTAATGTTATGACCAGTTTGGTTCCCTTACTTACTGAAAAAGTGTTTTTGAATATATCGAATAACGAAGAAAATGGAATTATCTTGGTAGAAATTACGTAAGTCTGGTGTGTGTTTTGCTGTCTTTCATAATGAGATGCTCTCGCTTTTCGTATCCAGGTGATTAGGTCAGGTTCATCTTTGAGAGTTGATTGACTAACGTCGTATGCAAATGGATAATTGTGCATATCTATTAGTATGCCCAATTACAGTGGAATTAAGCGAAGATTTCTAAAGCTATTTGGTTACCGGGTCGTTCGCATATATCTCATGTAGTGAGAGTGATATCGTGCATTCGTAATATTGTGTATATTGTTATGACACGTAATAACTAGATGTGGGTGTGTGTTCCTCCTGGGATCTTTGTTCTGGACTTTTGCCGTTGAAAAATTGTGATTTTTCTGAATGTCGTGTATTTATTGTAATAAAAGGATTATATAAAATGTTTTTGATTTATTTCAATTTATCTTTTCCTATATTATGAGGGGCGTAGCGAGCAATTTTTCGTGTGTGGGGGGAAGGCTTCTCTCACTTCAACTCATTTCTCAAAATTAGTTTCAAATCTCGCTGTTTATTTTCAGTGTGAAAAGAATATTTATGGGATTTCGAATATTAATTTTATGTGAAAAATTAAAATCAGTTTAAAAAAAAGTTTCAATTTTAAAATTTCAGTATTTCCTTTGGGGGGGGGGTTACAACTCCCATATTCTCCCATTGTTACACCATTGTATATTATATATATTCGTGTGTGTGTGTATATATAGTGTATATTAATAATTATTTCTCATTACTCATACAGAATATTTGAATCGAATTTGATTTTTGTTTTATTTTTTATCGAGAAACATCGGGGGAATGCATAACTCTAAACGTGGCTACGTAGATAAGTCTTAAGAATAATAAATAAGAATTGAATTTATTTCTTGGTTATTTTTTGTAATAATTAAAACTTACGACAGCCCGAGTTAATGATAAAAACTTTATCGTTACTGCGAGTTACTTCAATTTGCGGTCCTCTGAAAGCGAACAAATCAACACGAATAGCTGTAACTTACAACATTATGTACATAAGGATCTGATAATATGCAGAATAAATTTTATTCAGACATTTCTGTTATTTTTGATTAATAATTACAACTGTCTTTACGATATCCCCTCGAACACCAGTCACTAATACTGGAAACCCTCCTGACAGTTGCTAGTGTGCAACATCTTTGTATTAATAAATACTTATTATGGTTCCTAAACAATATTACATTTTAAATAATTCGATCTTCTCTTTAATTTTAATTTTAAAAAATATTTCAATTTTCATAGTACAAATGAACATATAATGTTCAAGTTCATTACCAAACAAACAATGCATTGAAATGAAATTTTAACTTCTCGTAACGGTAACGATATAAACTTTTTTCATTTTTTATAAATTCTTTCCTTAAATATCTTAATTTATCAAGCAGTTCATTTTTAAGTATTTTTAATAGTTATATCTTAGTTTAAACTTTTAAAGCAATTTATATTATTATATTGTTACTTTTACAACTACTGCTGGGCGGTGCAGATCCGTGTTCAACCTCATTTTAATTTTCTGTGAGATCGGTGATAAATCCCGGAAGGGTTAACTACTGCGAGAAACCTTTTCACAACTATTAATGCTGAACAAATAAGAGTGACCGTGGCGACAAAGCTAGATGCTCCGAGACAAATCTAGAAGTGTCTAGAACGATTGTTGAGAATATATGTGTATGAGCTTTTATGGTAGAATAGATATGTGATTCCTGCGATATTGGGATTAAGTATTTTGAAATGCTCTAACTTGGAATTGATGCTATCGTGAATTTATATATGTGTGCTGTTTCCTATTGAAAGAATGGATTTGCATAGTTTATTAATAATGTACTGAGAAGCCCCTTGAGAACTATCGGAGACGGACCTCGTAATTTTGATCCGCAGTCGTGACGAGGACGATACATGAGCTCCCTTTCCATACTGCCACACCACACCAAAGGGAGGACTTGAGACTTCCACCAGATAAAACGTGCATCGGCCCCTCTACACGGCACGTCTTTAGTGGCTTCATGGCTCGAAACCACGACTCGACGAAAACATTGTCGACCGTGAGTGCGCGACCATGACCTCTTGGCTGCTGCGTCCACTCCTGTTAAAAAGAAATTTATGGTATTTGCTCCCAGAATAAAAATTTAGATTTACTCTGAAAGAACCTGCTTGTTAATCGTGTGGATATTTCGTACATATGACAGCCGTTCAACAAAATATTTGTGCATGTGCTTTTATATTTGTTTTGCATATGTAAAGAAATATTTTTTATTTTGATTGAATGATCAGCTGTTTTATGTTATCATTTATTTCGATCATGTGTTCACTTTTTATGCCTTAGTAACTCTTCTGTTAGATTTAATATTAATACTATTATTTTCAATTATTGTAACTCATTCTTTAATTCTCTTTTTATGTGCAGTGTTTGATATTTGCTCAATAGAAGTTTTATATCAAGAATTTTTGGTCTAGTTTGTCCCATTTTCTTCTCGAGTTTCTGATTTTTTTTTTTTCCCCTTATATTCTTGCAGATTAAATATTCAGAACTAAAATAGTTTATTTTTTACAAATTAAATATTCAGATCTCAAAAAAAAATAAATAAATAAATAAAATAAACTGCTTACTAGTTAAATGTTTAGACGTAAAGGAACCTATCGTATTCTATCGTTGCTGTTAGGTTTGCAAATATATTAAATATCTTTTTGGAGAAACATTCGCATTAAACATTTACATTCTTTAATCTAATGTGGCTTTTCATCATTTGTTGTTTTCCTAGATTATTATTTTTCAATTAATATGATTCAAAGATCTGGATATAGATCTTTTAATAGCTATTCTATTATTTTTATTGTCATACATACATTCATTGGTTACAATTTAAATAATAGTAAATTTATATAAGAATTATACATTGTACGAAACTGCGTATATACATATATGAAAAATGGTATTGATGTACTTTTTCGAGTTTATTCTTTTTTTTTTTATTTGATTTTATTTTAAGGCTGTAGATCTTGTAATCCTTTGAATTACTTTCATAGATTTCTCATTAATTAATAGTTTCATTTTTCTCCTTTTTTCGTTCAACTCTTTTAGGATGATTTATTTTCTGAAAATTCAGATTTTGATATTTTCTAAGTCTTGTAACCTTATCAGCAAATATTAATAATAATTGAATTCACTTTCAATTTATTTATTTACGAGTATTTCATAAAAATGTTTGACATTTTTCAATTTCTTTCTATAGTATATTGTCTTAAAGCACATTTTCCCTTTGTTCTTTTGAATTGAGTCCCTTTATTGTGTGAATTATTAAATTTTTTAAATTAAAAACGTGATTAAATAATTTTGCTTATTCGTCTTTATTCTCTTAAAAGAATGAATTTTCGAATGTTGTCAAGAATACAGTTTGAAATAAAGGAAAGCAAGAGAAAAAGTTTCTTGCAGAGGAGGGAGAAAGAGATAGAAACGAAAATCAAAACTTGAAATTTTCGCAGGAAATAAAGACTTATTAATTTATTTGTCCTGTTTTTCGAATGAGAAATTTTTCTCGTATTTTTGAGTTGATGGATATATGGTGCGGTTTTATTTTAAAATTATTGAGTATTTTATATAACATGACGGTTTTATAGGATGGAAAGAAGACAAAACAAGGATTTTGAAAAGCTTTTCTTTAAACCTGTCTTTCAAATATTTTATGTATCATATTTATTCTCTGGGAAATTTCATATATGACTCAGTAAATCTCATTTCGTTACTTCTTGCACTTTTTTAAATATTTATCTTAAAAAGAAAATAGATTCGCATTTTTTTAAAAAAAAATATTTTCCTCTTTCCTTTCACCACCACTTCTCTTTTAAACGAGGAAATAACTATTTCCGAAATATATCATTAAATTCTTTAGAATTTTTAGTTTTGATATAAAACTTTTCAGGCTTTAGTTTTGAAACCAAAAAATTTATCTATTGAATGCGGTTGTTTTTTTTAAAAAAAATTATTTATTCTTTAGGTCTTACGTATTTTATTCGGTATTCAATATTTAAACTTTTTTTTAAAACTATATGTCATTCCACTCCTTTTAAGTTTTCCGAACGAATTTACTGAGCGAACCAACCAAAAAATACTATATTATGCTTCGTATTTTTCAAATAAAATTTTTTCTTTCAAAATCGTATGAGACACAGTGCAGAAAGAATAAAATGAAATTGTGCGGTCTCGTAAAATATGCTTATTTTAACTCCTACGCTGCTATGATGACGGCTTCGCTGAAAGCTTTCTAGAGCTGAATATAATTAAATATGTGCTATGTAACATTTTTTGAATGGCGTGACGTCAAAGACTTGCAGTGTAATATATTTTTTTCCGGAGATGTGTTGATAAAAAAAATTTAAATTCTACGATAGTATGTTTATTTAATTCCTTAGCACTAAAAGCGTGTTTCTGTTATCCTAGATATTTTTTGAGCTTATATATGAACTTTGATATTTAATATTTTTAAAGAAATGATACATAATTTTAGAGTGTCATTTTAGAAAAGTCATTTTAAGTACTTTTTATCCATAAATGTGTTTAAATTTGATAGTGTATTTATCCCATGACGTAGGAATAAACTTTTTTTTTTTATTTACTGTGTTTTTGATTAAAATAATAACATGCCGAATTTTTTGTATCATCGAATTAAATATTATGCTTTTTTTACTAATTTATTTTAATAAATTCTTTTTGAAAATTCAAAAGATGTGTTGAATTCTTTTTGAAAATTCAGAAGAAGGAAACGTACTTTGAAAAATGCTTAAACATTAAAAAAAAAAAAAAAAAACGAATCCAAAGAAAATAGAAATTCAATTTAAAAATATTGCAAAAACTGTATTGAATAGATAATGTTTTTTCAGATCTAAATCCTTTGACGTTTATGTCAAATCTAAAAGTTCTATGGAATGCATTGATTTATTTCGAAAACATTTATTTTCCTAGTATAAAAGCGAAGTCAAGGGGGAGGGAGTAAATAAAATAATTTTCTTAAAAAAGCACGAATCTATTTTCTTTTATTGTAAATATTTAAAAAATATTTCAGGCAATGAAACGAGATTCATAATATTCCATTAACCAGTCTTGATTCAACCGGTCACATTGCTGAATAAGTTACTCACGGGCTTTCCCTCCTGACGTGTGTGCGTGTATGCTTCATCTTGCGTGCATTCTCAGTGCCCTATTAAGTGAAGCATTTGATGTATTGTGCGTGACGTTGTTATTGTTATGTGAAAGTAGAATATTTAGTAATTTTATTCGGAGGTTGAAAAAATTATCTTGTTTGAAGACAAATGGCTTTTCTTGAGTTAAATTGATGTTGCCATTATGCAATGCTATCTGTTAAACTGCGCCACTTGATTCTTGGTTAGTGCCACAGCGAATTCTTATTTTGCGTTGAGTTGTTACTGTCAGTGAGTCCTGGATTTATAATTATACACGAAACCTAAAGTCAATCAAAATAATAAGTTGCTTCCGGTTAATGTACTCCAAAGAAGGCGCAGTCGATCTCATCGGTACATAAATGTTAAGGTGACAATTTTTATGAAATGCGAAGGGCATCATATCCATGGATTTTTTAGAAAAAGGGAAAACAATCAATGGACGATACTAGAATCTGAGTTGAGTTGTTCCATTACCATTTCGTTTCCTAGCGTAGGTACTTTGTGAACCGCCCGCGTTCAGTCAAGGGCGTAGCGAGAAATTTTTCATGGGGGGTGGGGAGTCTTCCGCTTCAACTCATATCCCAAAATTTATTTCAAATTTCATTGTTTATTTTCAGGGTGAAAAAAAAATTGTTTATGTGGAGACTGGGGTTTCGAAAATTAGTTGCTTTTGAAAAAATTTTAAAAATTCAGTGTAAAAAAATGTCAGTTTCAAAATTTCTGTATGCAGCAATCCTTATGGTGGGTAGGAGGTTAAAACCATCGCTATCTCCCGTCCCTACGCCACTGCCTTGAATTATAGTTTAGTGTGTGTATTTCATATAATTCATCTTAATCACTTTTTTTTTATCTGACGAAAGACATGGCTCCGTGGTTACCGTGAAGAGGGCGTTCCTTTAATTTTAAAAGTGAGAAATTTGATTATCTCGTATAACATTACATTCGATATTTTCTTCTTTTAGTAATAAAATATTCACTAGTGTATATATTTAAAAACGCGTTTCTATCCTTTTTGTGTGTAATACTCATGAAAAAATTGTTAAAATCGTCGAATTTTGTTTGAGTTTATCGTTTAAAAGTTAACTAAAAATACGATACTGGAGACATTCAAAGCCCAACATTGTTGATAAATATTCTATAGTATAGTTTCTTAAAGAAGCAAAATTATTATCTGTCTTACGACGCAGGATTTATTTAATTTCAATAAGTGTAACATTGTAGTCAGGCTGCTCAAATAACTCATTTGAGTCGAGCTCATTAGTGCTCACAGAATTCAGCATAGAATCTCGATGCTACAATCACTCATGGTCGAAAACTAATTTTAGAAATTCTTTAAATTGCTTTGACTTTGAAATCAATTACATTATTTCTGTATGTGAAATTTTTGTACAAATCTGTAGTGGAAGGAATGAAAGCAAAAAAGAATGTTAAGTGTAATAATAGTTTATTTTTGAAGCCTGCTTGTAAACGAATATTTGATTGATATATAATTTTTTCTGTTCAATACTTTTGAGAGTTCTCTGTGAAAATATGTTTCTATTTTGTTTTAAAGTAACTAGGACGCGGGAAAATGAGCTTATTTTATGTTACATTTATATTAGATTTTGAATTTCATAATTGTGTTGCTGTAAAACTAAAAATGAGGATCTTTTTATGACCAAAACAATAGAACAGCTAAAACTATTGAAATGTCTTCCAGAGTTGGATATTTTTAATCAAAAACTTATTTTCCAACAGCGCAGCGAAAGCATTTATCAAAGGATTGTCAAGTTTCTTTCTTTAAAAAGTTGTTTTGGGACTTCCAAAATCGATTGAACTTAAATCGATCGAAAGAGGTAAACTGAAATGTTGAAAGAACCTTCTGGTTTTACCGAAAATATTGCTAGATAATTTGCAATTTTTGTTAAAGTAGCATCGTTTTAAGAGCTGAAGAATCAGTTATTATATGTGGAATTGTTAAATATCTAATGTTTGCCAAATTACAACAAGCTTAAAGAAAAATACATTAATAAAGACGGTTTTTATTAATTTCTTTAATTTTATTTGAAACAGTTGCATCTGATTAAACTTCATCTGATAAATGCTAATTACGTTCCTGATTTCTGAATATTAGGTAGCCAGATATTCATATCAATTCCATTGTAAGTTAAGTTTTTAGTTGAATTAATGTTACATTAACATTGACATGTGGAGTAAATAATATTCTTAAAACGTGTTATAAGATATGAAGTAAAATACCTTATTAACGAGCTGTATTTTTGATTTATTTATATACTATTTTGTACTTTTATGCAAATATTTGTGGCTTAAAAATAAAGTATAATTGTACAAATGCTGTTGTCGTATTATAAGAAGTATAAATTTCTATTGTTAATAAAAGAAAGACAAGTAGAACAAGATAAAATAAATCGCCATCACTTTTATTTTTTTTTTTTAAATGAGACCTACAATCTAAGCTGCCAAAACCTAAAATAGAAATCTTTTCTAAATAAAGAAACGAATTGTTCTTAAGCATTCACTGCATTTTATTTATGTGTT
The DNA here is from genome assembly GCA_019974015.1 of Nephila pilipes. Classification (NCBI taxonomy): domain Eukaryota; kingdom Metazoa; phylum Arthropoda; class Arachnida; order Araneae; family Nephilidae; genus Nephila; species Nephila pilipes. Next base: position 690,811 of record BMAW01008202.1, on the reverse strand, counting down.
TTTTCCTATCTAGTAACTTCGCCTATCCAGTCGTATTGTATTTTATTGGACATTTAATTCTAATGTGTTTTCATGTTGTTGAGTTTTCATGGTACGATGTAATTGGATATGATAAGCATAATAAAATATTTCTGAATCGTTTTATTTTCTGATCGAAATATTTACCGAACATATGTCGAAGCAAATCGTCTGTCGTGAATCGAGATTGACAGAATTCATTTTCCATCTCACTATTTCTGAATGAGAAAACAAATCGTTTGTTCGTTATTTTATTGTAGTGTTGATTCCTTTAAACTGACATCTTAGGAACAATGCGCTCCTTCCTTACGGTAAATAATCCAATCATCAGAATTTCGCAAGAGTTCCTCTTTGAAAACAGTAATCATAAAGTCGCCATCATCAATGAATAATACTGTTTGTTGCCTATGATGAAATTTTTTTTTATTTCTTTATTTTCTCGTGTCTGTGTTATCTGGCATTAAAGTCTAGAAATAAAGTGACGTATGACCTGGTTAGAGAGAGAGCGAAATGTCTTTTGCTATTTTTCTTTATTTTTTCACTAGAAGAAACTTTTTTCTTAAAAGCAACGCTGGATTGTTTGTCATTGCTGAATAAACTTATCAGATTATACACCTTCTTAAAGCCTTTTCTTTGAAAATTCCCTTTTCACTTATATTGTGTAGTATTTTTTCCTGCTCATTCTTCTGTATAAACAAGATCTCATCATTACAACTTGACAAAAAAAAAAAAAAAAAACTGTAGACTGTCATTATTGTGTGAAGAAAAACTTATTTCATATTTCACTGCTCTGTCTAATGGGAAATGTGGCTGAACCTATATTTTTTAGATTCAATTATCTTTTAATTACTATTTTGCAAACGTTCACCTTTGAATATAATCTCGAAGTTATTTTTATTGTACTTCTATTGCACATAATTTTACGATATTATATATATTTTTACTTCTTATTCTTTTTATTGCGGTTATAGAAAGAAATCGAATCAAAGAAGTGTTTGCGTGACAGTAAATGAAAAAAAAAAATCGTCTGCGAAGTGTCTGGCTTTGAAGCAATTTTTTTAAAGTTCTTATTGGATCAGTGTAGAGGCTTTGGCTTATAATTGGAATGATGTTCGACTTTTTTGATCGCTTGTTTCCCCCTCTCCCTTTAAATATTTTCTTTTTGAATTATTCTGCATCTCTTGCAAATCCTTTGGCAACAAAATCATTTTGGAGTAATAATCTGTGAAGAAACACACGAAAATAAACCATAACACCCGGAAGTGAAAATGTCTCTAAGAATGGCCTTTGACATTTGACGCTTTTTCACGGGCTTAAAAAATCTTGCTTTCTGTTTACTTGATGTTTTTTAAAGTATTTTTGGAAGATTTAATTTTCAAATCCTTTCCTTTTTTGGATTATTTTTTAAAAGTAACACAATATTAACAATTTTCCTTTGGTCTATTTCAACTATGAGAAAGACGACATGTGACTAATTTTGTGATTGTTGACTTTTGAATGACTATATTTAAAGTAGCGTGAATGTATACTTATCTTACTTGTGGGCTACTCAGAACTCGTTTATACAAATTTTAATGTTTAAAAAATTCCCCTGAATCAAGGGTCTGACTCAGATACTTAAGATATAATTTTGATTTACTTTTTATTGTAAAATAGCGAAAAGAAATATGAAAAACATATTACGACTATCAAATGCAGTCTTCTGAAAGAGTTCTAACTTTGTGTAAGAATTCTTTTTATGTCAAACAAGCAAGCTGCAATTAATCGTAAACATCGATTTTTAGGTGTTTTTGATCGGAAACACTCCATTTATATAATGACAGCCATCGATTTAGGTACATAGTCGATTCTCGAAATCCTTACGAAAATTGCAACGCAGTAAAGTAGAGCAATGTGAAAAAGGTTTTATTAAAAGTTTTTAAATAATTTATTGTTTATTAGATGAATTAAGTATCATTTTAATTTAATAACATTTTGTTATTTAGCACCTAGTAATTAGCAATTCTGTCTTTTGTTTGTACAAATTTATCATGAATAATTGAATTGCACTCTAGTGTCCAAAAGTTAAGCATAATTTGTAATTATAATAATGAAGGAAATCTAAACCGGAAAATGGCGGGAAACATGATATGCGAGTGTAAAACAGTTATAAAATAAGAAAACAAAGCGCAAGAATGATAATACGATCATTCCGCTAATAACATGGTTAATTGGTTCCGTGTTATTCGAAACTAATTGTTCATACAATTTTGGAGATAACGTTCCGTGCTATTCAAAACCGGGCAATTCTTAACTCGAGATCCATACATAATTGTACATTTGGTTCCAAATATTAATTAAAAAATATTGAAAATAAGAGCACAATTTTTTTTCTGTATTTTAGTTGTAAAACTTCAGTTGTATAAAACTTACATAAAATTTATTAAATTTAGAAAAGTGAAGTTTCTTAAAATTTTGTTGAAAGGCTCTTTTGCGTGACAATGACGAATCAATCTCCATAAAATTTCTTTTTGCTAATTCCAAACCGTGCATAACATCAATGACGGTCATCTGAAAATGTGTGTGAGATCTACCGTATATTCTCCATCCTTTACAATTTTTTGCAGTTCAAAAGGGAAAATTAAAATTTATTTATTTATTTATTTATTTATTTTTTTAATTTTTAACAGTATTATTCACGACTCCATGTAATTCGAAGGTTGTCACAATTTTTAACCATGCTTTTCACGACTTCGTGCAATTCAAGAACCGTGCTATTCGAGGGATGTCTGTGACGTCTTTTACTGTTAAAAAAAATAATTTGAAAGAAAATTGAGCATAACAGAAGGTCACTGTGAAAACCAATGTAATTAAGAGGCGATGCTGCAGTTGTGTGCTGCCAGTCATTCTGAACAGTGATTTTCCATTCTTACTATAGCATTGTGGATGAATTGTTGGCTCAAAGAGTTCCAAGTGTCACGAAGAGCTCTTTTCAGTTCTGGAACGGAGCTTGACGAGTACGGAAGGGCTGCAAGGTGTCTCCCTAGCAGATCCCACACATGCTCGATAGGATTCAGATCATGTGAGTGAGCAGGCCACGGCACGCATTCGATATTTTCCGTTTCCAGGAAGTCGTCGATCAGACTCGTAGGATGACAAGGCTCGTTATCACATCCGTAAAATGAAGTCTGAATCGACAGCACCTCGAAACAGGCGAACATAAATCTCAAGAGCTTCACATCTGTATCTTTCAGCAGTTACAGACTCCGTCTCAAAGATACGGAGATCTGTTCGGCCGTCGAACATAATTCTTGTCTGCACCATGACTCCCTTTAATGGAAAACGATGTCTTTCATGGAAACGATATAATGGAAACTCATTTTCACAGCATTACCATTCAATAAATTTGTAGCGTGTATAGCTTTTACCTTATTAGGATGATGCTTCTCGATGTGTTTTGCTCGATATGCGAATTTACAATCTATGAGAGGTGCGCTGTGATACTTCAGGAGTTTGTTCAAAATCCGCAAAACCATTTATTTCTTAACACTACAAGTTCGCGAACTGTAGGAAAGGCGAATCACATCAGACACGACAACATGTTCCAGACCTGAGAGCCTCACAATGGGTTAGGGGGTGGGGGGAATGCGCCCCATATGTCGACTTAGGTGGCTAGAGCCTACAAGACCCCAAGTGGATAGTAGGCCAACCTATTTGGCTTAAGTATGTGTCGGAAATCCACTCACCCCGAGGGATAAGAGATTTTAATCTCCAGGTTATAAGTTTTCAGAAGGCTTCTACTAAGGGGGAATCTGGAAGGGGTCCTCCGGCGTTAAAGGGCATGTCACCCCTAAGACTCATGAAAAGACCATCGCCTTGTATCCATGAGTTGGTCAGCAAAATAAGCTTTATGCGTATCATTGAACGGTGATAAACCGAAAAGTTCGTTTCTCGACGATAAGGTCTAAAGTGACATATTTTTAGTCCCTGATTATTAAATGGGTATGCTCAAGTTTGCCTCGTTGAAAACGAATATTTTGACCCCCTGGTCGTTACCGTGTTAGGTGAATGGTCATGGTCACGAGCTCATGGCCGACATTGTTTCCGTCGAGCCATGGGTTCGATCCCTGATGCCATAAAAGAAACAACGTCTGAGGAGATGGTGCATGTTAAATCTGTCGATGCTCCCAAGTCCTCCCGAAGGCGTAGCGTGGAAATTTGGAGAAGGAAGGACCAGCGCATATGTTGTCCTTGTCACTTGAATGACATTTGTCTGGGATTCAAAATTACAAAGATCGTCGCTAATAGCCTTCTTGTTGCTTCCAAGTTCGACATTAATAGAATATTCAATCATAGACCACTCAGTCTCCTTGTAGTTTCATTTGCACGAACATCGATAATTGCCCCTTGTTATTTACTTTAAAAAATTACTTAGATACTTTCTATGCGTATAATAGTTTTGATAAGATTTTATTGTACAATTTGGCTGGCATCATTGCTTCTAAACTGGTGAGAACAGATGAATTTAAAATTAATATACATGGCTTTTAGAATTTTGCAAGACGATGTTTAAATATGTGTTTAATTTAAATTCTAAATTGGTGAATAATGTTTAAATAAAATTTGTTGATTTAAAATGAAGTTGCTCTAGGCTATTTGCGAAGGACTTCATAGTTTCGAACCTCAGTCAGATAAAGGGGGTATCACTTGATCTGATACATCTCTGTCTTGACTTTGACAACTTTGAGACCTAGTTCGATTTGAAATTGACATCACTCGGGATTCATCACGATGGTTTTATTCGGAATCTAGAGTCGAGCGCCATTCAGCTCGTATATTGTCAGCACGAAATTTGGGAAATTAAATGCCGCGATCATTAAAGTAAATTAATGCGGCATTGTAAGATTGCTGTTGCCCTTAGTAGCTTTTTATTTTAGATTTCCTACACTTTTTTAGCTCAAATGAGGGCGTATCAAATATAAATGCATCTGCTATTCCTCCTTTTAAAAACACCATCTCGAAAAACATGGTCAAAATTTAAAAAGTATACTTAAAGATGTACAATAGAGTGGGTTTCAGAAAAAAACCCTACAGGACGTTTAAATTAGGTGTGATTCTATTCATGAAAATAAGATGTTTTATACACTTGCAACGCGCACACATGCATACAAGGACGGATCAAACATCATAGAAACTTTTTTAAAAAAAGAAAAAATCCTGACATACCGCTTACAAAAGTGTACCAGTGTTTTTTCCCTATACATCCTTCTTTTTAAGATCTACACATTTTTCTCAACGTTTTGAGAGTTATTTTTATTCTTGTACGATGAAAAGAAGTCTCACTTGTATGAGTCCGAATGCGCACAAATTCTTCAACCTCTTCATTCGACGAAAATCTTTCTCCTCAACGATTCTTAGAGAGATCCCAACAAATAATAGTCTTGACCCCAGGGAGGATGTTCGAGTGTTGCCCGGTGAAGTAGCTTGAATTTTTCTTGTGTTACACCTACTGTGCGAGATCTTGTATTGTCACGTAGAAGGAAAACATTGCGGTTCGCAATGGAACGTTTCTTCACCGATATGTTGCTTTAACATTTCCCAAATGATCATAGTAGTATACTACTTTAATTGTACTTCGGACATGAAAAAAATCGACGTGCACAATAACCCTTTAACCCCCTCCCTCCAAAAAAAAGGGAGGAAAAAAAAGAAAAGAAAAAGAACTTAATCGAGAGCTTTTCTAATAGAAAATAGTGTTCTTGCTTTATTTTTAGTGAAAGAGTTGTGACGTTGTGTTATTCGCGATTTTCTCTTCACTCTAACCTTGGGCACTTTATTATCGCTTGAATTGCATAAAATTATAAATCCTTCCCAACCCAAATTAAATGTGTTTAAGCAAATTAGATAAGGATTAGTAAGCTAAGAAATTATAAGTTGATCCAAAATTAAAACTGATAAATTAATTGAGATTCGAGAGAGAGAGAGCGAATTTTGCTATCCATCGTTATATATTAAAAATTGTTTTGGTTTGTTCAAACGTCTCTTCAACTGGAATTTAGACATTATTGCTTAAGGCTCCCGTCTACCGTCCATTTTGATTTCGTGAATGTAATGTTAATCCCATAGAATTTCGACTTTTGCTCTCAAATGTTTAGTATTTGATCTATTTGAATGCAATGAAGTGCATCTGAAAAAGGAAAAGACAATGAAGGCTTCTGAGGAAGTACTTCTTTCCTTCGATTTTAAAAAAATATTTTTATTTAAAAATCGAAATAATATTCTTATTTTAATGATTCGTTTGTGAGTTATCCGGTCTTTAAAAAATATTTTTAAAAGTCGGACGGAAAAAGTAATTGCTCAGAAACCTTCGTTATTTTTTGCTCTTTCAGATGCACTTTATTGCATTCAAATAGATCAAACACTAATGATTTGAGAGCAAAAGTTTTGAAATTACATAGGATTAACATTACTTCCACGAAATCAAAATGGCAGGTAGACGGGAGCTTTAATATACTTTAGTAAGGTATGGCGCAAGAGCAGAGCAATGAAGGGCTGTCGCATTTCGTACGCCATTCCAGACTGAGCCTTTTTTCCCAAGGGGGATGAGGGGGACTAGCTACTAAATAAATAAACATGAATAAAAGCATGCCAAACAATTATTGAAACTTTATCATGGTTGCTATAATGAAATATATAAAGGTCGACTGCCACTATTTAAAATGTCTCTTTTATATTTGATTCACCTTCGTATTTCGAATGAAGTAATAACACAAGTTTAAAAAGAAATACCTTAGAAGTCGGTGGTTTCGTAAAATTATTTTAGCTTAACTACTGATAAAAAAAAAATTGCTATTTGGAAAGAGTTCATGAAAGGGATTCGAAATCGGCATTTATTTCAAGAGTGCATATATCATTTGCTGATTCTGGGAAGCCAATCTCCGCCGATGGTGCAATGACCCACGAAGTGGACATTGACATGTTAATGAGTAATTTATATGCGATATGTGATTGTGTAGTGATTTCATATTCGGTTCGGTATAAAGCAAAACCGTAAAGCTCTAATTATCGTAGGTTTCAAATCATGAACAACACATCATAAGAACTGTAGAACTTAGTTTTCTTATCAGATAAAAAAACATGTTAGAATAGCACTAACATATTTCGGATTAGAGGCATTTAAAAACGAATTAGAATTTTTTTTAATTATGTATGCAATTCTTGGAAAAATTTTTTGCTTCTAATGCATCCTTGTTTGGGATTCCATTGCTTCAATCATAAATTTTTTATTGGTATTATTATCCACCCAAGGGGCTATAGTTTTAGTTGGATCACTTTTGGCGTACCAGATCATTTTTCAATTTTTTACCGTTTGTTTCAATTTATATTACATTTAGCTTGAATATATTCTGTTTAATAATTTATCGCTTGCTTTAATTTTATTTACATTTAGCTGATATAATATTCCATTTAATAATTTATCGTTTGCTTTCATTTTAATTACATTTAGCTTGAATATATTCAGTTTAATAATTTATCGTTTCCTTTAATTTTAATGTCGAAAAAGTTTACTGTTGTCCATTTCTCGATATTTCATCCTTTACTTTAATTCTAGTATTTAATTGTTGTAATTTAATAATAATTATAAAAAAAGCGCACCTTGGACGCTAAACATGTTCTTTGCAAAACTGTTAAATTTTTATTCTATAAACTATTTTGAAGTAATTAGAATGACTTGAAAATTATTTTTCCAAATTGTAACATATTCTTTGTCATGTGTTCAAATAAATATATGAATAAGAAAGTTTTTAAAAATTCTTTTATGATTTTGATCGCTCTTATTTATGAAATTTTTGTAACTGATATTATATTAAGTGGTTTAATTCTTTTTCTACTTATTGATATGTAAAGATATTTTTTAATTCCAAATTTTCATTTAGTCATTTTTGCAGCCAAGAATTACAACAATTACATTTCTCTCCCCTTTACAGATATTATTCAATCATTTTTATATATATTTATTTCTCTTATATAGCAATTTGTTTAAAAAAATCCATTGATTTAAGTTTGAAATTCAATTTGCTCGGTAATTTTTTCGCTGTCATTATTAATGAAAAATAAATTATTGTGTTGTTAATAATATTATATATTTCTTTCATATAAATATTGAAATTCGATAAATCCAGTTTGCCATAATTCTCTCACTATGTTTGAGCAATAAAAATTCTGTGAATTCGAAGTAATTGAATCAAATGAAATAATTTTGCATCTCTCGGTTTGACTAAATGAACATTTTCATTTCCGTTGCCAGATGCACTGCTTCGATTTAATATTCTACATTTTATTTCGAAACGAAATTAAGAGGGGTATTTCGAAAATCAATTCAAATATTGATTTATTTGCTTAATGTGTGTTCATTGAAATACTGACATAACAAAGTGAAATATTATTCTGAAAATTAATCTCATTAGAGAACAGAAGGCTTCCATTTCCTGGAAAGATTACGAAACTCTCGTGTTTGTTCAGATATTTAGAATACAATTTAAAATTATGTCAATTTGATTCTCGATACATTTGTTTAATTATCTTATTCTTTTGTTAAGATGAATGTGGAAAATTATTGCCATAATAAAATTTATTATGTAACAAAATGTTTGTTGCAAATTATTGTTTTTTAATGATAATAATCAATTGTATTTGTTTATAGTATATTATATTGTGTGTGTGTGTGTGTGTGTGTGTGTAATATCTTATTAAATTAATTAAGTCTTATACTTAAGCCGAAGGTGGGTAAAAAAAAACGAGACTATTTTTAATAGTGCCAGACGATTTTTATGTTTACAATCGTGATAAATTATTTGAAACTTAAATAATCGTTTGTGTGTGTGCCATCGTTCTATTCTTCATTTATGTAGCCGCTACCTCCATGAAATATATACAGATATATAGAAAAATAATTGGTATAATTTGGGTAAGCTGTATTTCAGAAAAGATATTTTCAAAAAATATATCGTTAATATTTGATCCGCCATTGTATATGAGTGTGTTGCATTGTATATGAGTTGTTGTATATAATATCTTATTTTTATATATATAAACATTCCCCTAGTTTAAACGTCCTGTGGTGTTTTTTTCTCTTCCTAAAACTATCTATTGAACATCTTCAAGTATTGTTTTTAACTTCTAGTCATGTCTGTCAAAATGAAGTATAGAAGAATAGCTGCTGTTTTCACTTAATTTATATTATTGCAGTTCAATTTTCTCTGAATAATCCGTTGATTTTTTTAAAATCTAATAAACAAAAATATCATTTTTTTAAAAAGTTATATGTTACTAAAATTTTGAAATATGTTAATTTTTTTATTATTATTACCAACCTGTGGAATTATACAAAAGCCTTACATTTTTTGAAGTATATTTAAAAAAAAAAGGAATTATGCAAAGTATTCCATTTGATGTGATTATTGATCAAAAGAGTGCTTTACAAGTATATGATCTAATTAATTTTCGAGTTCCATTTTGTGAGAAATAAATCATTACACCATCCATACATGAGACATATTACTACGATTATTTAATTTTATACCATTTTTAATTTTTTTAAAAAAAAGAATGATCTGATTAATTTTTGTCCATATTTCTTACAAATCATTTTATTAAAAGTGATAAATCACTTCTCTGTACTAGTATGGTACTCTCTATATATAATCAACTGACGATAAAATTTATTTAAAGCATTTGTTGTTAGATATTGTGATTTAAAACCTATCATAATATACGTCGTTTTAAAACAGTTTGCAAAGTTAACAAAATCCATTAGAAGAGACGTCAGAAAAAGGCAGCGCAATTTATTATCCTTCAACACAGAATATGTACACTCTCTCAGTTAATCCTAGTTTTTGGACGAGTAATAAAGTCTTAACTTACCAAATCACTGATTCTTATTCACGCATTTCTTGTTTACAACAGGTTCAACTCTTAGTACTCCAATTAGGAGTCGCTTCCAGCTATCGAAACGATTAATTAAGATTATTCAATCCAATTTACAATATATCAGCGTGTCGTTATCCGCTATCTTCCATCTTTTTTCTTTCAATTCTGTTTCACTTATATATCACTATCTCTTATTCAATTCATTACACTTCTTATCTTCATCTAATTTATCTAATCACGTTTTATTTTGGTTGATAAGGAATTATTATTTTGTGAAATTGAAATTACCATAAGGGGTCCGAGGTTAGTTAAAAAAAAAAAATCGCGAATAATCTAACGTCACTTTCTTCCGAAATTTTGAATAATAAAATTGATGCATTAGATTGCGTGTAAATTTCAAATCCATATTACTTTATGTCTACTTTGTTTATAAAATTTTGCTATACTTGCTTAATTTTCTTTTATATTAAGTTAGTTATTTTGATTACATATTTTATCCAAGTTTTTATGCGTTTACAGTTATGTTAATTGAATTCATATTTTGAACACGGGAAGTGCAAAACAATTTATTTTCACTCATTTAAAATTTTAAAATACTTATAGCTTTATTCTTCAAATATGTTTTAATAGAGAGAACAAAACTTCATTGATGTTGATATTTTTCAATTTTTTAATGCAATTAATATAAATGAGGAAAAGATATTTCTTAAAAATATTTCCGGTGATAACATTTATGTTTTATTTCTTTTATTCAAAGGATGTAATATTCATAAGCCTTTAAAAACCTTCTGCTTTTAATTTTTCTTTTTCGTTAATTAGTTTCGTTTTGTCGTCGATGATGTTTTTGTTATTGACTATGGATTTTTGTTTCGAATACTTTTCGAAGTGTTAATGAAATTTAAATGCTTCACTGTCTGGGAATATAATATGTATTTTTGTTTATACTTGATATTTCTTCGATGCATTAAATTTTCATAAATAAATTTCTGCACAGTAAAATTTTAATGTCTCGTGATAAATATAATTCAGTATTGTTAGATGCCACTTCTGCAAAAATTCAGTTTATTTTAATTTGTAGTTCTAAAATATAAGTTGTTTTGGATCATTAGATGAAAAGAAGAAATCCAACATAAATCAAGTTGCTGATTTTAAACTAATTTATTAAATCAAAAGTATTTAAAAAAAAAAAAGATTTTAACTTTTTTCAAAAACAAAAGTCACTTGCACTAAATCGGTTCTGGGTGACAAAGAAAAAAAAAATTCATACTTTCTTGAATCACACCTGATCGTTTTTTCGATTTTTGAATAGAAGCCAGATTTGCAAAATAACATGTTATCGTTCTTCATGGAAATATGCAAGTCACAGTTGCGGTTTGGCTCCTCCCCATATAAGTTAGCTACCGTCTCCCCCTCCTCCCAAAAGCCTACATTATACGGTCAACTGTGTAAAAAGACACAAAGCCACTGACTGCTTTTGTAGCGAAAAGACTTTCTCACGATCAGAACTTGAATCCATATTCCATTTTTCATCTTCCACATGATCTGTTGTTCTCAACGGTCTTTTCTTTGCTGCTCTTTTTCCCCCAGATATATGCGCAGACAATTTTTTTAAAAAAATCTTCGTTGTTCGTTCGTACGTGGTTTGGCTGTGTTCTTGGAAGAAAAACATTTCTTTTGTTTGGGATGTGGCGATCAGAATATTGAATATCGTGTGTTTTTGAAAAATAAAGTGTATAGAAGAAATTTAATTTATTTGTAATCTCCATGTGTTTCCCATGCGAAATAAAGAGGTTTTTATGTTTTGTATCGAAATTCTAGACGGTTTTTTAGCAAAAGGAACGGACTGTCGAAATGTGTTTTGATTTTTCAAAGCAAAATTGTAATGGATGAAGAAGCATATATGCAGATGCTCGATTTTATTATTAGTTTTTATGCGTGATATTCAATTTAGGAATTAATAAAAACGTGTGAAAGTTTATGAAATTTAAATGTACACTTCTTCTCTTAGCATTTTTTAATCAACAATATAAGACTATGTGGTAAATTTATTTATTCAACATGATGAGTGGGAAAGAATAGAAAAGAGAAAAGAAATTAATGAAATTTTCGGGGGGAAAGTGTGCAGTAAATTTATGAGATTTGTATATTTCATGGATTTTGTTGGTAAAATTTCTTTTTGTTTTTATTGGTTTTTTTTAACTCGCATTGTATCTTTGTCTGGGTCAAAACTTTAAAAGCTTTTTTCTCACATTTTAAAACCCTCAATTGAGCTGAAATTTTCTATACACGATTGTTTTGGATGATAATACGATAATTTAATTATAATAAATAAAAATTAGTTGATCAAAACTAATTATGTAAAGAATTAAATTTTTTACACTAAGTCGCCAAATCCGATGTTTAATAATTTATTGTTTGTTTTGATTTTAATTACATGTAGCTGATATTGTATTCAATTTAATAATTTATCGTTTGGTTTAATTTTAATTACATGATGCTTAATTGATCTAAAAAATTGTACCTATTTATTTAGTTGATAAATTTAATGAACGTCAAATAATAAAATAAATTATTAAAACTAATTATTGAATAAATTCAATTTGATTCAACGTTCCCTTTTGCTCTTAAAATTTAAGGTATGAAAAAATATGTTACGCAAAATGTGAAGTTTGAAAAAAAACCTATATTCAAAAAACTTGTTTTTTTACAAGTGTTATTTATATTTACTTATTTTCGACAGTATTTTGAGTAAGATGCTTACAATTTTGCTACCGCAACTTTTAAAGAAGACATTTGTTGTATGTTATTAATAAATGTGATGCTTTAAGGGAGAATTTTTTTTTATTTTTTATCATTTTCCCGATTCTGCTTTTAGGTATGAAATGCTCGATTTCTTCTCTGCGTTTTTCTTTGCGTGCATTTCTGAATTTGAATTTGATTGTACTCTTAATATTTGCATATTTGTCCCATTAACCTTGGTTTATATTGCAAATGGATCTTTTTCTAATGCAGTACTCTAAATGAATGAATATTTCCTCTTTCAAAGAGTTTCAAAATTCGAAATGTTGGTAAAGGCTTTTATAACTATAATTATTGAAATTAACAGTACATGTTCTGACTTCAATATTACTTAAAAATTACTCTTTAATGCATTGTTCTCTCCATCGTTTGTCGCGATATATTCCATAAAGTGCTTCGATTTTCGTTTCCTGTTCATCAGTTCGAATCTTATCTCGGGGAATTGTAAATATTAGCATTTGATTTTAAAAAATTACTTTAGGATTCTGTTAGAAATGGGCTCTTATCTGAAGACAGGAAATAAATTTGTAACATTATATCTGTAGATACTACAATGTTTGAGCTTAGTATTTCCGAAACAAAATCAAGAAGTTTTAAAACAAAATAACAACTTGAAGAAATAAGAACCTTTGTATACAGAATCCTACTGTTACTGGATACGATTTTAAAAGTTAATTTCTTCGTATTAAGGTATCCGCCTACCTTCGAAGAGGATTTTTTTTAAATAATTGAAAAAATAACTTTTTATATACGTTATACTATAAGATATGGTTAAAAACTTAAAATACTATGTAAAAATTGCATAAATTAAAAAATTGTTTTAATATTTCAGTTCACAATTTGTAGACCTAAGTATTGATCAGTAGTATTTCTATGTGCTTATTCTTAAAACATTTTAACAAATGACATGATTTATAACTGTTGTCATTCAGAAAAAATATTCGTGCATAAGTATTGCTTGTAATTTATTATAAATTTCTGGAATTAATTTTTATTATTTATGTTCATAATACAATATAGAGTACTTCCTCTACAATTCCACTCTTCACTTGTCCGGCCCTGTCAGTAATACGGTATTTTTATACGGGAAGATTATTACACAGAAAATTATTTTATACATTTAATGGAATAATGTAGACTGTCAATACAAAACAGTACATTTTTTTTATATTTTAGTTACTTCGTGTGTTTCAGACTTTATTACGTGTATTGCATTAAATTTTATACAATAGTACTTAGTTTCCGTTGTGTATATGCGTTATTATTAGTGTGTGTGTGGTTTTTTTTTTATAATGCGGCGTTTTCGGTTATCCGACGACGCTTTGGTCCGATATCTGCCGGATTACCGGTAGATTATTGTATTTTTTATATACTTTTGCCACAGTATACTCATATAAGAATCAAAGTGTCTTATTGTGATTTTTTTTTTTTTTTATGTTCCAAGTTTAAAGAATTCTCGTTTATCGTTTTTGTTTGAAAATCGTACCAAATTACCGGTAATAAAAACGTCGGTAAATCTGCAGTGTCTAGCTACTATGCCTTACTGATCGAACAGACAACATAGTAATAGTATTTCTACTATGGTTAACACACGTGTTATTATTCACCTGAGTAATTTTCCTGCAATTTCCGCAAATTTTCTCTCGACCATCCTTATGACTCGTGACTTTTTATTGTTTCCACGTCTGTAAATTGTTGAGAGGTCAACTGTGTGATATATTTAAAAAAAAAAAAAAAAAGGAAGGGGGGGGGAATCCCACCAACGCGACGAAGTCAGTTATGGTCAACAAGGAAGAAAATTTCTAATACTAGTGACGTATCAGCGGGAAAAGAAAACGTTAAAACAATGTATCAATTTCAACCCATCTTATTGAAGATGATTTAGTGATATTTTATGTGCGGTACATTTGCAATGCAATTCACATAATTTTTGTTATTCTTTTGTCTGTACATACCATGTTTTGAATGTTAACGCTGTTAGATTTTAATCTTTATACCGTAAATGAAGGGAAAATATTTTGTGAAAGTTTTTTAGGAATAATTTAATTTGCAATATTGAAATTGTAAAATTTAAATAAAAATGCATGCGCTGAATTCTTAAAATTAATAATATCGTAATTTAAGGCATGAAGATTAAATATTACATCGTTTAATATTCCAAAAATGGTACGTACATTCAGAAAAAGAATAACAAAACCCCTGAAGTGCAACAAAAAAAAAATCTTAAAAATTCAGTGTCTCGAGTCTCATCCGTATCTAATCTTCGTAACCTAATCTTCGTATGTAAACTGTAATTTTTTTTTTTTTTAATAAAACCAATTCTATAGAAAAATAATATACGCATTAGGATGAAAAATTTGTGATTTTTATTTTGTTCTTAATTTGTTTTAGCGTGTTATGTTGTTCAAAAAATAAAACTAAACACACATTCAGAAATTTTCAGATATATAATTCTTTAATTTTTTTTTTCAAGTAATTCATTCTTGACTGTTACTTTTCTTTCATCTCTAAAGAAAATCTTTGAAATTAGGAAAAGTCATATTCTCTCCTATATATTACTGTACTTAAGTATAAAATCGTTATTTATTCTAATTGTTTAAAAGTTGTATTTTAACCCTAACGAGAACAACAATCGCGTTTGTTCTCTGCTAATTGTACTAAAAGCTCCGTAATTCATTTTTAATGTTATTTCAGTTTGTTAGTGCTTTGGTTGATATTTTCCTTTTTTCGCTAAAAACGAAAATAATAATGCACATGAATTTTCCGTTTTATAAGTTATAAACAAAGTAATCACCTGTTTTTATCAGCGCTTTTAGTGGTCGTTTCGAACGAAAAACAATGTAGACAAACACAGAATAGTGAGTTTCCGTGCAGGTTTTTAAAGGAAAAGTCTTTCGTAAAAACAAGCAGCTGTTCAAACAGCAAAACTCATCTCCGGGTTTGGATTGAAGATAGTCAAAATGGAGGAGTATAAGTTGAGCTGTCGGGAAGGGGAGAAGGCGAAGTGAATAATATTGACGGAGAGCGTATAGTTCCTGTTTTTTGATAGCTGTTTACCATTTTACCATTGTTTGATTCTCAGATCGAATAATTTGGACAGATGACTAAGCTTAACTGAACTGAGCGCCATCTATCGTCCGTAATTTGTAATAATAGTTGAAAATTTTTACTTTTTATATCAGATGTATTAATTGTTTCTGAAATCTTAATTATTTCCTTGTGTGGAAAAGACGTGTTAATTGTTTCTGTACACTGGTGGCATAAAATATTGTTCTTTAAAATTCCGTATTATGATTATTTCTGTACGTAAAAAATTTCATGTTTGTTTTGATATTTAATTTTTAGAAAAACTAAAGAGAGAGAGATATATGACTTAATTATTTGAATCGTGTGTGTGTGTGTATGGTGTTCAGATAAAAATTGTTGTATTGTTTAAATATGTTGTCATTTTTCTATAATGTTCTTTTTATTATAAAATATAAATAATATTTAGACGTACGATTGTGAACTAACCGTTTGCAAAAACTTGTTTTATTTTAAATCTATTCGTAAAAAAGTTCTAGGAAGAAGTTAGTATTATAATTTTCTTGATAAATTATTCCTTAGATGTGTAAATGTTCTGTGACTGATTGAAATCTAGATTAAATCTTTAATATGTAAATCGGTATTTTGAAAAATGAAATTTATATCCTTTACGTCTTCCTTCGTTCTTCGATGATCAAAAAGATTTCGCTCTTCAGAATATTGAATACTTTTATTTTCATGTTAATCATATATTACGACAATATATTATATTTTGGAGGCGCTGAATTAATAACTGCTCACAATATAGTTGCAAATAAAATGATGCATCTTAGGTATATAATTGTTTTAAAAAAAAGACTTTCTGCATGAAAACTGTAAACAAACACCAATACTATTATTTATACTAAAATAATGTGAGCCTTCTTCTCGTCTGTTCTTATAATTTAGATTGAATTAATGCCTGAATTAAATTTTATAAAGGAAACCAGATGCCCTTTGATAATAGTTTTTTTTTTAGGTGTCTCTTCAATTTAATGCATTCTCTTTATACATATGAGCAGTGAAGAAGTTTAAAATATTCTCCACGTACAGCGCCCCACATCTGTAAAAATTCCCTGCGTGAATATTTTTTATCCAATGGCTGCGTATTCGGTGTTATATTTATCTGCGAACTATGTTAGAATCGTTTAAAAGAATTCCTCTCCCCCCTCATCCAAAGGGGAAGGGGAACACTTTGATGTTTTCGACAGTTTGTAATCTCTAGAAGAAATTTGTTTTGCATCACATTTGGAAACGATTCAACCTGGATGATATTTTTAACAGAGGAAAATGTGGTTTGTTTTGTAGTAAGCTCAACTGACAAAATTGTCTGTCAAATATGGGGGAGGGGTGGAATGTGTGTGTGGCAAAAAACATTAAAGAACGAAAATTGTTGTTTACTGATTGTTTGGGTAAGATTCCTGCTTGTTCATATCTGCGAAAATTTCTGAAAATGCGAAGTAATAGAAAACGGTAGATGACCTCCGATATTTGAGAAAAATGGTGCTCGATAATGCGGTAATTCCTATTATCGTCATATACAGATTTCGACTTATTTGGAGAATTTATACGTTTTTTTAATACGAGGTTTCGAATGTGAAATTTGCCAAACTTGTTTTTATCTACAAACAATGAATAATTTTCCAAGTCTTTAAGTCATGATATGTAAAAATAATTATAATTCCTCTTTTTTTATATGTCATAATAAAGAATATTGAGTTTATTGCTTATTTTCATTACAAACTACAGAATGAAATTGTTTCAGTTTATTGCTATCCATCTACTCTTATGTTATAATTTATTATGATAGTTATGTATTGGGAAAGTTAAGCCAAAATACTGAATAAGAGTAAATAGTACTAGGTGCGTTCCTCTTAAATAATCGTAGTTGGTATAGAACTTATTTCAATATAAAAAATGATATAATAACAATGTTACTGCAAATTAAAATAAACATATGAAATTGTTGAAATTAGCTAGTGGAAAAGAAAACGTTAAAAAAAGAGATTTGCCTAACCAAAATTTCGGGTGATGTCTGAACCAGAAACTGGAATTTTAACTATTACATTTAAAATGCTCTGGAATTTTTAAAATTCTTTATTAAGATTCTAAAGAATGCTTAAAAGCAATAGTAAATTAGAAAGCCTCAGATAATAAATCAATGGAAAAACGAATTATGTGTTACGGATTTCTTTAGATAAAAATATTTATTTTTAAGCACTCACCATGGCAACATGTACGTAAACCGACAAATATCAACATTCTGAATATATAGGGTAAATTTAGAATGCAATTTATTATTTAGAGCTATGGTGTGAGCTCTATGTTGTTGCGTGACTGATGTTCATGTAAATGTGAGACGGTGGGAAGAAATTTACTCTTAATTTAGTTTCAGTTTGGCTATGCAATAACTAAAGAGACCGGCCCCCCCCCCCCTCTTATTTTTTTTGCGTAAAGTTTAGCTGATAACCAAAAGTTATGTAGAGAAATTATACAGTTTTGAGTGTAAAACTTCATTTTTCCGGCGTTTATATTAATTATTGAAAAGTTTTTGAGAAACTAATACTAATATTCTTTTTATCCAGCGAAATAAAAAAAAGGAAAAGAAATAAATATCTAAGACTCAGCTTGTAGCGAGACTGTGAGGTCGCAGTAGGTCATGGTCGAGGACTTGCGGCCGGTGGTTTTCGTTGAGTCGTGATTCGAGCCTTGATGTCACTAAAGATCCACCGTGTAGCCGAGACTGATATACATTAAATCTGTGTAGGCTCAAAGTCCTCCCACTGGCGTGGTGTAGAAGTTAGGAGAGGGAAGTACTAGCTCAGGTGTCGTCCTCGTCCCTTGACCGAGGTTCAAAATTACGAAGTACGTCGCCATCAGACCTCGTGTTGCTTCTGGTTTGACGTTAATAAAACCAACCAACGTAGCGAGACTGAAACACGAAAAGCTGTCGGCACTTCGACGATGGCATGGTGTGGAAGTCAGAAGAGTAGGACGTCGTCTCAACTGTCGCCCCATCACTGGAGGAAGTATCGGAACTGACGATCCACCCCTCCTCAGAATTACTTAAAGTTTTGTTTAAATATTTTGAACACACATTACCCTAAAATTAGGCATAACCCCTTTTAATAAAATAAAAAAATGTGCTAAAAGAGGTCGATTGCCTCGATGGTCTTTTTTTTTTTTAATTGATTGATGTCTTTATTGATCCGGAAAGTATTCGTCAGCATATATGTACGCATGATAAACACACAATCACAGACTGAATTCTCTTTCACTGGGAAATGTAATTTCGGGGTCGTTTCACTATAAGGCATTCAGAATTTTCCTTTGTCTTGGCTATGTACAGGTTGAGAGACATCAATTCTATTATTAAATTGTTGTTTTTGTGCTTGATAGTAACTGCTCGAAGTTTCAGCGACTTTTTTTAAAAAAATAGATTTAAATTTAGTATTTTTTAAAAAGTTGTAATACGTGGAGGGTATTTATTTTGTTAGTTCTTCTCTAATATACTATTGTTAGATTGATAAATAAATAAATTTGAAATTTTATGGCAAGAAAACTTTTAGATGTTGAATTAGAATTCTTTTTATTTTTTAAGTACAAAAAAAAATCAACAATCGCTATAAGTTTCTCATAAAGTCATCAAATGCAGAATGTATTTATTATAAATCTACGTAAAACTCAGGAGCAAACAAGCGTATTCTTTTATTTTTATTTATTTTTATCATGCATATGTTTTATTCGTATTTTAGCGTTTTATTTTTTGCTGTATGCCGGAGTAAAGATCACTATGTTCATTTTTGAAATTTTACAGGCGAGCTGCTTAAAGATTTTTTGTGTGTCTGTTTTATTATTATTTAATTAACCGCTTGCTTGTTAATCAATATTTTTCAATAACCCTTGTACTTTTTTACTTTTTGTACTACTGACTTATATTATTAATTCCTTTTTAGCGTTATTACTGTTTAAAACTGTACTGATTACCATTTTAAAACATGGGCAAAGTGCCCTTTATCTCTGTCATACCGAAAGTTGGTTTTTACAATCACTAAAATAAGTAATGTTATTTCTTGGATATTTTTTCTTAACAAAAACCATATGTTTGTTGGATCGCTTTTGATTGCCTTTTTGTGTGTGCGCGAGTAAATATTCATTAAAAATAGATTTGATAAATGATATTTGCCTTTTTTTTATATTTGATTGTATGTATTGAATTTGTACCATTACACTCACTAAATGTATGTCAACAAAAAAAAAAAACTCATGTAAAAAAGTTGCGTGCAGAATGTGTTAGTCGAAGTGTCACGTACTTCATGCTGCCAACTTGTGAGTTGGAATTGTGTGGATTCGGTCTAGTTCCGTTAAAGAAAAAACCAAGTGCGAAATAATAAGAGATGTTGAACCTGAAATAAATTAAGCCGGGTCTCAAGAAAGTAGGCTATTGACTCATGTGATGTCCTCGTCATCGCACCAACGCTCATCATTACGAGGTTCGTTGGCAGTAGCGCTCGTGTTACATTAATTCAGATTGACCTGATATTTGGTGTTTTAACACTGCGTAATACGGAGATAGTCCTCAATGTTTTTTTCAGTTTATTAAAAATAAAAAACGTTGTACATTTTTGATTAGTTTCAATTTCGTATATGTACATTTAGCACTATTTTTCGATGTTGTTGCCTTTCTTCGCAATGCGCTTCGATCGAGCCTTTCTTGGACAATGATCAACAAAAATTTCTCGGCGCCTATTTGGCACATTTTTTTAAGATATTCTAAACCTCATCGGTGGTCGAAAACCTTTTTCCACCCATAAACAACTTCGAAAAAGTGCCAAGAAGAAAATTTGAAGGTACCAGATAAGGTTAACGGTGTCCCAACCAAATGAGTCCAAGAATTGCTTTGTGGCATTGCTATGTGGGGCTGTGGATTGTCATACAACAAACATTCGTTCGTTCGCATTCTCCTTCTGTGTCACTCTCCGTAATATTTTCTAGGATTTCTCAGTAACTCCCGGCATTAATTGCTAATCCCCAGCAAAAATTCAACGAGAATAATCTTTTTACGGTCCCTAAAGACGTGTGGCGACGACTGGTGATCACCACCAGCGTTTTGCTATTCTACCACTATGAAGATGAGCCGGCTATTTTGGCAAAGCAAGCATGTGTAAAGGAAGTGAAGCTGAAGTGAATTAAATACCTTCTGCTACGCTATATAAGGTAGTACTGAAAAACAAAACAATCGGAGGATGAGAGAGGAACTGTTCTCTCTTCGATTTGTCCTTGATTTAAGTCCTTTTAAGTGATTTTAATAAAAGTATAGTTATGTGTGTTAGTCTTTTTGTGTGAAGTTTAATCGCCTTATGATCTGGAGTCAGTAAATCATGGTCACGAATCACATATTGGTAAAATACCATAGGAGAGAGGCCAGGAATTTTGGTCCTAAACATTGGTTTTCATTTTTTGTTTTTGTGCAAGCTCTACAGTCACGACATCATCCCCGAAAACACTTTTCATTTCGTTAAAAATGTGGACCGGCGCGTTTCCCTTTGCGAAAAGAAACCGGATTACTCTCCACTATCCGCAGCTGGCGGGATTCGGAATCTTTTAAACACGGCACTACAACAAATTTTCAACCGACTAAGACAAACAATCGCCGCGTTCTGCTCCCAAGATTTTTATCTTGAACGCAGTGCAGCCAATTTTGTTGAGGAAAAAAATTCTTTTTGAACGCTAGAGGTGTTTTTGGATACCCCTTATATTAAAGAATTAGATGATTCTTTTAAATTTGCTAAAATGCTGATTTCATTGAAAAACAAGGAAATTTCATATCCCCCATCAGTGAATAAATCTTTACAAAATGAATTTGAATTCGACACATTAGTTTTTTTTAATTAAAAAAAAGTTAATGTAATAAAACGAATTTTCTTCAAAAGTCTGATTTATTATTTTATATTTAAAGAAAATCTCATTTATATAATCTTTATCACGTGGAAAGAATAGAAATAAGAATACACGTATAGATATTTGCTCTTTAAAAAGGGAGAAAGAGAGAGAGAAAGAAATTGTGCCCTTTTATTAAACATCTTTTGTTGACAGCTTTGAATTTATATAAAAATACAAAGGTAAAAGTATTCATTTGAATGCCTATTATAAAACAGATTCTGGATTAGATTTTATTAAATTTGATTCTTCACAAATAATTTGAATCTTGTCTTGAATTCCTTTTTCTAAACCGGTGAAAAGCTATCTTTCTTTCCATAATTATTTTCCAATCGCATTGTTTTCTCTTTTTTCCCCCTCTTTTTTAAAACCACAGTTTTAAAAAAAACAAACACCAATTATTTTGCATACTGGAGTTGTTTCACGGCTAACAAAGTAAATAAGCCGAATTATCAGTATTTTCTTTCGTGGAAATGTTCTTTTAAATTAAATTATTTGTTTGGAATGTCCACCTGTGCATTTAATTTAAAGAAAACATTGTTTCGCTAAGCTAATTCAATAACAGTCTTATCTTTTTTATCCTTGTGTTGAAGAAATAACTATGCAAGTTGTAATCGAGTAAGGTGTTTAATCTCCGGAATAATTGGATGTTTTTATTATTGAAATGTTTTTAATGTGAATCTTTTTTTATAAAAAATAATGACATATAATCTTATATTTTGCTTGATATTTCACCATTTATAATTTACTTTATGTCTTCTCAATTTATTTGAAGATGTATGTATCTGCTCAGGTGTCTTCTTTGTCACTTGACCGAGGTTCAAAATCACAAGGTCCATCGTCAATAAACCTAGTGTTCCTTATAAGAGGGACGTTAATAAACAATTAATCAATCAATTAGTACCCGGTGATTTACAAGTTAAATTGTGGGTCTGAATCCTGCTTTTTGCAATGAATCACGCGTGGAATAATTGGGGAAGATGATTGTTTCACCTTAAATTCAATGAAGTCTCAGTTTTTCACATGGTAAGGTATTGTATTTGCTGTGGAAATACCTTTTCAGAGTCATTCTCATCTTCTGATCCTGGTTCAGAATTGTTTGGTATATTGTCAATCAGTGGATGCAAAGGGACATATGCACCCCCTCAAAAAAAAAATTGCAAAATTGAAATATTTCTGCATAATTCTTTTGTTTTACTACAATAAATGTTTTACACTTTTTTTAAAAAAAAAATACCTTTTTTCCCCCTCATGCTCAAAATTTTTTCATCACGGAGAGAAAAAAGTATTTCAACTAAGCCGATTCCTTAGAAAAGTCTTTGCTGTCTTTGAAATAGTGCCTCTGGTTCAGTGTTGTAGATGGGCGGGGGAGTGCATCCTTTGAAAAATGCATCTCCCAAAAATTCTCATGGTATCAAAATTATTTTCCTTAAATGATCTTTACTTTTTAAATTTTTATAACTTGATAAAATTATATGAATACTTGATTAGTTTCAAATAGGAGAAGTAGAACTAATATAGCTTATTATTTACTTTTTACCTAATTAAAATAATTATAAACTCAAAAATTGCTTCTGACACGGTAATAACAATATGCGCCCCCAAAAATTATTTTCTAGGTACGCTACTGTTGTCAATAGACCTCCTACAATTGTAGACTTGGAATCTGTTCTCTTAATCGTCGGGTGTACTTATTCCACATCCACGAAGAAAAACCGATAGTTCAGACTCAATAATTTTTTAAAACTTCTTTCACTTTAATTTTAAGCACCTTACTGTAATTTCTTCATTTCTGAAATTCATTATTACGCTGGGTGAAATGCACTGTAAGATTAAAATTCTTGTCCTGAAAGAAGATAAAGAGCTGTAAAAACTTAAATGTACCAAAAAACAATAAAGCTGTGGCTTGTCTAGTTGCCATGATGTGGAAGTTTGGAAACAGGTGTTACGAGCTCGTCACTCGAGCGTTATAAAAATTTTCGAAGCTCTCCGCCAATAACCTTCGTTTTCCTTCAGAGTCCAGAATTATTAAATAATCAATTAATCATATTTTCTAAAAATTATCGAAACGTGTTTTTTTTTAAAGTTGCAGTTAATTTAATTTTGTGAAATATTTTGTCTTGAAATGAACTTGCCGAAAATCAATTCTCTCTACGCCAACGTCCCGTTTCAGTTTTCGTTGATCCCAAAATGACAGGATTCCCTAGAATTTCTGAATTTCTCGTTTCAACGCGAGATAAAAAAAAAAAAAAAAATTCTTCCAACGCTGTTTCTTTGTATCGATTCGCCCCTTTTTTGATAAAAGACTTTTGGACGTTCTAAAGCAAGGAAGGAAAAATCCAATTTCCAAGACGCCTTGATCTTTTGGAACTGTTATTTCTTCGCCTTTATTTGCATTAGATTTTGTTAAGAATCATTTTAGAATTCGGGCTTGGATATAGGAAGAAAAATATTGTGTGTGTGCTTAATTTTTTTTAATCATTGCTCAGATCTAGAAAATATTTGCCAAATTCTTAAATGTTTTCTGACTGACCACTAAATTTTGTATTTAAAAAAAAAATGAGATACTCTTATTATATATACTGCGACAAAGGAAAGTACAAATTTAATCTATCTATTAGGATTGAAAATCAAAAGTTGTTGTATTTGTGGCACTCTTTCTTCATTATTTTATTCTTCTTTTATCCCCCCCCCTTTTTTTTTTTTTTTTTTTTTTGCGTGGCCACAGTAGCCTAGTGGTCATGATCGTGGACTCGTGGCCGGTAGTTTTCGACGAGTCTCTGGTTCAAACCTTGATGCCACTGAATACCCGTCATGTAGCCGGGGCTGATACACGCTAAATCTGTCGGGGCCAAAGTTATCCTGTAGCGTGGTGCTAAAGACCCGCCATGTAGCTGGGGCTGATGCACGTTAAACCTCTCGGAGCTCAAAGTCCTCTCGTTCGCGTGGTGTAGAAGTTAGGAGAGGGGCTGCCAGTTCAGGCATCGTCCTCACTTGACCGAGGTTCAAAATTACAAGGTACATCGCCAACAGCCCTCTCGTTGCTTCTAGTGCGACTTTAATAAAAACCAAACCAAGCCCCTTATATTTACACAGTCAATAATAAGTGAGCTCCTTGTAAAGGCACATATGCGCAAGATAAAATACTTTATTAATAATCACTGAAAAATATATAAGGTCGCCTCGTTCGAATCCCACTTAATTCGTCAATTCTAAATTAGGTTCAACTAATAAAATTATAGCTTAGCAATTCACTCATTCTTAGTCAACCACTTCCCACAAACTACTGATTCTTGCTTTGGTGCACTTTAAATAAGATTCACTTCAATCCAAAAGATTAACCGCGGTGCTTAAATACAAACTACAAATATGTATCAACTTGACGTTATAATCTATCACCCTTCATTTTCCTTTCAATTAATTTAATTTCTATCTTCATCTAATTTACCTAATCACGTTTCATTTGGGTTGGGAAGATATTGTAATTTTATGCAATTCAAATTACTATGAAGTCCCCGAGGTTAATGAAGGGAAAATCTCGAATATCCCCATGTCACATACTTATTATTATTAGCTTAATGTATGTCAAAAATAGACAATTAGGAATGTGTGTTTGATGTTTATTCAACATGCGAATGAATGAAAATGTTACAAAGAAAGTGTCAGACAACGAGTACTATAGTGTTTTAATATTTGTTCCACTCTATTTCAGTTTACATTCAGTAATAAGGCAAGTTAATTTTCGTATCCTCCGAGGAAATTTAGAAATTAAATGAAATCGGTATGTAAATTTGAAGAATAAAAGTTTTTATTTTTTAGGATGTTTTAGAATTCCATGAAATGTTGATACTTATTATTTTCATTTTAGAGTGTAAGACATTATCAGTGCGTAATAAGGAATCGGAAAAATTTCAAAAAGCCATATATAATCTTTGTAAAATAGGAAGCTAGGAAAAATTAATTATTTCATTTAAAAAGGAATTCAATGTATATGGATTTATGTTTTTTATTTGCTATAAAAAACTTTTATTTTGTGAGATTTTTTTTTTTAAATAAAGACCCCCCTCCCCCGAAATAAAAAGTAGAAAATTTTGTATGAATTTTTTTTTTTTTTAAATGAACACTTCTGTGCGGTAAAAAAAATTATTTGACTAGTAAGAAATTAAATGAAAATGACAGTTTATCATCACCATAAATTTTTATAAAGGGAACATTTTTCAATCCAGCTGAAAATTTTTGACTAAAAACTGAAGTGTTGTGATAATTTGATATTTAGCACAGTTGGAGTGTGCACAGCACTTTAATTTTTAGTCAAACCTTTCACCGGGACTCAAAAATCTTCGTTCTTTTTTAAATTTTTTTTTTTTTTTTTTTAAACTTTTTAGTTACTTTTCTACTCTTATGACACTCGGAAGTGTTGAATTTTTAAATCCATATACATATGTACACACACACATATATATATACAACTTTATATGTTACATATCCAACTCGTTAAGTGCGGTTTCCTTTCAACTTTAACACTTATAAGAATATTTGTTCATTTGAAGATAAATTGTTTTTTCAAGAAATATTTAGAACTCTTTCTCGTAACACACAAAACTTAATTTATATCTAGAATAGCTAGCGCTGATCATGAGTAAATCTTGGTGATGCAAAATCCAAAAAAATTCTTCAAATCTAAAAACGCCATTATCTGACCTTAATCGTGCAATTGCAGAAATTCCAAGTTGAAAAAAATAAACGAAGGATAAAAAAAAAGGTGTCAATCTAATAAAACATTAAATTATCCTCTCTTATCAGGCTTAATTACTAGTTTAAAACCTATCTCGCCGTGATATGAAAAAGAAAGTGGAATTTTCGAACATAATTACGACATCTTTCTAATGACCAGACGACAAAAAATAAAAAAGTGTCTGATAATCCCTTACAAAATATTTCGTAAAAATTTGCCCCACTTCTGAGATTACAAACCACTTAGCGTTAATCTTCCCTGGACAGTCAAACGCCAAAAAGGTTATGATTATCATTCTCCATATTATCTTTGATATCTACCTCAGTCCATTATTCTTTTATAAAGAACCTTACTTCTTCCACGTTCTGTGGACCTTGTAAGATATGCACTAAGTGACAAAGATACAAGTTGGAGAAATAATCTTGGCGTCTCATCTCGTAAAGCTGTCATTGAGAATGGGTCTTCTGAGGTACTTCCGCTATCTTCCCGAAATTAATGTACTAGCTGAGATGGTTCGAGATATTACAGATGGAAGGACATGGTTAATGCATGTTAATGCTTCTTGGAAGGTCGGTGTCTTTTTGTCACGGTGAAAAACGTGGTAACTTTTTGGTGTTAATTTTGAATTTTCTTGTTCTGTCGTTTCATGAAATGTTATTTACTATATAACCAATATTTTGTTTCTTAAAAAAAAATCAAAATTGAGATGTCTAAAAACCTTTATCTGTAGTCGTATATCTGAAACTGAAAACTCTTGGAATAAGTTTTGTTTTTGTTTTTGCTGAGGGCTCCGTTTCTAGACTTTCAGACTGGAATTTTAAGTTTTCAGTAAAAAAAAAATAAGGGAAAGTACAGAATATAATGGACAGATATGTAAGGATTAATTGTTGGAGAGGAAAAATTTTTTTCCTTGTGTAAAATATGCACTACTTTTGAAATGTTGTCATTTAAAAGAAAGTCGTCACTTTTAATTAAAAGCTGTCTGGGGCACAAAATTCTTAGAATTCATTGAGAGAAGAAATTTATTTGTTTTGTGAAGGTATGCGATAAGTTTTATAGAATATGTTAATTACAACAATAAATACTTTTTTGTTGCTAATAGACGTAAGATAAATGGAATAAACTTCTGTTCGTAAGATAATTATTATCGCGATTTTTTTTCCCAATTTTCTTTACTTTATACTATATACCATTTTTATTGGTAATTCGTTATGTAAAAAATACTCATAACTTTTTTAAAAACTAAAACACACACGCAATGCAGTTTCGACTCACCAGTAATGTTGACTATGTTCTATGGACTGGTGTAATTTTTATATTTATAGCAGAATATCAATTTTACTAAAAACTCTAGAATAACTTTAATATAGTCTGAACATTGATTCAACGACATACACCGTGCATGCGTATACTAAGTCCTCGTAAAGTCGAAAATAAAGCAAAATAGATAATGTTTATAACTTTATATTAAATAATATCGCAGTAAAAAAGATCTTTAAATGTTATAAAATATGAATTCACAATATTTTTTTTGAGATATTAGTGTAAGAACTGAAAAGGAATTTATTGAGTGAAATATATTTGTTTTGGTACTAGTACTCATAAAAACAAAAAACAATGTGGTTGTGGTAGCGATAGGTCATAGTCGCGAACTCACTATCATCGTGGTTCGAGTCCTGGTTCCGTGAGGCTTGGTTGAAGCATAGTAAATCTGTCGAGGTTCTAAGTCTTCAATGTTTTTTTGGATTAGAGGCTTTGGTTGGAAAATCTATTATGTGGCAATCATTCGAATTATATGTATTGTTTGAAAGAGTTTTATTTTTATTTTTTTTATCTGAGAACCACGGGACTTCATATTTCCTACGAAACAATAAAATAATATGACATTCAAATTTAATGTACAATCGTCAAAAAGTGAGGAGGCTTAAAATTAACACACATGCATATGAATATATACTGTAACACTAATGCAAAATTCACTAATCACAGCATTACAAAAGGCGTCTCATAATATCGCATGAAACATACACACACATATATATGTGTGTATATATATATGTGTGTGTGTATTATATATATATATATTCACAATTTCTTCTTGATGCTTACCAACTTGTTTCGGGTCTCTAATTTTGGCGACATATGGCGTCCACATTTGTTGCCAACTCTTTCGCCAAGATCACCCCTTCCTATTCAGCATAACTGCCTCGCGTCTTTTCACTCTGACTGTAAAACCATTTTTTCGGCAATAACACCCTTTCGGCAGGGAAAAGACACTTTTTTTTTTTTTTTTTTTTTTTTTTGTAACTATATGATATACTACGTATATTTAATAACCAGTCTGTTGCATTTCGTGATTTGATATCGTTGAAGAAAAAATTTAGGTATTTGAGAAATCGAAGAAAATTTTAACTATCAACAAATTTAGAAATAACACGATTTCCTTTTTCTAGTTTAAAGTTGTGACTAATAAAAAATTATCATAAAAATTCGAATTTTTTTTTTTTTAAAAAAAAAAAAGATTTTATGTGTAATTGTTATAACTAGTTATTGGTCATGTCTTGAAATTAAAAGGATCGAGACATATTTTATCGATATTAAACGTTTTTTATTTTTTATTTTATTGAATAAATATTTTTGAAATATTTTATCAGCTTAAAGTCATTATAAAATAACTGACTGCTGGAAAACATAATATGTACTTACATTTTATAAGAGATGTAGCTTATCATTAATATTAGCTTTCTATTAGAGAAAGCTCCTTCGAGATTTCTGAGAAAAGCATTCTAAATCTAGACTTATGAGAAATACACCATAAACAATTCAAGAGTATTAAATAATTAAAATTTTCAAACCCTTCATGAAATTCCCAGTGGTGTGAGGGAATGTTAATATGGTGTGATTTCAAAGCAGTGACGAGTCAACTTAAACGCTTTGTGACATCTTTCCATCATTATTTAACTCTACAACCATTTTAAAGTCTAATTAAGGTAGTCAATAAATTCAAATCTCCAATTAAAGCTACGTAAGAGAAAGACAACACACTTTATTAACTAGCAACATAGAATACGTGAGGTCTCTGTCTCTTTCTCGATTCCGTCTTAACTCAGTTGACCTCAATTTATATTCTAATAATATAGTCTAAGCTTACCAAATCACTCATTTTGATTCCAGCAGATTCGTTTCCAATGCAAACGATTAATTACGATGATTAAATCCAGTTTAGAAATATCTATCAACTTGTCGTTATTCTTTATCTCCCTTCTTTTTCCTTTCAATTCTATTTCACTTATATATATATATATATATATATATATATATATATATATATATATATATATATATATATATATATATATATCTTATTCAATTAACAGCATTTCTTATCTTCATTTAATTTACCTAATCACATTTAATTTTAGTTGGAAAGAAATTGTATGCAATTCCAATTACGAAAAGTCCCCGAGGTTAATAAAGAAAATATCTCGAATAGCCCAACGTCACAGCTTATTTAAGTCTTATTATTGTACGCAGTTTTCTTACCTTTTCGTGGACCATGCAATTACTTGCAAGTTTGAAGAGTATTTTACATTTCACGATGGTTATTTGGTTTTGTAGAGCGAATTCAGCCATTTTTAGAATTCAAAACTTAAATATTTACGCAGACCGGCAATATTTTATTAGTAAGGTCCATTCCATCTACATATATGTTGTACATCTATTCCCCCGCCCCTCCAAAAATACTTCCTCATTATAGTTACTTTGTAAGGTATCCTCCTTACTTGCTTCAGTCATCACTCTTGTTATATCTAACAGTAACTGATAAAACAATAAGTTCACAATTTATAGAATTTTGAAAAGAACTAAATAACTTTATTAACATTAGTACTTTAATTAACTCTTTATATATATTTACTAGACCTCAACTCATCGGATTCCTAATTTAGCATTAAACTATTAAAATCTAGCTTATCAATTCACCCGTTTCGAGTGAACTACATCTCAAATATTGCAGGTTCAATTCCTTTTACCACTTACTCCAACCAAAAATCGCTTCTAACGATTTTAATCACTGAAAGTCAACAACTGCCATCAAATCTATTTTCTAACTTAATAACATAACTTACGACTTCTCGTTATCATTTATCTCCTATTCCTTTCAATTCTATTTTGCATGTATATCATTATTCTCATTTCAAATTACAAAACAATTCCCAAGGTGGGTGAAAATTTATTGCTTTTTTTTCATTTCCTAAGAATATATCTTTTTATTTTAATAATTTTTTTTTTATTTGTACTAATGCCGTTAAAATTTGTTTTAATTTTTTTTTAAATAGGATCACTTCTGTCTTTAAATATTTATTACCTTAAACTCAATTTGTTTCTAAAACAGTTCCGTTTTCTCCTGTATCTACCCACAGCACTTCCTAGCCCTATTTCGTATTTTTCTTGATTCAATTTTTCTTTCCATACCTTTGATACCTCTTTCACAAATTCAATTACTCCAGCTCAAAAAGAAAAGGAAATGCACGTTTCGCGTTTCTTACCTATGAGTATTTCCGGTTTTATTTCCTTTTTCCATATACACTTTAGCTAATTAAACATTTATGTTTCCAATGGCAGTATTCTAATTGTAATGACAACAATTATTTCTGTTTGCATTTATCTGATTTTAACCCTTTTTTTTCTCCCTATGTCTAGATTTGACAGAAATGCAAATGCCTATCTCTAACCTATAATTATTTCCCTACTGAGCCACGCTCTGTTCGGTATTTCACTGTCTACCTGTGTCGCTTCCGTTTATCGAGATTGCAATGTCACAGTAGTAAATCACGGCGACACTTCCTATTGAACCATCTCTTTCATATAGATTTGTCAATATTAATCATAAGTGATGCATTTGCTGTCAGATTCATTGACAATTTCATAGTTGACACCACGCATTTCACGTCGACTGTTAAGTTGTCAATGAACTCAAAAGACACAAAGAAAAGGTTACTCTTCGGTGAATATATTTCTTTTTGCTTTGTCTCCTACACTTCTGTATAAATATCCTTTTGTGTGTGTGTGTGTGTGGCTAAAAAGTACTGTTATTTGCTTTTATTTTAAAAAAAAAAAAATAATTCGAATTAAAAACCAACGTTTTTAAAAACAACGTTTTTATATGGCGGCAAAGTTTATTAAAAAAATTATTGAAATATTAGTTAAAACTGGATGCAAATATCTAAATATTGCATTGTTAGGCAAGTAAGAACAGTTCCCAAAATTTCAGAGCTCTAGCTTGCTGGGAAGTTGGTTAAATTAACGATAGAAAACTTGATGACACAGTGATACACACACAGACAGATACACACCAAGTGAAATACATAAAAACGTTAAAACTAACTAAAATTAATTAATTCATCCGGTAAATTAAATGAATGGAATGCATTTTTACCCAACCACCCTTGGCGACAAGAATTACTTAGCGATATTTTGCTAAATGTGGCTACCCTGTTCCGTTTTACGGACTTAAGTTAAACAAAAAATAAAATAATAATAATAATAAATAAAAACCAGCCAAGTTTGGAGCAAATTTTTGAAATCGCGCCAAGTGATTGGGCTAAACTGCATTATTAAAGAAAATATTAATTAAAACTTATCGCAAACGTCTAAATATTGCATTGTTAGGCGAGTACGAACGATTCCCAAAATTTCAAAGCTCTAGCTTGATGGGAAGTTGGTTAAATTAACGATCGAAAATTTGATGACACACACACACACCAAGTGAAATTCAGAAAAACGTTGTAATAAAATACAATGCATTATTTTTAATCGCTGATAAATCTTTTTGGATATATTTGCAATGGAAGCTTACCATAAACAATCTAAATTTTCGCGCTAATATAGAAATTTCGTTTAAGTTATGAAATGGATTATATTTTTAATGACACGCCTCGACCCCATCGAAACGAATATTCTAAGTTTAATTTTATCACATCTTCGTATTCCTCTCCTTTCAAACTTCTATCATAAAACGTTTGTGATATATGAATAAATTATGAGGAAAGCATATATTCGAATTTATGTACGAATATATATTACTGATCGATTTTTGTACGAAATCTTTTTTATTCATAATTTGATGTTTATTTAGTTATGGGTCTTGAAATTAGTAGCATAGAATTCCTTCATTCAGTTTCTTATCATGCATCTTATTTATCGTATTAGCAACAAATTTTTTTTAAAAAATAAAATTGATAAAGAAACTGAAAATATGTGCTCTCTTGATATGTAATAAATAAAAACATTTTAATGATATTGTTCGGTTAGCCGGGCGCAGGTGATAAATCGCCAAATGTTGATTTCGACGGCAAAAGAAATATCAATAATTGCTATTTGTCATAGTTTGTTATCGTTTCAGTGGGTATTTTGTGTGTCGCTGACTAAAGAACCCGCTAGCAAGATTTGCGCATCGCATTTCGAACTGTACCCTTTAATTTTATGTTCTATCCAACATCAAGTACTCATAAATGTTCACGAAAAAATAATTCTAGGAAAGTAACATAGGATTCTGGTTAACATCTAGTTAAGTTCCGATTCTTTATTTCTCTTAATATCCATTTATACAATTATAAATACTCGTACGTATGTATCGTATATATTTTAATACTTGTAGTGTTTTTTAATATAAAGATGAATCCTATTTCTATTTCGTGATATTTCGAAATAATATAAATCCCCTGAAAATGGTCCAAAGCTTGATTGAATAAAAATACTTCCATACCCGTAACTATTTTTATTTCTTACCCGATTTTCGCAATTATTGTTGTACTTGAAAACTACTTGTATTCTCTGTGTTATGCACTATTCACTTTTCGATCTAGTCCCTATTCCCTCCCACGCACTTGCACACACGATTCTTCACCGGGCTCAACCGTCAAAGCAGAATTCTCTAGGTTGTTGTTCCCAAAACCAAGATTTAATAGCAGCATTCACCTTGTCGTCCGAATGAAAATGATGTCCTTTGAAGTGCTCGTACATCTTTGTGAGGAGGTGAAAGTCGCAAGGTACTAAGACGGGTACAACGGCTCCTTGCTGCTTCAACGTCAACGACGCTTGGACAAAAAGAAAACAAATGCTTCACTTAGAGGACACATGTAGCTTTCAGACAAAACAAAAATTGTGAAAATCGGTTTGAAAATAAAAATGGCACGGACAATGGTGGCATTGTTAATTTTGGCAATGAACTTTTCAGTCAAGCTTCTTAATATTGAATAAAAAAAAAATCGTATCATAGGAAGATCTTCCCTTAAAGACATTTTCCGCTTGCTCAAGTTCTCAATTTCATATTCTTCCACTTGTGTTGCTTTTTAAATCTGCACATGACTTATTTTTATTGGACTGAGTCAGTTTTCCACATATTCTATCTTCAAACTTCCTGTAAGATTCTGACATATTGACTGTGAATTTTTATTACTTTTTTTCCCACTCGGGAAAGAAAAAACTGGGAATAATATCAACAACTTTCTACTCGGAACAGCGAAATCCTTCTCTCGGAAATCTAGCCTGCTCCTGAACTGGGAAGTGTCAAGCTTATTTAGGAGTGAACATAAAAAGATCCTGACAGTTACGAATGTATATGAAATGTTCTGCCTCGTGTATATAAATATTTCAGATGAGGCTTCCGGCATCTGAATTAAAACTAAATCGGCTTTTAAAAACAACGTTTTTATACAGAGGCAAAGTTTATTAAAAATTACTTGCAAGTTTGAAGAGTATTTTACATTTCACGATGGTTATTTGGTTTTGTAGAGCGAATTCAGCCATTTTTAGAATTCAAAACTTAAATATTTACGCAGACCGGCAATATTTTATTAGTAAGGTCCATTCCATCTACATATATGTTGTACATCTATTCCCCCGCCCCTCCAAAAATACTTCCTCATTATAGTTACTTTGTAAGGTATCCTCCTTACTTGCTTCGGTCATCACTCTTGTTATATCTAACAGTAACTGATAAAACAATAAGTTCACAAATTATAGAATTTTGAAAAGAACTAAATAACTTTACTAACAATAGTACTTTAATTAACTCTTTATATATATTTACTAGACCTCAACTCATCGGATTCCTAATTTAGCATTAAACTATTAAAATCTAGCTTATCAATTCACCCGTTTCGAGTGAACTACATCTCAAATATTGCAGGTTCAATTCCTTTTACCACTTACTCCAACCAAAAATCGCTTCGAACGATTTTAATCACTGAAAGTCAACAACTGCCATCAAATCTATTTTCTAACTTAATAACATAACTTACGACTTCTCGTTATCATTTATCTCCTATTCCTTTCAATTCTATTTTGCATGTATATCATTATTCTCATTTCAAATTACAAAACAATTCCCAAGGTGGGTGAAAATTTATTGCTTTTTTTTTTTTTTTTTTTTCATTTCCTAAGAGAGAGAGAGAGAATATATCTTTTTATTTATTTTTTTTTATTATTATTATTATTTCTACTAATGCCGTTAAAATTTGTTTTAATTTTTTTTAAATAGGATCACTTCTGTCTTTAAATATTTATTACTATAAACTCAATTTGTTTCTAAAACAGTTTCGTTTTCTTCTGTATCTATTTCGTATTTTTCTTGATTCAATTTTTCTTTCCATACCTTTGATACCTCTTTCACAAATTCAATTACTCCAGCTCAAAAAGAAAAGGAAATGCACATTTCGCGTTTCTTACCTATGAGTATTTCCGGTTTTATTTCCTTTTTCCATATACACTTTAGCTAATTAAACATTTATGTTTCCAATGGCAGTATTCTAATTGTAATGACAACAATTATTTCTGTTTGCATTTATCTGATTTTAACCCTTTTTTTTTCTCCCTATGTCTAGATTTGACAGAGATGCAAATGCCAATCTCTAACCTATAATTATTTCCCTACTGAGCCACGCTCTGTTCGGTATTTCACTGTCTACCTGTGTCGCTTCCGTTTATCGAGATTGCAGTGTCACAGTAGTAAATCACGGCGACACTTCCTATTGGACCATCTCTTTCATATAGATTTGTCAATATTAATCATAAGTGATGCATTTGCTGTCAGATTCATTGACAATTTCATAGTTGACACCACGCATTTCACGTCGACTGTTAAGTTGTCAATGAACTCAAAAGACACAAAGAAAAGGTTACTCTTCGGTGTATATATTTCTTTTTGCTTTGTCTCCTACACTTCTGTATAAATATCCTTTTTTTTTGTGTGTGTGTGTGTGGCTAAAAAGTACTGTTATTTGCTTTTATTTAAAAAAAAAAAAATAGAATGCATTATTTTTAATCGCTGATAAATCTTTTTGGATATATTTGCAATGGAAGCTTACCATAAACAATCTAAATTTTCGCGCTAATATAGAAATTTCGTTTAATTTATGAAATGGATTATATTTTTAATGACACGCCTCGACCCCATCGAAACGAATATTCTAAGTTTAATTTTATCACATCTTCGTATTCCTCTCCTTTCAAACTTCTATCATAAAACGTTTGTGATATATAAATAAATTATGAGGAAAGCATATATTCGAATTTATGTACGAATATATATTACTGATCGATTTTTGTACGAAATCTTTTTTATTCATAATTTGATGTTTATTTAGTTATGGGTCTTGAAATTAGTAGCATAGAATTCCTTCATTCAGTTTCTTATCATGCATCTTATTTATCGTATTCTTTTCAGTTGCCAGTTACTAGCAACAAATTTTTTTTAAAAAATAAAATTGATAAAGAAACTGAAAATATGTGCTCTCTTGATATGTAATAAATAAAAACATTTTAATGATATTGTTCGGTTAGCCGGGCGCAGGTGATAAATCGCCAAATGTTGATTTCGACGGCAAAAGAAATATCAATAATTGCTATTTGTCATAGTTTATTATCGTTTCAGTGGGTATTTTGTGTGTCGCTGACTAAAGAACCCGCTAGCAAGATTTGCGCATCGCATTTCGAACTGTACCCTTTAATTTTATGTTCTATCCAACATCAAGTACTCATAAATGTTCACGAAAAAATAATTCTAGGAAAGTAACATATGATTCTGGTTAACATCTAGTTAAGTTCCGATTCTTTATTTCTCTTAATAATCCATTTATACAATTATAAATACTCGTACGTATGTATCGTATATATTTTAATACTTGTAGTGTTTTTTAATATAAAGATGAATCCTATTTCTATTTCGTGATATTTCGAAATAATATAAATCCCCTGAAAATGGTCCAAAGCTTGATTGAATAAAAATACTTCCATACCCGTAACTATTTTTATTTCTTACCCGATTTTCGCAATTATTGTTGTACTTGAAAACTACTTGTATTCTCTGTGTTATGCACTATTCACTTTTCGATCTAGTCCCTATTCCCTCCCACGCACTTGCACACACGATTCTTCACCGGGCTCAACCGTCAAAGCAGAATTCTCTAGGTTGTTGTTCCCAAAACCAAGATTTAATAGCAGCATTCACCTTGTCGTCCGAATGAAAATGATGTCCTTTGAAGTGCTTGTACATCTTTGTGAGGAGGTGAAAGTCGCAAGGTACTAAGACGGGTACAACGGCTCCTTGCTGCTTCAACGTCAACGACGCTTGGACAAAAAGAAAACAAATGCTTCACTTAGAGGACACATGTAGCTTTCAGACAAAACAAAAATTGTGAAAATCGGTTTGAAAATAAAAATGGCATGGACAATGGTGGCATTGTTAATTTTGGCAATGAACTTTTCAGTCAAGCTTCTTAATATTGAATAAAAAAAAAATCGTATCATAGGAAGATCTTCCCTTAAAGACATTTTCCGCTTGCTCAAGTTCTCAATTTCACATTCTTCCACTTGTGTTGCTTTTTAAATCTGCACATGACTTATTTTTATTGGACTGAGTCAGTTTTCCACATATTCTATCTTCAAACTTCCTGTAAGATTCTGACATATTGACTGTGAATTTTTATTACTTTTTTTCCCACTCGGGAAAGAAAAAACTGGGAATAATATCAACAACTTTCTACTCGGAACAGCGAAATCCTTCTCTCGGAAATCTAGCCTGCTCCTGAACTGGGAAGTGTCAAGCTTATTTAGGAGTGAACATAAAAAGATCCTGACAGTTACGAATGTATATGAAATGTTCTGCCTCGTGTATATAAATATTTCAGATGAGGCTTCCGTCGACGGAAGTATGTTTCAGTAGATCTTGACGTTATTAGTCGCCAAAGTTTAGTCCATTTATCTAAGTCCCGTCACTTGTGTTAGAGAAAGTTTTTTTTTTTTTTTTTTTTTTTTCTCGGTGAGAAAATTTCTGAGATTCTCTGAATATATGTTGAGAACAAAAGATAAATATATAAGATGTTTTTAAGAAGGCATTTTACACTCAGATCGAATTCTTCTGTTTGAAATTTTCAAGTGAAGTTTTTGAAATACTTGTTTGATTAGAAATGTGATGTATCGATCACAATAAGAACCATGGCTTCGCTGTTACTGACAAAAGAGTTCATTTAATATATGAGTTAAACTGAGGAAATTAAAATAATGGGATTCATTATAAGATTAATTTAAAATAATTATAGTTAATTTTTATTTATCTGTAATATATGAAGTAAAATTCTTGCGAAAAATAATTTCATGCATACTGAAAATAAATTGACTAAAAAATCGGATGTCACGTGACATGAGCGGGGGCTAAAGCTATTTCCGGGGCGACCTACATGTGCTTGCTTTTCATTGTCACCTTCCGTTTCCAATCACCTTAATAGATGCATTTGCTCGCGTCCTATATTTTAATTTTTGATTGATTATTAACGTAGACTATTGGCGATGGACTTCATAATTTCGAACCTCTGTCAAGTGAGAAAATTGACACTTGAGCTGGCGCTTCTCTCTCCGAATTTCCGCACCACATTAACGGACGACCTGGGACCTCGACCAGATTCAATGTACATCGGCCCCGCTACACGGTGGATTGTTAGTGGCACCCTAACTCGAATCCACGATTCGACGGAAACATCTTCTGCCGTGAAAGTTCGTGACCATGCCCACCTCTAGGCCACGTCCTATATTTTAATTCTATAATCCTTTCATTTTAAATTGTCCCCCACTTAAAAACTATAGATAAAATTGTTTTTGTGGCATTGGCTGAATTAAACAATTAAATTAAATGTTTAATTGTAATTCTAAATAGTTTTCAATCATTAAGAAAATTTTTCTTCTCTAACTATTGACTAGGCCGCTTGATGAATCAGAAAATCAGAATGCCTCTCACGACTTCACTTTCTCCCCCTTGCAAGCACTTTCGTTTATACTGTAGTGGAGTAAAGTCGTTATCTCT
Organism: Nephila pilipes; assembly: GCA_019974015.1. NCBI lineage: Eukaryota > Metazoa > Arthropoda > Arachnida > Araneae > Nephilidae > Nephila > Nephila pilipes. The sequence goes on along the minus strand of BMAW01008202.1, from coordinate 651,989 downwards.
CCCGAGCCACTTACACTCCCCGTGACCTGGTCCGGTTTTCGCCATACTATCGCGGGTTAGCACTAACCGTTTAACCTGCAAACTCAGACAGTAAACTACACTTTAATCTGAATTATTTTATTTTGACTTTTCTGGTTTTTTTTTTTTTTTAATTCACAATAATTATTGTATTTCAAAATAATAGTTATGAGCAAGAAATGTTACCTTCTTTTTTAGGAAAACAACTTCGAAACATTAACTCCTTCTGTGCATTGAGGATTTTCCACTGAAGTGATGTCAATGATTGTGTGACGTCCGCCCGACCCGGGCTGCCTCTTGTGCCATAACTAGATTCAATTATTAAACACTAAGACACAATAATCAATAAAGAGGCACTAGAACAATATTTACGGAATTTATTAACTTCTATTTACTATAACAACAACTATATATGCTCTCCTGGGGAAGATTTCTATAAACCAAATTCAACCCACCAATAGTAATCTAACAGACTTTTACCACTAATCCTTCCTCGACTGCAACTCAAACTCAGGATCAACTGTTGAAAACAGTAGTAACTGAACCTCTTGCATCAATCTTTAATCTAATCACCTATTTCAGCCTCTCTTTCCACTTCTCCTTCAGCCTCTCTTTCCACTTCTCCTTCAGCTTCTCTATCGCGACTTTCTGTCGGAGTTTATATATTTCCTAACTCTCCCGCTTCGTTTCATTTCTACCTCTTATATCTGCATATTCACGTTTCATTTTTGGTTGGGCAAAAGGTTGTTTAGCAAAAGCAAGCAATCTCAATAAAGAGTCTCCAAGATTAATGAAGAGAAACTGCGAATAACCCAATGTCACAATTGTAATGAGGAGGTATTTCTGCAGTGTTACGATAGGAACTCCATAAATTCAACTCTTTTCATGTCCTGTACTCAGAACGCTTTTCGTTTCTTTGAATTGAATGTTTACGAGGATTCATCTCTTCATTTTCGGGTGAAAAAGGTCTGACAGACTTTTCTGTAAAGCAACACTTGTTGGCCAAAAGATATCGGATTTGTTTCTCGACTGATTTTTTTGCTCCGAGATAACCTGTTGGTTGAACAGCTAGCTGACTGATTAGCGAAGGATTTTGAGTTCGAGACCTGCTTCCACTAATCATTGTCGTGGAGAATAATGGTGACTCTCGCACTTTAAATTGAATCGGACTTCTCAGTCCACGCAAAACGGGCGAATGAGGTACTAGCCACCCTCATCATACGACCGTAACTCAGAATTATGAGGTTCATCGCCAATAGCCCTTGCGTAGCTGCAAGCCAATCAACCAATCAATTTCAATGCATAAGGAGCTTTAAAAAATATTGAATATTACAATGCATTGCGCTTTAACAATCAAAACTAACGAACAACTTATTTGTTTTTGTTGCATTTTTTTTAAATCTGGTTATATGTTAAAAACTTCATTGAAAAAGGATCCTTCCATGTAATTTTTGTGTTTGCTAATCGATTTTCACAAACATTGTAGTACCTGAAAGCTACATATATCCTCTATGTATTGCACTATTTATTTTTTGACATGGTCCCCATTCCTTTCCACGCACGAGTCATGACGAGTCGAACAAACCTGTAGAAGCAGAATTCCGATGGTCGTTTTCGACATCATGCTCCAATTAGAATTTTCACCTCGTCTTAAGAATGAAAGTGAATTCTCCAAAAGTGCTCGTTTGGAAGAGAGAGAAGTCATGCGGTGCAGGGTCGGATGATTAGACGCCTCGATATTTCAAACTCTTCTCCCTGTAGGTCGCTATCTTCTCCAGCTCTTTGCATACCGCGACACCTAGGAACAAGGAAAGCAAGTGTATTACATAAAGGACACTTGTAGCTTTCAGTTACATCAAAAGTTATGAAAACTGGGTAAAAAAAATAAGTGATGGCTTTGAAGGCAGTACTTTTCAAATAATCCTTGCATTTATCTTCAGATATCTTGCTATGTGTTCATTCTATATGTTGTGAAACACTCTTCATTGTTTTATCGATTAAAGGGGGATGGTCAAAATAAAATTTTAAAAAAATCTTTTCGTATATGTTTTTGGGAAATAGATGTGTCATCAGTAAAAATGTTTTTACGTCACTTAATGAAAATGAGCTGGATATATTAAATTGCCCCATTGTTTTACGGTCTATCATTACTGAGAAGGAGGAAAAAAATTATTTTGCGTCACAATTGACTTCATTCCTTCACTCCTCAATAAGAAAATGCTAATTAACAATAAATATAGTCCTAGTATAAAACTAATAATTACCACCAACGTCAATTGCAGTGATTTTTGTTTAATTAGTAGCACAAGTTATTGTGTTGCATATTAAGTACCAGTAAAATATTTGACTTTTCACGAACTATTAGTTTCCCCCTTATGTTTCTTTTTACAAAATGTCACTGATAAATTTAAATTCACTGTTCTTTTACAACGTCAAAGAATTTTTATATCATTCAGTATTGTAATGAATTTTATGTCGCTTAATATGAAATACGCTGTAATATATCATCGACTTATTATGTGTGTGTAACATCTTGACAAAGTTAATACCTATGTTGGCTTAGTAAAGAAGGTAGTCATTACTTTGAGTTTTTTATATTGAGGTTCCTTATATTAGTTCTGGAGCATTTTATCAATTTGTAATATCCTAACCGTGAAGGAAGTAAAGCATGGGAGGTTGCAGGGCTCACACAGAAATTGTCAGCAGAGAAAGAATGCGTTAGATCCAGCCGAACACTTTCGTATTCTGGGGAGAAAAAGGGATTGTACCGAAATATTTTGTTAATTCAGTGGTTTTAAAACTGAGGCTCGTGATATTTCTATTTAACATAATACGCACGATTCTAAAGATGAAATTAACATAGTTAAAAATGGAAGAGAAGATGTGGCGTTAAGAATAATTAAATAAAAAAAAGAAAGGATGGATTTAATTTATCATCACTCACTCTCTCATACACACATGCACACACACACGTGTGTGTGTGTAAATGTATTATGCATTTATGTATGTGTATATATATATATATATATATATAGAGAGAGAGAGAGAGAGACAGTGGGGTGATGAGATTGTTCATCCCGAATCTACAATGGTTTGCTCTTACGCAAAGGGCTGGTTATCTAGGGGGGTAATTCCATTACCGGACTCTATCATGATTTCGTAGGAATTCAATGATGAGACTCAACTTATTTTACTTCGTTTAATATTTGGAGAGATGAAGATATTTACACATTGAACTATATACAAGTTATAACTATTAGGAGTAAACTGTTCTTCCGAGACGGATAGATGGCAATCTAATTAATCTTATCCCATATTGGCGATGGGCGCTGGAACGCGCTCGGGCGTCTGAAGTTTACTTCCGACGCGGGTAATGCGAAGGAGAAGAGAAGCGGAAAAGTGGGAGAAAGAGAGAGCGAGAACAAAGTGTCACTCAGTTTTTGTTCTGAAATTGGTGGTGCTGCATGAGCTTATCACGTGACTCTGATTCGTGGTGCCATCTATCGAGTATCGGAGGAACTGGTTTTACAGTGCATTGGAAAATAAAATTAATCACGCGATTTCCAAAAACGCTTAGATCGGCATTTACCTTGTTCCGAATTAATAGGGATATTCCCTACTGGTTACTCAGACTCCTTATAAAATACCTAAAGAGCCCTACATCTATTACCATGTGAACTGCATTATCCTTTATTTTAACTTCTCTGAAAAAACAAAACTGGGAGAACCTCCCTCCATCTCGTGTAATATTAATAAATTCATTATTCAATCATATGAAGTTTTCTTTATTGTGTCATGACTGAAGTGCAAAACATATTTTAAATTCAATAGTTAAAGAAGTACCGAATTAGAATTGCAACTGTCACCTCATCATTAGTATGATGTCCCTTAAATTGCCTTGCTGTTTCTATTCATCTCCATGCGGATCGTCTCTTATTTAGCTCTAAGTACACTAAAGGCACCTGGGAACAAAGAAAACTGGTCCATTACCCTGAAGATACATGTAGCTTTCAGGTACAACAAGAAGGTTGAAAATCGGGTAACAAATGAAAAAGTTATGACCTTGGAGATAACTTAATTGACTTTTCAATCAAGCTCAGTGCGTGTAATCCCACAGCTAATCCTCATGTAACACGTAACTTCAAAAACTCGGCTCTAAAATTCCCATACAAAGTTGAAGTTATGTATACATTTCCTAAATTAAGCCCCTCTCCACTGAAAGAAGCATGTTGTTCAAGATAAAATTCTACGAGTGCTTAGAACTGTATAAAGAAATTTATAAAAATGTTTGAAGTAAAATAACTTTTTTTGCAAAGAGTAGAACCCAAATTAATCCTGAAGATATCTAATCCAAAAAAAAAAACCCGCCCTAGATTAAGGGTGCTTAGTATTGATAACGAAGAAAGCATTATTTAAAACAAATTAATATGTAATACTTTTGATGAAAATTGCTTTTATATATATACTAGCTGATACCCGCCCGCTTCGCTGAACAGACAATAATATAATATTTTGGAACCTATACATAAAATATCAAGAAAATTTTCAATTTTTAAAACGTTAATGATAATCTAAATTTAAAATTTCAAGAAATTGATAGTCTGTAATAATGGTTATCCACGACTTTTCAAATATATGAGAAAAATAAAAAAAAATTAGTAAAAAGTCACCCCATATATACATAATATGGATAAAATTCATTCCACCGTATACATGTTACCCATAGTATTGCCAAAGATGCAACTTTTTGTCAGAAGATTCATCATGTGCTTTAGCTTTCAAATGAAATACCCTCGCAATGGCATCGTGTCTATCATAAGATTTAAATCCTTTCCTCAAGTCATCTTTGATTTCTGATCATAAAGGATTTCAAGTGACTGAAATCCTTAAAAAAAAGTCTTGCAAGTCGGGACAGCCAAAATGTCTTACGTATGTCATAGCCTCTTGAGTTCGTTCATGCATGTAGCGAGGTCCTCCAGTAAACGAAGATTGTCTTGCGTGTGTCTACTCCGTAAGTATTTTAGTATTTTTTTAAAATCCCGCTCAGTTTTGGAGCTAAACTACACTTTCACCAACCGTGGGATTCCAAACTGATTTATTTCTATCGCTAAATATGTACGTTTCCTATTTTCGACATGCACAAAATTTCGCACGAAGAGCCTCTTCACCAAAATCTTGCCAATCTTCCCTCAGCGCTTCAATATAAAATTATTTGGTATTTTTCAATTTCGCACGCACAAATCTCATCAAGTAAACTTTATTGGTGACAATACACAGTATACATATAAGAAAAACATATTTCGTTTGGCGTCTGTCATATCATATTTGGCGATAATGTCGCCAAAAATTACATAACCGATGGATAAGAGTAGATTAACGGATGAAAAATTACATTTTGGATAAGACTTCCGTAAAATCCGTTCTTAGTGAGCGTCTACATCGCAAAAATGAGTAACTATGCTAAATTTCAAGTCAATCGATTGTATAGCCTTAGAGATCTCGTGATGAGTCGGTCAGTGGTATTTCGCTTATATATATATAGATATAGGTAGATATATATCCTAATAATAAAAATATAATGACACACGCATTTTTAGACCCGTAATAACCATGTTATAAGTATGTTACATGTATATGAATAAAGAATTGTCTGAAGAAAAATAACCTTAATTGAGTCGATGTATTTTGTCTTTGTACAAGGAATGAAGCCTTTTTTAGATGAACTCAATTAAACATCAAAAAAATTAGTTTATCGTCCATTTTTGTGGAACTGCAAAAAATCTTCTGCGTAAACCTGGGATAGAATTGTAAAAAACACGAGAGAGTTCGCCGAATGATCTCGAAAGGCCCTGGCGGGTAAGCTCGAAATCTACACGTAACACATTTGATCGAAATTCCTCTTACGGAAATGCTTTTGAAGATGTAGCTCATCATTTGCTGATTTTTTTGAAGTTGTTCCTTTTGATTTCCTTTACCCTTTGTACTGCTTCAATTTTCTGGGTCATGAACCTGTTAACCTCATTTTATCATCTTTGATTCTGTAGGGTTTCTCAATGGAAGGTATGTAAGTGATTTATCTTTTCTTCACTTTGCCTCAGTTTCGGGTTTCTTTTTAAGGTTTTCCAGCTAACCTTTTCTTCCGCCGGCCTTTTATCGGAAGACATTTATTTTATAGATATATAGTTTAATCTATCTCTTTGTTTTCCCTGTGTTAGAAATGGATAGTGAGATATTATTTTCTCTTGTGTCCGTTTACAATGAATAGACCGTTCAGAAGCGATAAAAATACAGAAGAAATCCTCCCCCTTTGTCATCATTTCTTTAATTTCATTGGATTTATAAATTTTGAAATTTAACAGAACTTTGATACTGAACCACACAGTTATTCTCGATGATTCTGCGTAGTACAATCTTGAAACTGTATTGTTTTGTAGAATTTGTGTCCCCTCTCTAAACTGATATGTCTTAATATTTTAGAATGTTAAAAATGTATCGTTATCATATAAAAGATAAACAAAAATCGTATTTTTGAATTTCTCATATTGTGCGTTACAAAAATAATTCTATCTGAATATCGATTTATTTAGAAAGATACTACTGAGGTATATAATTAAGATTATTCGAGTAATACATCAAAGAAATGGATGCATTCAGATCCATTGGTTATATAAGCCTTTATTCTAACTAGATCATTTCCTTCAATCCATTCTCTGCTCAATCTCCGCAGCTAACATCCCTCGACAAATATAACCTTACACATATATCACTATAGAGCCCCGTGATTAGATCGCTCGTTGCTAAAGGAACTGGAATTTACTTATGAAGCAGGCCGATTCCCAGATGATTATGAATGGCATGTGGAAAAGCGATGTTTGGAATGAACAAAATGCCGAAGGTGACATGCGTCGAGTACAGGTGACCTTTCAATAAGCAGGCTTTCGTATTTATTACTTTCGAACCGTGTCACTCACTCCTGAAGACGAGCCAAATTGTTTGGGTGTCACTCACATCCCTCTGTGCTCGCGTGATTGATTGTTTTTTAAACCCAACGACCGAGTTACGCGTGAAAAAAAGTTGAATAATTGAATCAAAATGCTTTTTCTTAGAATGAAGGATTTGTTTGTGTAATGTTGTTTTCGCCCGTTTTTTCTTTCTTTTTTGTACATAAACAATTCGTTACGAAACAAAAGAATATAAAGGGGAAAACTACTTATAATAAAACCTTTCTCTCTCATCATGGTTTTTCTTTCTTTTTTTAATGAGTATTATCTTATAAGCTGTATAAATTGGAGGGGGGGGAGTATTATTATTCTTATTTCAAGACAAAATTCTAAAAAAATTTCCTCTAAACGATCGCGTTCTTTGAAATCTAAGCAATAGAACTCGCATCAAATTATGTTTAGTAATTTTTTTTTTATCCTTTTAGAAAACGTGATGAATGTTTTGACGTCTTTCTTTGTTAAAACTATTTATATTATTTTACTGTGGAGAGGAAACGTCTATATTTTTTTCTTTTACATACTGTTCAAAGAAAAGAATAGACTAACAGAATATTCCTTAGAATAATGTCTGCTAGCACAAAAAGTCTGTTTTGCAATCAAAGAAATTGCTTTACAAAACAATGGAGTTTTAAAAAAAAATATAAGCAATCATTTTCGTTTTTAAAGCACATAGAGGTTTTTTTTTTTTTTTTAAGTGTACACATTTTTTTTTATTTGAGTTTAAGTTGACAGTCGAACAACAAATATAAAATATAATTATTATTATAAATCCAAATGGCTCAGCTACAAATATTCAATGGAATTGAAGATTCAAATAACTGCTTTACTGTTTTTTTACGTTAGGCAATCTGTAAATATATTTTAATTGATTTTCCCATTATGCATTAAGCAAGAGAACATTCTTCTTCATTATTTGCTGATGTGATAATCCGTCATTGCATAATTTGATTTAACAATACGAAAAGAAATTCAACAGAAATATCGTTGATGAATATTATTTTTCGATCTTTGTTTTTTTCCTCATACTGTTTCCGGAATCGATAATGTGCACGCGTGACGGAAGTTGGCAAAATAATTCTGAAAAAGGATCTTTTTTCTCCTGTTTTTCGGAAAGATTAGCAGTCACGATCGATCACTTTTTTGCGACCCTTTTGTGAAAACATTCTCTTCCCCCTTCCCTTTTTTTTTTTTTTTTTTTTTTTTTTTTTTTATTTTTGGTAATATTTTAGCTGTGGCTGGAGTTTTGTTTTCCAGAAAAAGGCTTTCTCCCTAGATATTTTGGAAACTGTTTTTTACTAGAAAGTACTATATTTGTATGTCTTGAAATAATGTTCTGTTCGAAAAAGATTATCAGATATTTATGAGGAATTTGGAGTAGGGGTTCAAATTTTTTTTCACTTGTAAGAGGTTACAATCACCTTGATTTTCAAAACTCAGAGAATTTTTACTTTTGGTTAATATCTTCAGAAGCACAGGACAGATTTTTATGAAATTATGTGAATTAAATTTAATATTTTAATGAGAATTTGAAATGTGTATATGTTTATACGTACAAATGCACAAAACAAAATACAATATATATGACATTTAAAAAATACATGCAACAGTCATGGTAAACACCCATGATTCTGTGCACGGCTCATCAGCGTGGGTTACAAAATGAAACAATATATATATAAGAAAAATGTAAGTCAATTACTACTTAAGTCAACAAAGAAAATTTTTATTTTAGTTACTTTTTATTAAATAATTACAATTAATATGTATATACATATGACAGAATCACAATAATAAGTGGCAAAAGAAATTTTTTTCCAGCAATCCACACGCTTCGTCAATGATGTATTTATTCCTAAATTTATATCCTGTTAAAATATCTTATATAAGAGAAATTTTTTTCTCTCATATAAAACTAAAATTAATGATTTGAAAATCAAATAAAAAAAATTTATGCTTCGACGAGATTCGATCCGAAGGCATGAAGATTCCACTCCGACGCTCTACCAACTTTGCCATTGCAAGACAAATGACGTAGTAAAAGCATTGGCTTGTTTCTTAATTCATCCGGTAAATTAAATGATTGGAATGTAATTTAGCTCAACCACCCTTGGCAACATGAATAATTTGGCGGTATTTTGCTAAATGTGGCTACCCTGATCCGCTTTGCGGACTTATCGCCAAGTTTAGCAATTTTTGAAATCGCGTCAAGTGGTTGGGCTAAACTGCATTTTCACCAATTAAATTTAATTGCTATTTGAAAAAACTGTATTAACATCAAGTGTCATCCACTACAAGTTTAAAAAAAATGTATTTGAACTTGAGTGGGTGAATAAAAAGTATTTTATTAACGACTGAAAATTTGAACAAGATATGTATAAGGAGAGTGTGAACTAATAGTAGGAATTTAAAAAAAGGTATTAATATGTAAAATGATCTCCCCTTAAAATTATACGGCTTTCACAACATAAATTCTTGCTGGAAATAAAGCGGTTGATGATTCCCTGTGGCTGGCTGTCTCACTCCTCTAGCAACATTGTTTTCAAGTCCTATATGGTTCTCAAGAGCATCTCAAATATACTCTGTAGAGTTACAGAATTGTAGATTTAGCTGGCCCATTCATCAAGCGAATATCTTCACTTTTCAGAAATTGTCGGTCGGAGGAACTCTATGTGAACGAGTATTTTCATCCTTAAAAATGAAATCAGGGCGAACTGCGCCCCTGAAAAGGCGAGCATAAATCTCAGAGACTCATCCCTATACCTCACAGCAGTCACAGAGCCTCTGTTAAAGACATGGGGCCCATCCAGTTTGATGCTAGCCCAAATCATCGAATCTCTGTGCCGTACCGGTTTCTTTCTCGAATGTAGGGGGACATGTCCTTGATTCCATCCAGGAGGCACGTCGAGTATAAGTAATAAGGCTGAATCTGGACTCATCATTAAATAGGTCTCCCACTGATTCCTGAATCAATGAAGATGATCTCCGCATCGTGCTACAGTGCTATGCTTCGAAGTAAACGGGACCCAAATAGCAAGTCTTCTTGCTAATAAACCTCTCTTAAGTAACCTTCTGGAAACATAAAACCCTTGAAATTTTGATTCGTGTGGTCGCATAAAGCTCATGAAGCAGCTGAGAAGCTGTTGCATTCTTGTTAACGCCTCGCTGTAAGGGACAAATATCGATCTTCATGAATCGTCGAGACTCTTAGACGACCTTTTCTAGATCAACTCTTTACGGATCCGGTTTCACGAAACTATCTCCATAAGCATACCCAATGCTGGGTATTATATTAAAGTATCTGACATTCTGCACTTGAAACTGCCTTGGCTCAAGTTTCCCAACGATTCGCTAAGGTTCATTCAGCATTACGAAAAATCGCTGAGGTATGCGAACGAACAAAGCATTATCTTCTAAGTGCACAACCCTCACGCCTGTGTATCCTTACATAATCGACTCAAAAAATTTACATATTTTGTTTGAAAGCATTCCTTTAAAACTTCGGCGGCAAATGTTTTTTCTCTTCGCGGAGGCATTAAGGAATGACTTTCTACTCAATGGGGTGGTTTATCTTTAGTGACGGTGGTGATTCGAAATCCCAATTTTGGGTTTGGGGAAAACTCGTTCAATCTCGTCTGTTGACGCCTTAGACAACCGAGCTGAAAGAAATTCCATGTCGGGTCAGTTATTAAAAGATTGTAACTTCTGTTGTCTTTGTTGAAACAGCCGCGAAATATTCCCCCATAGTATCTCCCGGATAATAGGAAGTGGGGCTTTTGTGAATGATATTTTTAGAGAAAATTATTTTCCCAGCCATTATTGCATTTGACATTCATCCCCTTGTGAGTTTCGTTTGGATAGTTTCTATTTGACGTTATTGATTGTCTCTAGTTGAGATGGCATGTCTATTTGACACATGTATCGTAGCCTTTATATAATTAGTCGTGATTTATGTGTAGGTATCTTAATTAGACATATAGCGGCAAGTTTGCATCGGCTTATGCTACCACTAGTTCTAGTTTGGTCTAACATCTAGTGTTAAAAGTCCTGGATCATCCCTTCGTTGGCAATTTTTTTTTCGTCCTGCCAATTAGGAGGATGGTTTTTCTACTCCTTTGTGACTTTGAGTTACAGTGGCGACTCGAACTTGAATCCTCAGAGAAAACTCTCCCGATCTTCTTTGTTGACGCTTTAGACAACCGAGTTGCGAAAAAAAATTCCCTGTCGGGTCACTTCAGTCATTGTTGTTGAAAATAACCGCTGCATAACTTTTGTTCGCTGTTTTTGGAGAAATTCGATTAAATAAACAAATCTGTGTATGTAACCAGTGTAATAATAATTTGAATACTTTGGTTTTATTTAACACCGCAGAGTTACTCGAGGGGCATTTGCGATAGACCATTGAATGCGAACTGCTGTCAGATAAGAAGGACAACATTTGAACTGGAATATCTTACTCTCTGTAATTCCGCAGCACACCACGTGAGAACTTAAAGGCTCACTTCATTTTAATGTACAACAGCTCCATTATTCCACGTGACATGTCTGTGGAGGAATAAGGACTCGATTCAAACTCTACCGGTTGTGAAATTTGAGACTTTAACCATCAGACTGTCGCTGATAGTTATAAAATAATTACATTAAATTATAAAAAGAGATTTAAGTTTAAACTGAAAGAAAACCGAACCTATATTTACTTCTTTATCCGAAAAAGCCATTAAAGTATTTTAAATTAATTAAATCATTCGTGGTTATTTTTCTAACATGGATTTTATAAATTTCATTTATTTATATTTCTTGGAATGTAAGGAGTAAATTTAATTGACTTCTTTTCGCTGTACTTCTGCTTATTACAAGAAACTGAAGAAAAAAAAATTACATACAATTATTTAGATGTAAAGATGTTTCGATAAACGATTTCTTACATGAAGTTCAACCAGTTGAAAGTAATCTATTGTCGGATTACCCATCTTTTTTTTCCCTTCTGAGACTTAATTAATAACGTTTTCCTATTTTTTTTTAATATTATTTTTACCTTGTAAAAAGGAAGTAAAAATTGTTTGGATCTTTTTCCAAATTAACGGGGGAAAATGGTTACTTAACCCTTTGTTATCTAAGTTTATATATATGTATATCTAAGATCTCTTTTCCTTCTTCCTGGTCGATGTCACGTTTATTGTTTGTTCGCGCCATTTTTTCTTTTTACTCTTGGAGAGACTTCTTAGCTGTACTTTTGGTTTTGGATTTTCTGGGAAAGCGAAGCATCTGGCTTGGAAAAAGAAATCAAGTTGTGAAATTTCTCAAAAATGTTTGAAGAAATGTGTTTATCTTTATTTCATTTTCAATTGTTTTGAATTTTTCTTTTGACACGCGCCATTGTTCTTCAAGCATTTTTTTTTAGGACTTGTATTTTCAATGAAGTTTTGTGTTTTGTAATTATCGTTTTGAAAGTTTTAATTGCACGAATCTTTCGCAATTATAAGTTCTTCATTGAAACTGCGACGTCAATTTTGTTATTTGAATTTATATTTGCTTTAAAAGATTTTCTTTGAAAAAATCATCATTAGTTATTTAAAATTTATACAATTTTATATGATTCATCAATTTTATTTAAATTTACTGCTATTGCAATGATGTGCATAAAAAATTTATTCGATTGTTTTACTTAAATTAAACATTATGAAAATGCAAATTCGATGGAGCTTTTAACGTTGGGCTATTCGCGATTTTCTCTTCATTAACTTCGGTGAGTTCATGATAATTTTAATTGCATTCAATTACAACTCCTTGCCAACCAAATGAAACATAAGTAGGTAAATTATATGAGGGTAGGAAGTATAAGGAATTAAATTATAGCTATATATGAGTGAAATAGAATTGAAAGGAAAGAGGGTGGATATGGAGGATAACGAGTAGCTGATAGATGTTGTAGATTGGAGTGAGTCACCGTGACTTATTGTCTGCGTTGGAAGTGACTCCTGATCAAAATAATAAGAGTCGAATCTGCTATAATCGAGAAGTGCTTGAATCGCCATGGGTCATTTGGTCAGCTAAAACTTTATTATTTTTATACAAACTGAGTTAAGAGGGATACGAGAGAGTGTGGTCTTGTATACTCCTTGATAGATAATAAAGTGTGTTTTGCTTCTCTTGTATAACATCATTTGGAGTTTTGAACTTATTGACTTTAAAGATGGCTGTGGTATTTAGGATTATATTTTCACTGTGGTATTTAGGATTTGATCCATCGAAGCTCATTAAAATCAGTCTAAATAATCATACTGGCAAAGCTTTAAACCATTTTTGTGCTTATCCAAGAATAATCAAAAATAAATATTTGTATTACGAACATGGGGGGTAACTAAGTTGCATCCTCAACCGAAGATAAAGTGAAAATTCTACGTATCTTAAGGCTCCCGTCCGCCGGCCATTTTGATTCAGTGAATGTAATGTTAATCCTGTGGAATTTCTGCTAGTTTTGTCTAGTCTTTACTATTTTTTCTATTCAAATTCAATAAAGTGCTTCCGAAAAAGCAAATTATAATGAAGGTTTCTGCGTAATTACATTTTTCCTCCGATTTTCGCAAATATTATAGAATCTTTTTAAAAACCAGAAACCTCACAAATGAATCATTAAAATAAGAAGAAAAATATTTTTAAAAAAATCTGAGGGAAAATGTAATTCCGCAAAAATCTTCTTTCTTTCTTTCTTTTCTTTTTTTTTTTTTTTAAAATTTAAATAGAAAAGATTCAAGAACTGTTGTAGAAATTCCATAGGATTAATATTAAGCTCAAGAAATCCAAATGCCTGGAAGACGGAAGCCTTAATAACCTCAGAAGTGGTTCTGAGTGTGGAACAATACTTAACATATACCCTGAGTCTTAGTCCAGTGTCAGCTATCAGAGGATCACTTAACTTTCTAGCACCCAATTTGTGTGTACTCCATTTTCACTGACCTTCTATCTAGTTATTCTCAACGTTTTATAAGTCCGATCTCTCTTTTCATCCTTATTTCTGATTAATTACACTACTATATTACAGAAAAATGCTGATTTACACGAGTCATGGTTTATTCAAAAGGCGAGGTTCTCAAATCAAATAACGTCACAAAATAACCCGAAAGGTAGTTGGAAGAGGAACCACGCGAGAACCCATCATAAAATTTTAACTTTGGATTATACTGTTTCAATATTTCTGTCCAAGGATGTGTTGGTGTGAAAATGGTACATAACTCAAATAACTTTTAATTCGATTTTTATATTTATTTTGTTTCATTAAGATTTATTTATTCGTACGGAATCTGAATATTTAACACTCCATATCTCTCCAATAATAAAATTAAAGATAAATTAAAACTCATCTATAGCAACCCAATGGAACATCCATTTTAAATCACTCATCTGTTTATCCTTTTCTCTCTATGGCTCAGTAGAACTAATAATAACGTTAAAATCCCTCGCTTTTAATTTCCTATCCAGGCGATGAATTTACTTTTTTGTAACCCGTCTATGTCTTTCTCCATATAATTTATCAATTTGAATTTATGTTTATTGTTCTTTTTAGAGTTCTAAAATGGATTTTTTATGCTTGGGTCATTTGATTCATTTTTTTTAAGAAGAAAGAAATCAAATATAGTATGACAAAATATTTGAATAAGATGTTAGAACAGAAGAAAACTTAAGACTTTAAAAATCAACCTTTATTCTAAAAGCCTGAATTCAAAAAACACTAAACCTCTCTAAAATAAGGCCATTCTAGTCTGCTGAACAAATTTTATTAATCTATAGAAGACATCAAAGTTTAAATAGCGTTGAAAGAAAGATTTTGCTTCCGTTTACTTTAAGATTCCATATGTTTAAAACGATTACTAATCCTTTTTGCGAGTAATTTAAGAGTACGTTTTAGAGTATGAGCAGTTTTTTTTTAGAATGGAGGAGACCATTTTATACAGATAAATATTTTCTTGATATGATATCGTCTTTGAATTAATGCGAAAAATGAATGGAAGTCTCAAAAGCCTTATTTCGTTATGTTAAAACGGGGGGGGGGGAGTCAGAAATTTGAAAATAATTTAGTAATTTCTTGAACCAAATCAAGAAACACTAATTGTTTTGTAATCGATAAATGAGTATGTTTCAACATTTAAAAATTTTATTTTTCAATTCGTGAATATTTAATATTAGGAGTTTTCAGGCAATATGCTCGTATAATTGAGAGTTACTTTCAATATTTCATTCCTTTTACGAATTCTTTGGAGAGAGTATTAAAATTTACTCTTGTTTAAAATGCATTCATAATTTTAAATTGTAAGTTTAAAATCAAATTAAATAAAAAAAAATTGATTTTCGACGAAGGAAATATTAAACCAGATTTATCTTATTAAAACAAAAACACGAAAAAATGATATTTTATTTTCTGGAGCTGCTGTAAATATATATTACGAGTATCATTAGATATTTGTTATTGGCAGCAGGCCTCCGTTGCCTAGTGATCATGGTCGCGGACTCTCGGCTGGCGTTGTTTCCGTCGAATCGTGGGTTCAGACCTTGACGCCATTAAGCACATTGTGGGGAGGTTGCTCATTAAATCTCTCGAGGTCCAAAGTCCTTCATTGACGTGGTGTGGAAGTTTGGAGAGTGAGGTGCCAGCTAAGGTGTCGTTCTCATCATTTGACTGAGGCTCAAAATTGCGTGAGCTGTCGCCAATAGCCCTCATGTTGCTTTTCAGTGCGAGGTTTATAAGCTATCACTCAATCAATATCTAAAACATTGCCAGTATTATTCGATTCTTGATTAACGTCAAACATAGAAGTAACACAAAAGCGATTGACGACGCATCTCATCCACGACCTTGTCCTCTAGGCTATCTCAGCCACAGTGTTTTAGATAATTATAAAAAAAATTAACTAATCCTATTATTTTTCAATATTAGAATCTTAAATAACAATATCCTTTTTATACTGCACTGTGAAATTGATGTAAAAAAAAAGTTGTATATCAATCAAATAATCTAAAATATAGATAAAAAAGGAATAAATGGCTATTCCTCGCTAGCTTAGATCTTGTTCAGATACGAAATCGATAACCCTAAAGAAAAGCAGATGCTCCATTGAAGCATAATTTCCTTATATCTTCAGCTAAAAAAAGGAACAAAAAAATTAGGTAACCTGATCCTACCAGACCGTATTGATCTCTTCTCATCGATTTGGTTTCCATATTGTAACTTATTTATTCCGCTCATTAACGATCAGTATGCCATATTCGTTATCTCTTAATGTTCACGCTATGTTAAATCAATACCAATCGATTGCATCTTTTCATGTTATTTATAGTGAAATTCACTGCATGCCTTCTGCTGTTAAAAAATAAATATATTTTATTAGCGTGTTAAGCTATATTCATATGGAATTTATTTACAAATATAGGCTTCGTTTATTCGTCATATAAGTTTCAAAATTACGAGGTTCGTCACTGGTAATTCGCTTGTTCCTTCTTCGTGTGACGTTAATAAGCAATCAGTCTTTTTATTAAAATGTACTAATACGTTGTTGTTTTTAGAAAATGGCGTCAACAAAACATAAATTAAAGAATACGTAGTGTTAAGTTCAAAAGATGGACATTATAATACATTATAATGATTATATTTAATTTGCTTAAGGTATATTTACATTGCTGAGATATATATTTAATTTAATATTCTATCAACCGCTTTTATTTTAATATCCAAACAAAATAATATTGTCTATTTTAATAATTTATCGTTTGCTCTTGCTTTAATATTTAATTTGATAAATGATTCTTATGGCAGAATCGTCCATTTTTGTTCTTAACATTGGCAACATTTTTGTACTGTGGAATATTTTGCTTGTGAAAATAAAAATGCATTAGGAATTTGAAGAAGATATTTTCTTTTCTTGATACTGATTGTTTCTGTGGAGCCGAGCTCTCGAAAGTTCGCTTACTTTACGCTAATTAGTATTCATTTTGAATAATTCTTCTTTTCCGAGAAAACAGACGGAGAAAATGCGTTAATTTTTGTTAAAACGAAATTAGCAAAGCCAATTTCGTTTTTTTTTAAAAAAATTAGCACTTTTTTTTGTGTCCTAAAATCGCCTCCGTTTGCTTAAATCGTGTTTGTTGGGAACCTTGTTAACCATTGAGTTTGGCACGCTTGATCTGATGACTTTCATTTCTTATAAGCATATTACGTCATTCACTTTCTAAGCTAAATGTCAAAAAGAAAAAAATCCTAAATATGTTACCTTGACCCATTTGGCGATAGTGGTTTTGTTTTTATTTTGAAACTTTATCATCCCTTAAATTAAGATGAGAGGAGAGGTAAGGGACCTCTCTTATGCCACGCAAACCTTTTAAACAACGCGTCCTTCAGTAAAAAATGAATACCCCAATAAAACTCCTCAATGTGTCATTGCCAAGTTTCTAGCTCATTGGGTCTGGAGTGTTTTTCACAAAAGCGAACCTCACGATTTCTTTGTTATTATCCACCTCGTGATCCAGAACTCTGGCAAATCACAGAGGGTAAAAAGAGTGCTCCTGCACCGCGTAAACAAAATTAATAGTTCCTACTTTTAAATAATACATTATTTTGCTGCCGCATTCCCCGCCCCCGTACTTCTTGCCGACCAATAGGAAAAGAAGGGAAACAAATCATCCATTTTGTTTTGATTCTTTCCTCCGTTCCAGGAGTGTATTTACGACGTTAGCTAATGATTAAGTTGTTTTGATCATGCGACAAAAACATCTTCTCCCTGATGTCTTTTAGACTTGGCGCATGCTCTCTTTATCACGAACGGGAAGGAGAAAAGAAAAGAAAAGAATACCTCCCTTCACCACCCCCACCTCCCTAATATTGTGCCTTTCCACTTTCTTCTTAAGAGACGTATTTTTGTTTGCAGGAAAATATACTTTTCTCTCAGTTAAGTAATGTAAACTATTTTTTTTTTTTTAATTGGCAATATCGTTAAATATGCTCCTTTGATATTTGAAAAGAAAATGGTAAACTAACTGGCTCATTTTTAGTGATATCCGGAGCTTACTTATTAAGACCATTTCGTACAGTCAATAAGTCCCATGATTTTAAGATTACTGTCTATATATAGATCAAGAACAAAAACCGACGAGCCTTAAATTTAGAATATTTCATTTTACTAGTAAATGTTCCCTCAGATCTCCACCGAACTTCCCAAATTTTAGACTTCTTGTGCGCCATTTGTAGATGCAGTAGTACGTGGGGTATATATGGGTTTAATTCCTTCATAGCACGATGTGGAAGTGTGGGTATCTGAAGGAGACATACTAAATCGGTACTATCAGCATCAGCTATCCGTCGTTTAAAATTACGAGCGCTGCTTCGCGCCCAGTGAATTTCGAGCCAATTAGTGGATTCGGGTTCCTATTAGAGCAAAGATTCGTCGTATGAAATGATGGGAATCGCTTCTCATCAAATGGCTGTAGACTTCAAAGCCCTCACGGGGAGTGAAACTTTAAAGGGTGGGGTGTTGCATCACGATTAACTCCTCGTCATTTAAATTGTTGTTCAACATTCTATCTTTGATTCAATGAGGAAATCTAATGTTAATACCACATTTTTTTGTATTATTGTAAAAAAAGTCAGAAAAATTAATTTCGTTATATGCTATCATATTCTACAAAGAAATCATTGAACCTAGTCGTTTAATCTATTACAACATTAAGTCGTTTTTCTTATTTGAAAAAATGCAGATGGGAAAATGGTTAATCATTACCCCTGAAAATTGAATTCTTGAATTTACTCCGTGTTTTAAAAATTACTAGAAAAATACAAATTCTCTCTCTCTCGATCTACTCTGTAATAAATAATTGTATACTACTTTCTAATATTTGAATGGGAGAAACCTTTGTTTTGCAATTATATCTGCAATTGTATACTTATTAAGTATCATGTTATACATAATTTAAGTCGTATGATAAATAATTTTAAACTGCGTGCGGTATATTTTTCCATGTGTAAGCCAATAATTTTTGAAACTTTTTCTAAACTGTGTCGGGGGGAGTTTGGTCGACTTATATGTGGATCCACTAGTTTGTAAAAAACATTGATTTTTTTCTATTAGTCGTGCGCAAGCGATAAATCTCTAAGTATAGCATGTTTTTATCTGTTTGGTTTATACATCTTAAGTTTTTGAGGAAAATAATTCTAAACGAAATTATCATTCTTTTTATATAAATTGTTGGGTCTTCGCTAAAACGAAAAGTCTGATTGGAACTTGCAGACGGCTAAACGAAAAGTACCAAAACTTCTCTAAAAATAATAACGGTATACTTAGATATATTCTATCATTTTTGCCGAAATTCAACCAATACATTTACACAAAGCCTTATTTTATACCCCATTACACTACAAAATATGTTAGGAAAAATAACGAAAATAAACACGCATATAAATTGCTTGTACTAAATAATATTTAATGAGGTGTTCAGAGCAATATAATTAATTATTTTATTAAAAAGCAAGAAATACTATATAAAATTATTTTTATCAGGGATATATGTTTATAGTCTTTATTTTAAAACAACGTTAAATATCTTTGTTTTCACTAGCGTAGATATTTTTTCCATTCATTCATCCACCTGGGTACTTTTCCTCGCAGCATATACACCTGCTTAGCAAGTCTTCGCGATTCGTGTTTTGCTTTACGCAACAGTCAGTCGCGATGCATGGCATTGCATTTTGTGCATATTTTCGTTAATTTCTTAATGATAAAATTAACGAAAAGAAAGATAATTAAGTGATAAGATGGTAGAGTTTATACAAATGTTTAAGCGGCAGAAATGAAATAAAAATTAAATACCGTACCCCAAAGCATTTCCCACCCTCCTCCTAATCTCCACTACTGGTCCTCGCTATCATCCCTTCTGTTACAAATACAGCATTTTTCAAAAGCTGGAACTATCACTTCAGATGAAATTTCCTGGCAACAGATTTTTTTTTTTTGGAGGGGGGCACTCTTGGTTTATAAACGGATCAGTTTACATTCGGAAATGTACGTTTTCTGTTTTACTGATTATTGCCAGCCATTCTAAATGTGTATAAAGTAGTATTGTACTCTGTAATATACAAATAATATCTAGTATTGTAATACCTTTACTTTGTAATGCAAATTAAATAATAAATTTTCAAAGATCTTTATATAGTATTTCTAAGATTATGTGTAAATGTTAGCACAATTTTTATTTGTAAAAAGCAACAACAGTTTATATAAATGAGGAAAGGAAGCATCAGTTTAGATATATCATTTATTTATAATAATTAAAATAATTACAAAAGCAGAACAAATGTATTTTATTTTTACTAGGTATTGTAAACTTTTTGAATTAATGCTTTTTTCCCCTTCTTTTCTAAATCTGCAAGAAAACAGAATTAGTATCAGGATGTTTTCAAATTTACTTTCGGCACCAAATGAAAAACAAATCCAATGGCGTCGAAATCAGATTTTAAATTAGTAAAACAAAGTCACATCCTTCGAAGGAGAAAAATTATTTTTCCAAATATAAGTTCTACAAATACTTCCAATATAAATATTGATTTTAAAAACATATGGCGAAACATTTAGTCAAATATTTGATAATGCAGTTGCTGTTTGCCGTAATAAAATTTTGTTTTCTCTAAGTATCAAAGAATTTATGATTTATTTTCGTTACTTCAGATATTTATCTTCTTATTGTGAGTGTTTAGTTTGAAAGGAGCTTTTCTTTTTCATCCCTCTCTCTTTTTTTTAGAATTTTAAATGTGGTCGGCTTGCTCAGTATTTGCAAATGTTTAATTAAACGAATGCGAAAGTGTATTATATTATTTCATTTTATTTTGAACTATTGTCTTTTTTGCTTTTTTTTTCTTTCTTACATTTCCATCTTAAATTTTCCGTCGTTCGTATTTACATAAGTTGAAGGAATAATGAATTTATATGTACCATTTCAAATACTTGTGTGCTTATTATAAACAATCTAAAACGAGTTTTTCCCTCTCTTTCTATTTTGGAGGAAAAAAAATCTGTGACCTGCCAACTCGATAATTAAATTTGAAATTTATAAAGAACAAAAAGTAATGACCGAAATATTTTACTCAGGTGTTAATGCTTCTGCTATACATACGTATACTAGAATTAGAAAATTTAAATCAAGTATGAAGATAAAGGTGACCCTTAGAATAGGTCGCCAAACTGTTTTTAAGGTTTTCGAAAAATACTAATATAGTAAGGATTAGGGAAAAAAAAGTGTGTTAAAATAAAATGGATTATCGAAGGAAAAACTCATCAAATTTGGCATGCTCCCTATTCTTCATTTTAACCAAATTTGAATTGCAACGCCCGAAAAGTTAAATGATATCGCTATAAGCGTTTGATTTATTTGAATTATATTCTTTCCTCTTTGAGGATCGAAATTGCATGCATGTTTCTACTGGAATACATTAAATTCTGAACATACAAAAAGTTGTTACTGAGATATAACCCAAAACAACGATGAGCGATCGACTCATGATATTTTAGTTTTTATTCACTTAACAAGTATTTTCTTCTGTAATATATTAAGCATTTGTTTCATTACTATATTTTAACTTAAATTAATCTTAATTATTAATGTAATGGAAAGAAATATATATAAAAAAAAAACTATGGAAACTACAATTTATTGAAATGTTCGCGTGAACGAAAGATGACTACAATGTTTTAAAACGGTAATAGGTGTTAGAAAGATGAACGGTATAATCTTTTGAAAATAAATTTATCGATAGAATCGTGTTTTTATTTCAAGAATTTCGGAATTAAATTGTAAGGATGCAAAAGTGAATAAAAAGTAAATGTTCGAAACGTTTTTCCCCGTCTTAACTATTTGCAGGAGTACTAAAATGATTCGAATAGTTATAATGAGGAATAAGTAAAGTTTCTTTTTAAATTTGAGATTTGTATTGATATCTTATTAGTTACATTTCCTGGGAAGTAGATCTAATCAAATTTCTAATTAGCTGTTATTTAATACCATGAAACTAAAATAAATGTCAGATGTTGAGATTGTGAAATATTGCTACCAGTTTTAATACGGCTTATCCTATGCATGAATATTCGCTAGATTGGTGTACGTATTTCGCAATTTTCTTCAATGTGCTTTGATTGTGACGCAATCACATATGGCGATGCTTAAATCGGATGAATACTATTCAAGTATGTTTTTATTAATCTTAATGAAGAGGAAATGTGTTTTTATCCAAGTTTTAAAAGTCTTACGCACAGAGATAGTGTATGTGTATGAAACTTTTAACTTTGAATTGTATTGTTTGTTGACAATAATGGCACGTGAATTACATGGTTGATTGTAATTTCATAAAAGTAAATCTGCTTGTGGCTTTGGCTGATAGGTGTTTGTTAAAGTGTATGTTAAATGTCTATAAATGGTATGAATTTTTTAACTTTTTATTGAAATCTGTATTGAGTATGATGTTGAAATCTTTAACCAAATCCAGCCATTCATGTATTTAATTCAAATTATTAAATATGAAATCTTAAGTTTCCAGTTAAGGGAAAGCAACAAATATAAATAACTATTTGTTGTATACGTTTATCTGTTGCATCAAATATTTGTAAAACTAACTTATACATCATCTTTGTATGTTTTGAAAGAATTTTTTTTTTTTTTTTTTTTTTTTGGTTTTGGTTTTTAAATTGGAATTTTTTTTTTTTTTTATTTTTATTTTTTTATTTTTTTTATTTTCGGTAACTGCATCAGATTATATTATTATGACTTATGTCATAAACATTGAATAATGCCAGACTCCGATAAATGTATTTTGGTGCTTTGATGTATAGTTTTAAATCCTCACTGATATAATTATTCTAAATTTTCTGAGCTCTCTGTCTAATATCAATGCTTTAATTAAAACAAATTCTGTCTAAAATTTGGCATGTAGAGGGTAGTCCAAAAGTCATTAGACTGTTTAAAAAAATAATAACTTTATTATGTAGTAAAAATTGGAGTTAACTCTTTTCTATACAATAAATTTAATTCTTCGAAATTATTTTTGCTTGATTTCATGATCTAATGTCCTCGTTTAGATTACAGTTCTCTGATAGTTTGCTTTCCTCAAAATGACGAATGTAAGCTCTTTCGTTAGTACAGTTGATCGTTGATTTTAATAGGATTTGATTATTACTCTGTTATGAATTTCTCTATGACTATTTTCCAATGGTTACTTAGAAGTAATGTTAAAAAACTGAAAAAAGCAAAAAAAAAAAAAAACTTGTTTTAAAATGGTCTATAATGATTTTTGTTTTCTTGAAAAAATTTATTTGTAATCATAATTGACTAGTCTAATTCAATTCGCTTTACGTATATTTTATTTAAATCTTTTGTTTAATAAATCTCATTATTTAATCGGTTTTCTTTTTTGCATTCCATTTAATACATTTACCATACAATCACATAACTCTTCTTGCATTCTCTAAAAAGGCAATAGACTCTTAATGCACATTTTGTTGATGAAATGGGTATTTGTGAAAATTATGAGTTGTAAGAGTATATAAAATCAGCATTATTGGCCATTCAATACATTTACCGTACTACCACATACCTCTCAATCATATCTATCGTATTTTCAAAAATTCTTCATAGACTTCTAATGGGTGTCTTGTTGATGCAGTGGGACTTTTCTTGCCACATTCGTGCTTGTCGACTGAATGTAGAACTTATTAAGTTGGCTGGAAATAAATCCGAATTTGGTGTCGAGGTGATCCGATGCAGAACCAATCTGATCCAACTGAAGACTCCTAAGCAGAAACACAACAATATAATTTTGAGAAAAGAGCTTTAAATAAGTGCCTGCGAAACTTGATGTGGTGAATATTTACTTTGCTAGCAAACAACAGCTATTTCTGATTTGTACCAATTTTTTCAAAGCAAAAAAACACGTTGGGACGAAGTTAACTGGAGTGCTTAGCCCAGTTTGGCTCTGACCTCCTATCTGAATGAGATAGCTTTTCTTCTGTTTCTACATTTGCCCAAAAGTTAATTAAATTGTGGTGTTTAAGGGTTTTACATTCATAAATCGCATATGCTTGAATTTTTTTTAATTAATTTAGATTTAAATAGAGTTATAGCAGAAAACATTTTACTATACAATGAAAGAAAATACTTTACAATGACGTTGGTATGTGTCATGGCAGAAAATAATTATTTTTACACAAAATACAAATTAATAAGAATTAGAAAGAAATTAAACACGAACGAATAGATGAAACACAAGTAAAAAAAAATAATTTGTAACTACCATACATTTTGATCCAGATAAGCAATACTGACGTGTGTCTTTTCTTTTTTTCAGTCTGCAAAAGCGTGGACATTAGGAATAAAGTAGAAAATCTGAAGAAACTTGAGAACTGCACCGTGATCGAAGGATACCTTCAAATATTGCTCATCGACAACGGCCAAGCTCAGGACTATGATGGACTGTCTTTCCCAGACCTTGTTGAGATCACCGACTACCTCCTGCTCTATAGGGCTTTTGGTCTCAACTCCGTGGGCAAACTCTTTCCCAACCTATCCGTCATCCGCGGAAATGAACTGTTCCATAACTACGCCTTCGTGGTGTTCGAAATGTACCATTTGCAAGAGATTGGTCTCAGCAAGCTCACCGATATTCTGCGCGGCTCGGTGAGAATAGAAAAGAACCCCGGTTTGTGCTATGTGGAGACCATCGATTGGGATCTCATTGCAAAGGAGGGTAAGGGAGGTCACTTCATCAAGGCCAACAAAAAAGCAGCCGAGTGTCCAAACACGTGTCCAGAAAATGACCAGTGTCCTGAATCTCCAGAGAAATCTCATAGGTTGTGCTGGAACTCACAGCATTGCCAGAAAGGTAATTTATTTTGGCTGCGTATGCAAATTTTAATATATATGCCTTTTAATAGTGCTTGTTGAATGTACATGATGTATTGTGATTGTTTGTGATCACGCATCAACTCAGGGTAATGAACCTCTTCCATATTCTGTGTCAGATTTGAAACCGTTGTTATGATTCAATAGTTGAAACTGTTTACCAAGGTATAGTATTTCATGCATCTTTTTAGCTTCAGTTGATTCCCAAAAAATGGAGCTTAAATGTCTATTTACGCTTTCTTTCTTTTTTTTTTTTTCCCATAAAACCATTGAAAATTTTGCGTTTGGTGTTTTTCAACATAATACAAATGGAATTCAAACAAAGCTCTATAAA
Source organism: Nephila pilipes (assembly GCA_019974015.1). Taxonomy (NCBI): domain Eukaryota; kingdom Metazoa; phylum Arthropoda; class Arachnida; order Araneae; family Nephilidae; genus Nephila; species Nephila pilipes. The sequence continues at coordinate 626,714 of BMAW01008202.1, read as the reverse complement.
GCTTCATTTTTGAATTATTTGTAAACTGAACTTTTTTTTAAGTAGTAAACTTTTTTCTAAGAATTTTAAAATGTAACTAGTTTAATTTGCCATCTAGCGAAAATAAATGTTTTTTTCGGAAAAGAAATTAAAAATATAACTGGAAAGTAAATTTAAAGGAGCATTTAATAATATTTTTTTCTAAAAGAAATTCCTGGAGATAATTTCAATTTTTGGTATTTTTATTCAGTGCAAAAAATAATTTTTTAAAAATTTTGTTGTAAAACTTAGACGGATAAGATTTCGATGGATAACGTATAATGGGTGAGTTGTTGTTGTTGCTTATTTTTTCAATTAAAATTCTTCAAATAATGATAAAAGTACGTATTGTGTCCAAAGTTGATGAATTATGATAATCATTCTTAAGCAACTATTCATAGATAAGAATATACAAAATCAATTAAAAAGTTTCCATTGTATCGAATTGCATTTCATCATATTAAATTTATAATAAATTAAACTTTATGAAAACGCGTTACGAAATATCATGAACTAAATGATTTCTTAACTTCACAGGTACTGATCAATCACTGTATGTGTACTAGATTTTAAACCCAGAGATACGCAGGGTGTTTCGAAACTCGTGGGCAAAAATTTAAGGGATGATAGAAAACATCTGACAAGCAATTTTCACCGTACATAGGTGGAGAGTAAGTGGTGAACCTCTAGACGGCACTGTAATGGAAAGCATAAAGCGCGAGTTTTCCTACACTTCGTCATTTCTACCGTGGATTTCAAGAGGCGTGGCCTTCGTCTAGCGTTTCACGGCTTGCTCTCCGCCTTTGCATTGTGTTGTGCAATTGCCTGTTTAGATGCTTTCTATCACCCCTTAAATTTTTGCCCTTGAGCTTCGAAATACTCTATATTTTCTAATTAAGTTATACATTTTTATTTTCTTTTAAATACATCATTTTACTTTGCACTAAAAACTGTTATTTATTTTCAGTATGTTGCAAGACGGATTGCGAACATGATGCCACGTGTTATAATTCTACCCATTGCTGCCATCCAGAATGCTTGGGGGGATGCTACGGACCTCTGTCTTCGGATTGTATAGCCTGTAAACACGTCATGTATTACGATGAGAAGTATGGAAAACGATGTATGAAAAAATGTCCTTCGAACTTGTACGAGGTAAGTGTTGCTTCAGACAGAATCGCGATGGCTGTTTTTTTTTTTTTTTTTTAATTTGAATAATTTCATAAAATTTAGAAAATAATTTTTCCTTGTTAATTGCACCTTGCTGTACTGAGGAGTTTCATGGAATATTTATTCATGGTCCGAATTTGAGAATCGTACGTTGTTTCATTTATTTTATAAAGGAAACGGTAGCCGAGGGGTCATGGTAACATGCTCGCGGCCGGCGTTGTTTGCGGGACTGATGCACGTGAAATCTATCGGAGATCGACGTTCTCGCTTTGCCGTGGTGAGGAAGTTTGTAAGGTGCGAGATCAGGTGTCATCCTCATTTCTTGACCGAGATTCAAAACCACAAATCCGTCTCGAATAACCCTCGTGTTGTTCCTTAGTGCGACGTTGATAAACAATAAATCAATTTACAAAAAAAAATTACTTAATGCATTCAATTAAAGCCAATGATTATACGATAAAAAAAAATAATTATTTGGAACTCATCAGAGAATGGAAAATGAAGTTGCGTAAAATCTAGCATACGTGCGTAATCATTTTAGCAAATTACTTACTTTTTATATCTAATTATAAATTTGTTTTTGTACATTTATTTAATGTAGTTAACGTAAACTGTAAATTTATAGGAAATATTTTATCCATTTTTAACTTTATGTACTGAAATGCAATTGAATATTTCAATTAATATTGTATCTTATTTGTATGAAATTAAAAATTTTGAAATAGCTAATTTTTAAATATTATTCCACTTAATGTTAAAAGTATTAAATAGAGTTTAAATTGCCTGTTATGAAGACGATTCTAATAATATCCATTTTAAATTCCATACCTAAATTTTAAACTCAATTTGATATAATATTGCTAAACATTGTACCAGAATGTTTGATTTTTCCCCCAGTACTAATTTCGACGTGATAGTTCAATGAGTTTAAACAATATTGTTAACTCAAAGTTCTAACGAATTTTATGAAGTAATTATTACAATTCTAAAGGAAAGAAAAAAATTTCTTGGATTTAATATGCATATTTGTTCTCTTAAGTTCACAAGTGCAATTTTTTTGTTCAAATTTAAAAGTACAAAGTTTAATTTGTATATTGTAATATCCAAAAGTTGTGGGATAAGTCATAATCGTATTGTTTTTCTTTTTTTTAAAAAAAAAATTATTGGCTTGGAGTTTGGGAAAATTATACTAATTTCATGTGAAAGATTTCTTAAATAGGAGAAAAAGTTAATGATCAATGTAATACTTTTTAATTTGATACATTGATTTATCATATAAATTGGAATTCTGAGCAACAATTATCGTAGTGTGTGTAACGGTCTCTCACGCACACTTTCCCTTTAAATTATCTTTGTTGCTACTTTATATGAATTGAGAACGTCGCCTTATGAAAGAACCGTGACTTACGTAAATCAACAGTACCATATAAGAAGTTAGTGAACCAGACAGAGAGGTTTTCTAACAGTGTGAGACAGAAATAAACGGAGGAATCATCGAGATTGTTGAGCACGCTGTATATGTGATATTCTGAAGAATATATACTCGACTTAGATCCAGTTTAATCAAACCTTTGTGTGTGTGTGAGAGAGAGAGAGAGATAAGTAGGATCTCCCGTTATAATCTTGGACGCGACTAAACAAACACTCCTCACGAGCAAATTATTTTGATTTTGCTCATTCTGTAAGGCAGAATAAAGGGGCTAAAGATTTTCTTGACAGATTATTTATTTCGTCACTGGGACTCTTAATGTTAATAACGATGCCAATTTGTTACAAAGGAATTTTTAGTAAAAGCAATTGCTGCTAATTTTCTATTTGAATATGTCAAATGTCATGGCACATATCTGTTATAGATATAGAGGGGGGGGGGGGTATCCCTTTTATACCAAGGTTTCATTCACGCTAATTTTGTTTGTGATTTTTTCAGTTTATGGGTCGACGCTGCGTTCAGGAAGATGAATGCAAGAACTATACAATTACAGATAAACAGTCGGAAGATAACTTGGATGAGAAAACATCGGGAGATAGAAGAGTGTTCTTCAAGCCATTCAAGAATAAATGCATGCAAGAGTGTCCTCCTGGTTTTGTGGTGGACGATAATAATCCCCATGTTTGTAAGAGATGCGACGCTAAGTGTCCAAAAAGTAAGAATTATGTTTATATATTCTTTTCCTACAGTGTTAAGGTGTAAATAATCTCTCGGTATTTTTAGCTAAACTTCACTATGGTTCATTCACTTTATGCTGTATAACTTTGGTACACAATATTAGCATTATTAAATATTATTAAAAATATTCTCCGTTCTCGTGTGGATGTACGAGAGAAAAACAGTGCTACACGGAAGAAAATAGAAAATGACTTTTTATTCACGATTCAAGACAAAAGAACACTGATAGCTAAGCTTAGACAGATTTACATCACAATTTAGAAACTCGGCTCTAGTACAGATTAGTGATATAGATACAAAGCAGCACTTATAGCTCAACAGTTCAAACTACGGACAAATCCTCAAAGTAATACTTTGCACGGACTCCGACAGCTTCCGGAAATTCCGACAGATTTCCCGGCAAATACAAGCCGCTGGGCAGGTTCGCTCGGCCATGCTGAATACAGCTTATCTCATCCCTGAATCGATTCGCTCTGGCTTCGCATCTCTTTATAGTTATTTTGACCAGGTGTAACATCATACGGAATTCAGAAAAAGTTCTAAATTTTCGCCTTAATCGAGGTATCACTAAGATTCCAGCATTTACGAGAAGCATCATTTTGTCGTCATGTTTGTCATCGAGTTGCCGAAATTGAGAAATCATTGCTTAAACTTCCCTTTGGCTGACTGATGAATTCTCTGTAAATGTCTCTTTTCCCTTATGTGAGTAACGTTGCAGGGAAGAATCATTGTAACATTTTCAAGAAAAATTATTTAATATTTTACGTTGCAGCAAAAAAATATTCAGATTCCCACTTGTCTTGGAAATACCGATGTTCATCTGCAATTTTTTGTTTAGTTTTACTACCTCCCGGTTTCGATAAACACACTCTAAATGCGATGTTCTAAAATAGATTAGTTATCGTTAACACTAAATAATTTTTAAAAATTCATGCATATTCTTGAACTTTTAATTGATGAGACAGAAATAACTAGCACAAAATAAGCATCATGTAAATGAACTTAATTTTATTGTTCTGTGAAACTTAATTTTCTGAATATTTAATGTTAGATTCACCAAGCAATGCAAAAGACTACTGATGTTATTTTGTTATTGGCGGATATTGTGGTTCGTTATCAATAATAATGAATAATTTGAAATTTCAAAAAGTAATCTGTTGCCTTTTTAGGAAATTTGTTACATGCTCTTATGATGTTGTGCTATTCGCGATTTTCTCTTCACTAACCTCGAAAACGTTTTGGTAATTTAAATTGCATTTTAATACATCTCTACCAACCAAACTGAATGAAAGATAAGGAGTGTAATGAACTATAGATAGCGATATATAAGCAAAATAGAATAGAAAGAAAAGAGGAAGAAGATAGAGGATAACGACAGGCTTTAGATTGGAGTGAATCATTGTATTTAATCTCTCAGATTGAAAATAGTTGGAAATGTCTTTTGATCAGAATAATAGGAGTCAAATATGCTATAATCGAGCATAGGTGATTTGGTAAGCTAAGACTTCATTATTTGAACTAGGATCAAATGAGTTACGAGTGATTCGAGAGAGAGCGATCTTGCATATTCTTAGGTTGTTAATAAAGTGTATTTTTTTTCTCGTATGTATTTTCAGTTGGGGAGTTTTGAATTTTTTAACTATTTAAATAGACTTTAAAATGGCCGTAGAGTTAAATGAAAAAGGAAAACCGTCACAATATTAGCACTATATTTGGGATATTATGTTTGTTAGCATTATGAGGCATAGTGCTTCAGACCGATTGGGAATATTCATAGCTGAAAATAAAGTTTTATTAAATTGAGCATTTTAATAATTATTATGTCTTAAATAGAATGTTTTTTTATGTAACTGATGTGTGTATTATTTCTATAACATCTAAATGTGCGTATTTTATCGACATATATACATGTATAATATCTTGAAGTAAAAAGGTTTCCTTGCATGACTCTCTTCAACCGAGGCATCTGTCTAACTACTTTAAATGCATTAAATTTTTTTGTACAGATTTGTGTTCTTTTTTGACGAGTAATACTGTCAAAATGTTAATTTTTTTATAAATTTCTTTACACGTATTCTAATGTATAAGCATTTCATACATATTTTTTGTAGCAAATTAAGTTATTTGCATTTTTGTGCGTGGCTATTCCATTCTAATATTGGAGCATGAGTTTTGAAAAAAACAGTTTTTTCCCATTTCTATAAACAATGTATAAAAGATAGAAATTTTATTTCGCATGGTTTTAGATATATATTTGCATTTTTGTGTAATATTTGAACCAATTTTGAATATCTGTGTGTATTAAAAAATATGCAACCCTTGTAGCCGAATTTTTTTTTGCTTTTAATCTTAAAACAGTGTGTGTATAGCTTCTCTATATGAATCCATAAATTAATTTTTTTTAATGAAACATCTTATATAAAAATTTTAAACCTTTTAATTCTACTCGTATATATTCATATGGTTATGACGATACGCTGTGTATATTGTGGTGATGAATATCATAGGAGAATGCAATAAAATAAAAAATAACTAATTAAAACATTCACCGTCTTCTTTGTTTTAAGAAGCCTTTTTTGAAAATGATACACTTTGTATTAAATTTCTCATTTTAAAAATCGAACTTAAAATTAAATTGCTTAAGAAAATGTTTAAGTATGACATTAAAAAAAAAAAGGTTTGTAGAAGAAATACATCTTGACAAAGCATAATATATATTTGAAAATTGATGTTAAAGGATTCTAAATTACGGTATTGTATCATTCCAAAAAGAAATGCGTAGTTTTTTATTTAAAAATAAACATTATTCGCCGTAGTTATTATCATTCGATGTTAAATTATTCTTTTCGTTTTTTCTTAGTTTGCGCAGGGATGACTGTCGACCATGTTGGTGCAGCTCAAAATTATAGAGGATGTACGAGAATAAATGGTTCCTTGGAAATTCATATACAAGGGGGCTGTAAGTTTTTTTACTAGTTATAAGTACTAATTGAATTTCATAAAAATATAGTTCTTGAGCTCACGCTGGTTCTTTTGAAACTAATTTATTATATATCAAAATTCTTTTGTACTTAATTCAAAAGAAATATATATGCAGTTGTTAAAATTAGATTACTCTTCCCATGTTTAAACCGGAATGAGTGTTTTTTTTTTTTTTTTTTTTTTTTTTTCTCTCCTTTCAAAATCGATGTATGTAACAAAAGTGATACTGTATTTCTTACCCTAGAAATATATATTGTAAGGTTTTGTGTGCATTAGGAGTAATTTAATTGTATTTTCTTCTAATATTAATATAATAAAAAATATGTGGCTTTTTTATTTTTAGAATTGACATTAAAGGGGTTTTTTTTTTTTTTTGTTAGTTAAAATGATAAAAGTTTCTGCTTTTATGTAGACCCACAAAAAATGAACATAAACATTGATAACAAAATTAAAGGTTCCTTTTTTTTTTTTTTTTTTTTTTTTTTTTATTAAATCGATTATTTTCACCCTTTTTTAGCTAATGTGATTAAAGAATTGGAAGAGAACATGAACATGATTGAACAAATTGACGGTTACTTGAAAATCGCTCGTTCTTTCCCGCTGGTCTCCTTGAATTTTTTGAAATCGCTCACAACAATTCGTGGGGAACAATTGGATAAAAAGAAGTAAGCTAACCTTACAGATTTTAACTGAATTGAATTCTTTTATAACATGAGGTGCTGGCTTTCCTGTATTGCTTGGATCATTCCAAATATAATTTTTGAATTTTTATTTCTTTGGTTTAGCTACGCTCTACTAGTTTTGGACAATCAGAATTTGCAGGAATTATGGGACTGGCAAAACCGTAAATCCAAATTGAAAATATTGAATGGAAAAATTTTCTTCCATTTCAATTCGAAGCTCTGTCCAAGCAAAATTCAAGAACTGAAAAAGTATGCCGAAACAGTTGATTGGGATGATCGGGACGTATCGCCAAGCTCCAATGGCGACCGAGTTGCATGTAAGTTACAGTTCTAGAGAAATTTTTTTTACTGATTTTTTTTCCCTCGTGAAATTTAACCACTAATGTGATGAGTTGATTGGTTTTATTAACGTTGCTGAAGCAACATGAGAGCTATTGGAGACGAACCTCACACTTTTGAACCTCGGTCAAGAGACGAGGACGACACCTGAGTTGATGCCTCTCTCTCCAAACTTCCACATCACGCTAGCAGGAGATTGGGACTTCGACAGATTTAACTTGCATCAACCCCGGCTGCAAGGAGGGTATTAAGTGGTATCAAAGCTCAAAATCACGACTTAACGAAAGCAACGCCGACCGCGATTCTACGACCAAGACCACTAGGCTACCCCAACCACTACGATGCGTAGAAATAAAAGTTTCGGCCCATTTTAATGGAATTACTACTTATTGTGATTTCTGTGTCTGTTAGAACAATGAATGATTTAAATTCTCCCATCACACACACGAACGCAAATAGTAGAGAACCGAAAAAGTTTTTTTTTTTACTTAAAAAATGTGTAAAAAAGGTAATAAAATTTAATTTGACTTTATTTGTGGGGGAAAAAGTGTTTGAATCCTTTGGTCTGACAAAGTGCATCTGAAGAGCAAAAAATAATGAATGCCTCTGCTGGAGTTACTTTTCCCTCAGATTTTAAAACATTTGAAAATATTCTTTAAAGACAGAAAAGCTCAAAACGAATAATTGAAATAAGAATAGAAATATTTTTAAAATCTTTAAGTAATTCCACGGAAAACGATAAATTATTTTTTTTTCTCTTTCAGATGCACTATTGCTCAAATAGATAAATCTTCAAGTTAAATTAAAGTCAATTATAAGTTAACAGTAAACTAATAATCAAAATGAATGAACCAGAACTATAATAACTGAGCAACTTCGACTTCGTCATTTATCGACTTGAATTATCCAAGGCTGGGGAAGAAAAAAAAAAAAAAAAAAAAAAAACAACTTGACGAAATTGTGATTTTAAGAATATATTTCAAGTTAATATGTTAAAACAATTACTTTTTTAAGTTCAGCGAATGAATATAGTCGAAACAGTGACGTGATGGATTAACAGTTTGGCTGAAAACCGAAATGCTGTGTTCAAGTTGAAGTACAACGAAATAAAGAAAAAAGTGATTATAAAATTCGGGTATTCCCCGTAACTCCAGAATACAAAGTAAACAAGTCACGAAGTAGAAAAAGTCACTCACACATGTGTGATCACAAACCAACCGTCTTCTAAGAACACTGCCAAAATTAGACTTATTATTATTTTTTTTTGGATTCGCGCTAGAACAAAAAATACGTATAAAAAAATATTTTGGTGAACCGTGTTATTTCAAAATCGTGTAAAAAAAAGAGTGGGGTGTATATTTATAAATTAATTAAAGATTTGTTTCAGGCAACATCACGTCGAAAAGCATCAGGCACATTTGCGACATCAAAAAGAAAAGCATTTAACCAATATTTTACATCTGCTTGAACTTTGATTTACTGTTTTCATTCTTTCTGTATTAATCAATGATATGCAAGAACACATTTCTTGATTACATAAGGCGTAAAAATGGCGAAAGAATTTTCAAAAAGGTATTTTGCTAAAAAAAAAAAAAAATTGAGTCTGCTATGTGTGCGAAACGGCAGCGTTGTTCCGCACCCTGGACCAGAGAGTCCGAAGAAAAGTTGATCGCTTTTTGTCATGCCCTAACCAAACTAGGCCAAAAAGACGTCTAATCGGGCTAGTTAGTAAAGCATTTTAACCTCTGGCGCGGCTGTAGAAGGAAGTCGCTACAAGTCCATTTTGATTTTCTGCAACATCTGAAATCAACATTCATCATATATAGGAGGGGGGAAATAATTCTTTAAGGTATGAAGGAGTTAAACAAAAGCTAATATGGAAAATCTGAGCACACTTTAAATAAAAAAAATAATGAGCACATACGCATCTGTTCCACAAGCATCACGACCTTCGAATATGGAGATATTTTGATACAACCTGTGGAGAAAAAAAAAGAAGTTAAAATTTAATTTGATTTCGCACAATAATTAAAATTAATTTTATGTTGAAAATTATTTTAACTAACGCTTCACGATAGTAAATGACGTATCCCAAAAGAGACCTCTCATCATATAACTGCTTGTGGAAACTTTCCCACTTAACTCTTACTACTGAAGAATTAGTTTGAACTATAACATGTTTTGTAACATCACACAAAATGATAAAACACACTGTTGGATTTTTTTGAAAAAATACAAAATTGATTTCATTCAATGAAACAAGTAAACTACAGAATTAATCAAGAATAAAAGTATATACCCCGTTGTTTCTTATTATAAATCAATCGTTGTAGGTAGCTATTCAAACAGTGGAAGTATAATTGTTTCAGCCTTTTAAAGGCTCCCTCTGCCTGCCATTTTGATTCATTGGAACTGTGTGAGGTGGCAAACTTTAATTCTCATATCTTTACCATTTGATCTATTTGAATGCAATAAAGTGTATCTGAAAGAGCAAAAGATAATGAAGGTTTCTGAGGAATTACTTTTTTCCCTCCGATTTTTAAATTTTTTTTTAAAGACAGAAAACCATAAAACTTGAATCATTAAAATAAGAATAAATATTTTTAACAATCGGAGGAAAAGTACTTCCCTCAAGCCTTCATTATTTTTTTTCCTTTTTCACTTAATTGCATTCAATAGATCAAATGGTAAAGATTTGAAGAGTAAAGTTAATCGATATTATTACGTCCACAGAAATGGCGGAGTGGGCAGAAACCTTAAATGTCAGGAATTAATTTCCAACACTGTTGGACTAAGATACTACAACTTTATTTGTGGGTAAAACAGAAAAATGGATACACACAGTTAATCTTGTGATAATTTTATTTTTTGAAAAACATAATTGGGTAAATTTTTTTGCATTATCATTTCCTTACCTTCAAATGTGGAAAATGTTCGTGTCCTTCTTTCAATGCAAGCACTCTTGAACACGTCAGACAATTTTTGGGCACACTTCACTTAACATTGTTGGTGTTATCGACGATATTTTTTTAAGCAAATACATTGATTTATAAATCGACGCAGAATCGGATTAAAATTTAATAGTGTTTATAATTTATTTTTAAAAGCAGGTTTTCGCATTTCGAAAGTGGGGAAAAAAAAAAAAAAAAAAAAAAAAAAAAAAAAAAAACCCACGATGCCACGCAAATATAAGACATATTAAATAAGTAATGATGTTAAAAGTCTTGCTACATCTAATATAGATGTGAATAATACAAAAAACAAACTGGCACTCTTTTAAATTGATCACCATTGATAAAGTCCATATAAATGTATATTTTAATACAAATTATTTATAATGAACATTATTATGTAGAATAAAAATGTACCAATAGCGTTTGTTTCTTTTTCAACAAATGTAGTAAAATCCCACAATCAATTATTAGTAATAGATTTCATAATTCTGAGCCCAATCGAACGACATCTGGAGCGATATCTGTTGTAAATTTCCCTCCATATATAGACGACTGATTCAATATAACAGACGTAACAGAAACGGCTTTCATTATTCCAACCAACAAAACACATACATCCAACAGAAAACCATTGCACTTGCAAAGAGATCATTCAGAGTCAATTACACCTTTTGCAATGGACATATACGAGAAGTGGTTGTATGAGAAATGTTGAAATTCAGTGAAATCGAGCTCGCAATAGGACATGCTCTATCAACCAGACTATTGTTGCATTTGTCCTGAAAACATATATTTAGCGCACAGATGGACAACTACATTAAACAAACTAGTATTCTTTTTTTAAAAAAATACCCATCTTTATCCATAAAAATACTCATATCCTGATACAACAAAAACAACGTACAATTTTTCCACAGTATTGCCT